>OX451737.1:1032155908-1032523408 GCA_948472305.1 Vicia faba
CTGACTGAACCAGAGAAGGTCTTGGATTAACTTTGACTGGATAAGAATCAGAAAAATCTTAGAATCGATTTAACTGAACCGGACGAAATTCTTGGATTATCTTCAACTGGAATAAGAATCAGGGAGATCTTAGTGTCGATCTGACTGAACCAGAGAAGGTCTTGGATTAACTTTGACTGGATAAGAATCAGAAAAATCTTAGAATCGATTTGACTGAACCAGATGAAAGTCTTGGAATATCATCAACTGGAATAAGAATCAGGGAGATCTTAGCGTCGATTTGACTGAACCAAAGAAGGTCTTTGAATAAATTTGACTGGATAAGCATCAAACAAATCTTAGAATCGATTTAACTAAACCAGATGGAAGTCTTGGAATATCTTCAATTAGAATAAGAATCAGGGAGATCTTAGTGTCGATCTGACTGAACCATAGAAGGTCTTGGATTAACTTTGACTGGATAAGAATCAGAAAAATCTTAGAATCGATTTAACTGAACTAGACGAAAGTCTTGGAATATCTTCAACTGGAATAAGAATCAGCGAGTTCTTAGCATCGATCTGACTGAACTAGAGAAGGTATTGGATTAACTTTGACTGGATAAGAATCAGAAAAGTCTTAGAATCAATTTAACTGAACCAGACGAAAGTCTTGGAATATCTTCAACTGGAATAAGAATCAGGGAGATCTTATCATTGATCTGACTAAACCAGAGAAGGTCTTGGATTAACTTTGACTGGATAAGAATCAGAAAAACCTTAGAATCGATTTAACTGAACCGGACGAAAGTCTTGGAATATCGTCAACTGGAATAAGAATCAGGGAGATCTTAGCGCCGATCTGACTGAACCAGAGAAGGTCTTGGATTAACTTTGACTAGATAAGAATCAGAAAAATCTTAGAATCTATTTAACTGAACCAGACGAAAGTCTTGGAATATCTTTAACTGGAATAAGAATCAGAGAGATCTTAGCGTCGATATGACTGAAGCAGAGAAGGTCTTGGATTAACTTTGACTGGATAAGAATCAGAAAAATCTTAGAATCGATTTAACTGAACCAGACGAAAGTCTTGGAATATCTTCAACTGGAATAAGAATCAGGGAGATCTTAGCGTCGATCTGACTGAACCAGAGAAGGTCTTGGATTAACTTTGACTGGATAAGAATCAGAAAAATCTTAGAATCGATTTAACTGAACCGGACGAAAGTCTTGGAATATCTTCAACTAGAATAAGAATCAGGGAGATCTTAGTGTCGATCTGACTGAACCATAGAAGGTCTTGGATTAACTTTGACTGGATAAGAATCAGAAATGTCTTAGAATCGATTTAACTGAACCAGACGAAAGTTTTGGAATATCTTAAACTGGAATAAGAATCAGGGAGATCTTATCGTTGATCTGACTGAACCAGAGAAGGTCTTGGATTAACTTTGACTGGATAAGAATCAGAAAAGTCTTAGAATCGATTTAACTGAACCGGACGAAAGTCTTGGAATATCTTCAACTGGAATAAGAATCAGGGAGATCTTATCGCCGATCTGACTGAACCAGAGAAGGTCTTGGATTAACTTTGACTGGATAAGAATCAGAAAAATCTTAGAATCGATTTAACTGAACCGAACGAAAGTCTTGGAATATCTTCAACTGGAATAACAATCATGGAGATCTTAGCATCGATCTGACTGAACAAGAGAAGGTCTTAGATTAACTTTGACTGGATAAGAATCAGAAAAATCTTAGAATCGATTTAACTGAACCAGACGAAAGTCTTGGAATATCTTTAACTGGAATAAGAATCAGGGAGATCTTAACGTCGATCTGACTGAACCAGAGAAGGACTTGGATTAACTTTTACTGGATAAGAATCAGAAAAATCTTAGAATCGATTTAACTGAACCAGACGAAAGTCTTGGAATATCTTTAACTGGAATAAGAATCAGGGAGATCTTAGCATCGATCTGACTGAACCAGAGAAGGTCTTGGATTAACTTTGACTGGATAAGAATCAGAAAAATCTTAGAATCGATTTAACTGAACTAGACGAAAGTCTTGGAATATCTTCAACTGGAATAAGAATCAGGGAGATCTTAGCGTCGATCTGATTAAACCAGAGAAGGTCTTGGATTAACTTTGACTGGATAAGAATCAGAAAAATCTTAGAATCTATTTAACTGAACCAGACGAAAGTCTTGGAATATCTTCAACTGGAATAAGAATCAGAGAGATATTAGCGTCGATCTGACTAAACCAGAGAAGGTCTTGGATTAACTTTGACTGGATAAGAATCAGAAAAACCTTAGAATCGATTTAACTGAACCGGACGAAAGTCTTGGAATATCGTCAACTGGAATAAGAATCAGGGAGATCTTAGCGCCGATCTGACTGAACCAGAGAAGGTCTTGGATTAACTTTGACTAGATAAGAATCAGAAAAATCTTAGAATCTATTTAACTGAACCAGACGAAAGTCTTGGAATATCTTTAACTGGAATAAGAATCAGAGAGATCTTAGCGTCGATATGACTGAAGCAGAGAAGGTCTTGGATTAACTTTGACTGGATAAGAATCAGAAAAATCTTAGAATCGATTTAACTGAACCAGACGAAAGTCTTGGAATATCTTCAACTGGAATAAGAATCAGGGAGATCTTAGCGTCGATCTGACTGAACCAGAGAAGGTCTTGGATTAACTTTGACTGGATAAGAATCAGAAAAATCTTAGAATCTATTTAACTGAACCAGACGAAAGTCTTGGAATATCTTCAACTGGAATAAGAATCAGAGAGATCTTAGCGTCGATCTGACTGAACCATAGAAGGTCTTGGATTAACTTTGACTGGATAAGAATCAGAAAAAGCTTAGAATCGATTTAACTGAACCAGACGAAAGTCTTGGAATATCTTCAAATGGAATAAGAATCAGGGAGATCTTAGCGCCGATCTAACTGAACTAGAGAAGGTCTTGGATTAACTTTGACTGGATAAGAATCAGAAAAAACTTAGAATCGATTTAACTGAACCGGACGAAAGTCTTGGAATATCTTCAACTGGAATAAGAATCAGGGAGATCTTAGCGTCGATCTAACTTAACCAAAGAAGGTCTTGGATTAAATTTGACTGGATAAGCATCAAAAAAATCTTAGAATCGATTTAACTGAACCAGACGAAAGTCTTGGAATATCTTCAACTGGAATAAGAATCAGGGAGATCTTAGCGTCAATCTGACTGAACCAGAGAAGGTCTTGGATTAACTTTGACTGGATAAGAATCAGAAAAATCTTAGAATTGATTTTACTGAACTAGACGAAAGTCTTGGAATATCTTCAACTGGAATAAGAATCAGAGAGATCTTAGCATCGATCTGACTGAACCATAGAAGGTCTTGGATTAACTTTGACTGGATAAGAATCATAAAAGTCTTAGAATCGATTTAACTGAACCAGACGAAAGTCTTAGAACATCTTCAACTGGAATAAGAATCAGTGAGATCTTATCGTTGATGTGACTGAACCAAAGAAGGTCTTGGATTAACTTTGATTGTATAAGAATCAGAAAAATCTTAAAATCGATTTAACTGAACCGGACGAAAGTCTTGGAATATCTTCAACTGGAATAAGAATCAGGGAGATCTTAGCGTCGATCTGATTGAACAAGAGAAGGTCTTGGATTAATTTTGACTGGATAAGAATCAGAAAAATCTTAGAATCTATTTAACTGAACCAGACGAAAGTCTTGGAATATCTTCAACTGGAATAAGAATCAGAGAGATATTAGCGTCGATCTGACTGAACCAGAGAAGGTCTTGGATTAACTTTGACTGGATAAGAATCAGAAAAATCTTAGAATCGATTTAACTGAACCGGACGAAAGTCTTAGAATATCTTCAACTGGAATAAGAATCAGGGAGATCTTAGCGTCGATCTGACTGAACCAGAGAAGGTCTTGGATTAACTTTGACTAGATAAGAATCAGAAAAATCTTAGAATCGATTTAACTTAACTAGAAGAAAGTCTTGGAATATCTTCTATTGGAATAAGAATCAGGGAGATCTTAGCGTCGATCTGATTGAACCAGAGAAGGTCTTGGATTAACTTTGACTGGATAAGAATCAGAAAAGTCTTAGAATTGATTTAACTGAACCGGACGAAAGTCTTGGAATATCTTCAACTGGAATAAGAATCTGGGAGATCTTATCGCCGATCTGACTGAACCAGAGAAGGTCTTGGATTAACTTTGACTGGATAAGAATCAGAAAAATCTTAGAATCGATTTAACTGAACTGAACGAAAGTCTTGGAATATCTTCAACTGGAATAACAATCATGGAGATCTTAGCATCGATCTGACTGAACAAGAGAAGGTCTTAGATTAACTTTGACTGGATAAGAATCAGAAAAATCTTAGAATCGATTTAACTGAACCAGACAAAAGTCTTGGAATATCTTTAACTGGAATAAGAATCAGGGAGATCTTAGCGTCGATCTGACTGAACCAGAGAAGGTCTTGGATTAACTTTGACTGGATAAGAATCAGAAAAATCTTAGAATCGATTTAACTGAACTAGACGAAAGTCTTGGAATATCTTCAACTGGAATAAGAATCAGGGAGATCTTAGCGTCGATCTGATTGAACAAGAGAAGGTCTTGGATTAATTTTGACTGGATAAGAATCAGAAAAATCTTAGAATCTATTTAACTGAACCAGACGAAAGTCTTGGAATATCTTCAACTGGAATAAGAATCAGAGAGATATTAGCGTCGATCTGACTGAACCAGAGAAGGTCTTGGATTAACTTTGACTGGATAAGAATCAGAAAAATCTTAGAATCGATTTAACTGAACCGGACGAAAGTCTTAGAATATCTTCAACTGGAATAAGAATCAGGGAGATCTTAGCGTCGATCTGACTGAACCTGAGAAGGTCTTGGATTAACTTTGACTAGATAAGAATCAGAAAAATCTTAGAATCGATTTAACTGAACTAGACGAAAGTCTTGGAATATCTTCAACTGGAATAAGACTCAGGGAGATCTTAGCGTCGATCTGACTGAACCAGAGAAGGTCTTGGATTAACTTTGACTGGATAAGAATCAGAAAAGTCTTAGAATCGACTGTTTAATGCTGGTTCGCGAAATGTTGCGGAAGCAAGAGTCGCCACCGTCTTTTATTTTCTCCAAATGGAAAGGACAAAAGCACAGAAAAATTCCTTTAAAGAGATTGCTCTCGGTTCGGGAGGTAGGTTATAGAAAGGGAAGGTGTTAGCACCCTTTCTATCCATGGTTATCCATGGGCTCTTAGATACTTGCTCATTGTGTTTTCAAAATTGTTTGTTTGCTTTTCAACTGTGGGTTTTTTAAAAAGTTTCTTTGAAAATTCCAGTTCGACTCCTGTATCGATCCTCAAGAGTGTTTGAAAAAATGCTTTCGAAAGCTTTTTGAAAATGTGTTGGTGTGAAAAGTATTTTTTGAATTTGTTTTAGATTTAGAGCAAGTATCTACGAGAACCTACCTACCCTAAGGAATTCGTCTGTGTAAATGTCCTTTAAAGTAGTGCCATCCCACCATTGAGAGGTAGGTAGCACCACCGTTAGAGGTGTTCGGGTCAATTCGAGGTTCGGGACATGGTGATCACCGGAGCAATAGGAAGATACCTTAGAAGCTACCCTCATGCCAGGTTCCCGGATCATGAGGACTTACTAAGACATCCTCTACTCAACGATCACCTTTCGAGAGGCAAGGCAACAGTGAGGCGTACCCTAGGGGTGGTGTGTGATTTGTGTGTCGTTTTCATTTATTTTGTCTTGTCATGTTATTGGTGATCTATACGCTTGTTTTTATTTATTATCCATTCATTCTTGCATGTCATTATTAACAGTTAAAAAAATGCGAGAAAGGTAAAGTTCCTAAACTATTACAAAGGCGCGGGTCCACATCGCCAAAATTTCCAGGACCCGATTTGACAGAAAGTAAATAAATAAAGTAAAGTGCGAAAGATTAAAATGTTCGAGTTTACAAAGCTTTGGGAGAGGTACATAAATATTAAAAGGAAACGAAATAAATACGAGAATTGAATTAAGATTAAAAAAAAACGGGGGCGTTGGACCCTTTTTAATGAAATTAAATTATTAGCAAGTTAATTAAATTAAAAGAAAAAGAAATTATTTTTTGGTTTTTTTGTATTTTATGAGAATTTAATGAGAATAATTGAAATTAAAATGCTAACCCTAATTCTAATTGTTTTTAGTTTATTAAGAAAGTATTAAAGTCAAACCTAAATTAACCTAATTATTTACATGCAATTTTAATTTATAAAAATAATGGGAAATATTTAATTATTATGAAAGAAAAGAAAAAAGGATAAAAATTATTACCAACCCTAATTTTACATATTTTAGGTTTATTAGGAAAATATTAAGATTTACTCCTAAATTAAAACTAATTAACTGATATAAAAACTTTATTCACAAAATATTAACATATTAAATAAAAATACTTATTTTTATCTTTTTTCTGATTTTTATATTTTTTTATGTTTTTTCATGAAAAATAATTAAATTAATTAACTAATTAAAAATTGTAATTGAATTAAAATAAAAAATGAAAAAAATATAAAATACTTGCAAACCTAGGGGGGTTCTGTCCCCAAGTGGAGAGGTTTTGGCTTAGCAATTTGGGCCCAATTGTCATTGGCCTGTTTGACCTTCATGCCAGCGTGTGAGGTGGTTGACTGGTGTCTACCATGTTCTTCAGATCATGGCCTTCTGATCGTTTCCATTGGCCAAGTGGACGGCTTGATTTTGATGATGCACGGTGCTCGACAATACTGAAACTGCACATGAGCGTTAATGAAAAAATAACATGGAAAAGTTGGGGGACCTGGGATTCGAACCCAGGTCCCAGGGGTTACCACTAAGCCTGCTTGCCACTGAGCCACTCTACACGCGCTGTATATTGAATAACAATCAATTAATATAAAAGAAAACACGAGTTAGTGCTCCTTTCGCGCGAAAAATTTGAATCAACTAATCACTGATGGCCACGCACCCTTCTTCTTCCTTGGCTTGTTTATTTCCTGAAAATAGAAAGTGGTTAGCGGGGGTTTTGAACCCCCCCAAAACATGCCATATCTGAAAATAACGATTAGGCCGTCCGGCCATATAAATTGGGCGCGAGGGTCGTGTTCTCTTCGTCCAAGCACGCTGAATCCAGTTATGGTACTGTGAGGTCCTAATTTTACAGCGTTAAAAAACTCCCAATTCCAAGCTTGCAAAACCCTAGAATATAACAATGGTGAATCCTTCCATGGTGTACGAAAACAAAATCAAACCACGCAGTTAGCTTCAGAATTGAATAATGAACATAAATCAAATGTTAAAAATTGCAAAAGATGCATGAATTGAGATGCACGAATATGAAATATTTTCTGTACAGGTTGCGATCGTGTTACCAATTCAGGGCGTTAGGATGATTGATTTTGATTGGAAAACTTTTCTTGAAGCCTCAGGAAGCTAATGGAACAAATATTTGGCCTTGAATCGTCCTAAAACTCAGTTTTCAGTATTCAGTTTTCAAGCAAAAAATTCAAGTTTGTTTCTTGGTATATGGCGCAGCTTCCAGTCCAAGGGCATGAGGGTTTGCTTTGTACTTATGTATGGAAGGATTAGGTCAAAGAATTTGATCAAAAAAATCCATCAATTGAAGGATCCAATATTTGATTTTTCATGCCATTATTTTCAAATCTTTTTCATGCTATTTTAGTCCAAATCATGTTCAATCACCAAGATACTTTCCAAACCCGATTTGCACGAAATATTGAGTAGATATCATGCATAAAAAGATTGAAAAACCTAGGTTTAGCATTTTTTATATATTTTAATTAATTAAATGAATTTCTAGCATTTAAAAATTCAAATAAATAAAATAAAAATGATAAAAACTTCCCCTTGGGCCAAATGGTCGTGCACATGTCTTGGATGATGAATTGTGGAAGAAAAAGAGGCCCATTAGCAATTTTAGGTCATTTGAAGCAATGTTGACTTTTCAAAATATCCAAAAATTTCCCAACTTCCACAAGGCATAACTTGCTCAATTTTTAAGCTTTGCTCGTGTTCTTGGACATTTTGGAAAGGTCTTTGAGTCCTCTAACCAATGCCTTTGGTCCCATGTCATTTTGATTTACCAATCTCAAGTTATGGCCTTTGACTTAAAGTCCCTTTTTGTTGACTTTTGAAAATGACCTATAATGTTGAAATTGATAACTTTTTGTGAGAGCATTTCTTGGACTTGAAGTGTGAAGAGGAGTTGTAGGAAATGTCTTTATCTTCAAAATGAGCTTTGGATGGAATTTTTTGATAATCCATGTGAAAGTTATGCCCTGGTCAATTTACAGTTGACTTTTTCAACTGTCCAAATATGGAAACTTTTGCATCTTGATGATTTTTGAGCCAAGCTTTGAGAATCATGATCAAGCATTGATCAAATGATGTTTGTGGCTTCAAAATGAGATGTTGACCAAAAATTTGAACTTTTGACTGTCAAATGACCATTTTGCCCCTACAGTTGACTGTAGTGCAATTAGGGTTTTTGACTGTGCAATTTTGTGCTGAAAGTCTTGAAACTTGATATGAGGATGCTTGACCATGTTTATAGGCATGTGGGACTTGATTGGACCCTTGGAAACTTCATTTACTTTTTCAGAACCAAAACCCTAATTTTGACTGTTTAGGAGGCCCTTGAACTGTGCAACCCTTGGGGAGATTTTGTAGCTTTGACTTTGCAATTCTTGAAGAATATGGGAGGGCAAATTTTGGGGTACAACAGTTGCCCCTGTTCAATCTTCTTAGACCTGAGGATGCAGATTGGCTGACGTGCCTTTCGTAATCCGAAGGTGGAAGATGATTGAACACTAGAGTGCCTAGAAATTTGCGCTCACATAATAGTATGATGGTGGAATGGGCTTATAGATGCCATTTGGAGATTGATGGATAGGATGATGGGCTTATAGATGCCACGCTGAGAGATGATGGAATGTGGATGGGCTTATAGATGCCATCTGGGTGTTGATCGCGTAAGAGATTCCTTAGCGAGAACTTGCGTACCTGCAAAAGAAAAAACGATTACCTGACCTATTACAGGAGCTGGTCTTCAGATAGATGTGCAGGTGTGTCCTGACTGGTTACAGGAGCTGAATCTGGAGCTTCAAATGGTGATGAATGAACCAGGGATGGTTACTACCTCAACAGGAACGGTGAGAGAACCTTGGATGACTTTAACCTCAACAGCAATCGTTGAGGACATCTTGGGATGATTACTACCTCCGCAGGATCGGGGAGAGAACCATAGGCGACTACAACCTCAACAGCAAACATTGAGAGAATCTTGGTGGGAATTATCATCTCCGCAGTATCGGGGAGAGAACCATAGGCGATTACAACCTCAATAGCAATCATTGAGAAAACCTTGGATGGAATTATCATCTCCGCAGTATCGGGGAGAGAACCATAGGTGATTACAACCTCAATAGCAATCATTGAGAAAACCTTGGATGGAATTATCATCTCCGCAGTATCGGGGAGAGAACCATAGGTGATTACAACCTCAATAGCAATCATTGAGAAAACCTTGGATGGAATTATCATCTCCGCAGTATCGGGGAGAGAACCATAGGCGATTACAACCTCAATAGCAATCATTGAGAAAACCTTGGATGGAATTATCATCTCCGCAGTATCGGGGAGAGAACCATAGGCAATTACAACCTCAATAGCAATCATTGAGAAAACCTTGGATGGAATTATCATCTCCGCAGTATCGGGGAAAGAACCATAGGCGATTACAACCTCAATAGCAATCGTTGAGAAAACCTTGGATAACTTCTACTGAGTCTTCATCAGAAAAATCTGTTTGGGGTCGATTTAACTGGACCAGAGAAGGCTTTGGACTGGATAAGAAATCTTTGGAGTCGATTAACTGAACCGGTCTAGGTCTAGAAATGTCTTCAACTGGATAAGAAACAGGGAGATCTTGGGGTCGATCTGACTGAACCAGAGAAGGCCTTTGACTGGATAAGAAATCTTTGGAGTCGATTTAACTGAACCGGTCTAGGTCTTGAAATATGGCTGAGAACTTAACTGAATCTTTCCTGAAAGGTAAAGGTCAGTCATATGCAATGCATGATATGAATCAAGCAATGATGTTCTCAACATAAATGAGATTTGTAAGATTGGATGCGTATATGCATGCTATAATGATAGATGTTTATGAATGTATCTTCGTTGTCTAGGAAAGTAAATCCTTGACGGGTTCCGGGAAGTCACTCCTGGGCTGATGTTGGCAAGTAGATCTTTGCTTCCGCTGGGGACGATAGTTGCAAGAATACCAGTAGGAGAAGATAACTCCGTTGGGGAATAAACTTGGCGGATGGATTACTCTGCGGGGAGACAAGTACTCTAACGATCTTGCTGGGGAGCATTACCCGGTGGGGAGAGAGATACTTTGTTGAAATGTTAATAATAACTTGCTGGGGATAGTAAGGAAATAACTCTTTGAATAAAGCCGGGAGACGCGTTCGTGTCCTGCGGGGATAAGCTTCCAGAATCTACTGGGGATACGCTTACTGCTTGGGGAGATGGATTCTAACTTTCTGGGGACACTGGATTGGACTCTCTTGGGGAAGTTTTGAATTGTATTGGAAGGGACTCTGTTGAATGTTTGAAATACCGCCGGGGAACAACCTTTAGATTAAGACTGCCGGGGATGCTTGTTAAGGATATATATGCTGCTGGGGAATGTTGATATCTGCCGGAGGATACCCAACTTCCTTAAGATTTGATAACTTTGCTTGAGGAGAGTGTACTGACTTGCTGGCTCACTCTCTGGGGAATTGATTATGTTCTTCGGCTAATCTTACCTTGATACCTTGGAGGACAGAACAATTAGATTACTTAGACAACTCTTTATTGCCCCTGTTTCTAATGTTACCTCTAATTAATCCTTTGTTTCGTATGCAAATATTCATGAGTTAGCAAATTATTGTCAATGCATATATCACAAATTGAACCTTGGACGTTCTTCGCAAAACAAAACAGAAAAAGGAAAAACAATTGGCAATTTTAACTGAAAAATATATTTGTATTGATTTTTGAATGGCCTGTAAATAGGCGTTTGTGTACAAGAGGCTGACGTCCTAGTAAGAGAATGCCGCCGAACAAAAGAGTTTATACAAATTTTGTACAAGAGAAAATAAAACAGCTGTGTGAAATGAATGATCCACTGGGTTTCAACTCTGCTATTGCCTTTATAACTCTGAGCGTCTCATCACTTGATGACCTTGGTTGAAGATGAAGCTGACTGATCGATGTCGTCTGAACTTGATGTAGATACCGGATTCTGGATGCAAAGTGATCCAATGAGACATAGTATTACGCTTTATCCCTAACTTTTGCCTGGACCGCCCTTTCGGGTTTTCAGTCCACCGGGATACCCTTTTTTGCCCAAGCCGCCTTTTCAGGTTTTCGACTTGCCGGGTGTACAGATTTTTTTCATTTCATCCCTTCATTTTGCCCGAACCCTTTTGGTTCGACGGGAAGCCCTAATTTTTTCCTAGGCATGTCAGCCTAGCGGGTCTTTTTTATGCGTAGTATCTTTTTACTATGTCTGCATTGGCGGGGTGATGAAGGTCGTCACCATCCATATTGGTTAGAATCATGGCTCCTCCTGAGAACACATGTTTAACCATAAATGGCCCTTCATACGTAGGGGTCCATTTGCCCCTTGGATCACTCTGAGGAAGAATGATTCGCTTGATTACCAGATCCCCAACTTGATATTCCTGTGGTCTGACCTTTTTGTTAAATGCCCTGATCATCCGTTTTTGGTACGTCTGACCATGGCAGATAGCAGCAAGTCTCTTTTCATTAATGAGGTTTAATTGATCAAGTCGTGTCTGGATCCAATCATCTTCGTTCAGATCTGCATCCTTCATTATCCGGAGAGAGGGTATTTGCACTTCGATCGGTAAGACTTCCTCCATACCATAAACCAAGGAGAAAGGAGTTGCCCCGGTTGACGTCCTAGCTGAGGTACGGTACCCATGTAGAGCAAACGGTAACATCTCGTGTCAATCTTTATAAGTCACTGTCATCTTCTGCACGATTTTATTGATATTTTTATTTGCTGCTTCTACAGCCCCATTCATCTTCGGTCTGTAAGGAGAAGAGTTATGGTGTTGTATTTTGAACTGCTCGCAGAGCTCAGTGATCATCTTGTTATTGAGATTGGTACCGTTGTTTGTAATGATCCTCTCTGGGACACCGTACCGACAGATCAGATTATGCCGAATGAACCGTGCCACAACAGTCTTGGTTACCGTAGCGTAGGAAGCTGCTTCAACCCACTTTGTAAAATAATCAATCGCCACTAGGATGAAGCGATGCCCATTAGATGCCGTAGGTTTAATCTCACCGATCATGTCTATGCCCCACATTGCAAACGGCCAAGGCGCAGTCAGAACATTCAGGGGAACTGGAGGAACATGCACCTTGTCTGCATAAATCTGGCACTTATGGCATGTCCTGGAATGTTGGTAGCAGTCAGCTTCCATTGTGGACCAGAAATACCCTGCCCGAAGGATCTTCTTAGCCATAGTGTGTCCACTGGAATGTGTACCAAAGGTCCCCTCATGTAGCTCTTCCATGATCCTTTCTGCTTCAGTCTTATCCACACAACGCAGTAAGGTTGAATCATGGTTTCTCTTGTACAAGATGTCGTTGCTAAGGAAGAACTTTGCTGCGAACCTTCTCAGAAACTTCTTATCATTGATAGAGGCACCTTCAGGATACTCCTGAGCTTCCAGATATCTTTTCACCTCATGGTACCAAGGCTTCTCAGTCACCAATTCAGTCTCGAGATCACAACAGTATGCCGGTTCATCCAGTTTCCATATGATGATCCGGGGAGCCTCATTATCCCATTTGACCTTGAACATAGAAGACATCATAGCTAACGCGTCCGCCAGCTGATTCTCTTCTCTCGGAAAGTGTTCAAAGGTTATCTTCGTGAAGTGGGGGATCAAGGTCAACACAATTCTCTGTAAGGAATAAGATTCGGATGTTTCGTATCCCACTCTCCTTTGATCTGATTGATCACAAGAGCGGAATCTCCGAAGACACTCAGAAACTTGATCCTTAGGTCGATCGCAGCTTGAAGATCCATGATGCACGCCTCATACTCTGCCATGTTGTTGGTACAGTTGAAACATAGTCGGGCAGTGAGCGGAGTATGAGTGCCTTGCGGTGATATGATTACAGCGCCGATACCGTTACCCAAAGCGTTGGAGGCTCCGTCAAAGTGCATAGACCATCGGGATCCTTCCTCAGGTCCTTCATCCGGTCCAGGTACTTCGCAATCAGTCACAATCATGATGCTTTTGTCTGGAAACTCAAAGTTCATTGACTGATAGTCGTCTACTGCCTGATGTGCCAAGTGGTCTGCCAATACACTTCCCTTGATGGCTTTCTGGGTTGTGTACTGAATGTCGTATTCCGTCAAGATCATTTGCCATCTTGCAATTCTCCCAGACAGAGCAGGCTTTTCGAATATGTACTTTATAGGATCCATGTTGGAGATCAACAAGGTAGTGTGAGTCAGCATATACTGTCTCAGCCGGCGAGCAGCCCATACCAAAGCGCAGCAAGTTTTCTCAAGCAGTGAGTATCGGGTCTCACAGTCGGTAAACTTTTTGCTAAGGTAATAAATGGCATGCTCTTTTCGGCCAGACTCGTCATGCTGCCCCAGCACACACCCCATTGAGTTGTCAAGCACTGTTAGATATAGTATCAGAGGTCTCTCTTCAACCGGTGGCATGAGGATGGGTGGTTCTTGGAGATACTCTTTGATTCTGTCAAAAACAGCCTGACATTCATCATTCCAGCGTACTACCTGATCTTTCTTCAGCAGCTTGAAGATTGGTTCACAGGTAGCAGTTAGGTGTGAGATGAATCGAGCAATGTAATTCAGGCGTCCTAAAAAGCCTCTGACTTCCTTCTCTGTCCTAGGAACTGGCATCTCTTGAATAGCTTTAACTTTGGCAGGGTCCACTTGAATACCCTTATCACTTACAACGAAGCCTAGCAACTTCCCAGATCTTACCCCGAAGGTGCACTTGTTCGGGTTCAACCTCAGCTTGTACAGTTTCAGACGGTCAAACAATTTCTGCAGATGATCTAGGTGCTCTTCCTCGGTATGGGACCTTGCGATCATGTCGTCAACATACACTTCTATCTCATGATGGATCATGTCATGAAATAAAGCGACCATTGAACGTTGGTAGGTTGCCCCAGCGTTCTTTAGTCCGAAAGGCATGACCTTGTAGCAGAAGGTGCCCCACTGAGTAACAAAGGTAGTCTTCTCCATGTCTTCAGGTGCCATCTTGATCTGATTGTAACCTGAAAAGCCATCCATGAAAGAGAACACTTTGTGTTGAGCTGTATTATCAACAAGGACATCAATGTGAGGTAGAGGGAAGTCGTCTTTGGGGTTGGCCCTGTTCAGATCCCTGTAATCGACACACATCCTGACCTTTCCGTCTTTCTTTGGTACCGGCACCACATTAGCAACCCACTGAGGGTAAGAAGTCACTGCAAGGAACCCAGCATCAAACTGTTTCATAACCTCGGCTTTGATCTTCTCAAACATCTCTGGACGCATACGACGGACCTTTTGCTTAACCGGAGGGCAGTCTTCCTTGGTAGGCAAGTGATGGACCACAATGTCGGTATCCAACCCGGGCATGTCTTCGTAGGACCAGGCAAAGATCTCCATATAATCATGTAGCATCTTAGTCAACCGTTGCTTCACGCTGAGCTCTAGGTTGGCACCAATCTTTACCTCTTTCCTGTCTGCTTCAGTACCCAAGTTTATTATTTCCACTGGCTCTTCATGTGGTTGAATTGCCCTCTCTTCCTGAAGTAACAGTCTTGCAAGCTCGCCAGGCACTTCGCAATCATCTTCACCTTCGTCTTCGGCTAAGTTGATCGGATTTTCGAAGTCATAACTGGCAGTAGCAGAGTCGTTACCAGTGAGATCCAGAGTGGATTGGAACCTGTATGAGTGAGTGTGTGTGTGTAAATACAGTTGTTTTGAAATATAGATAAAGGAAGGAAAGACAGAAAAGAAGCGTAAGATTTGAAATGCGAGAAAACGTCCAAGATTTTCATTTATGATATATGAAATGACAATTTATATGCCCTCACAAATGAAACCACGGTGCCTCGGGTAAGACACCGGGCCATAGAGTTTATATTGTTTATTACAGATACCGAAGCAATAGAATTCATTACTCAGTAACAAGAGAAACAGATAGATTGTCCTTTGCACTCCAATTGTTAGGTCCACTGTCGGTTGCCAGGTAAATCCAGCTATCAAACTCAGCTTCATCCACTTCATCTTCGTCCCCAATAGCATTCACTCCATGAGCAGGCAGGGGAGCTGTCACTACATTAGGCTTCTCAGATGCCTCAAACTGTACCTCCTTGGTGTCAATAAGGTCCTGCAGCTTGTTCCTTAATGCCCAACAGTCATCAGTGGAATGCCCCGGGCTATCAGAATGGTACGCACAGCGGGCATTTGGATTGTATTTCGGAGAGGCAGTGTTTACACCTTTGGGGGCCTCTCTGACAGTCACTAGATTGGTGGACAGCAACTGTGGTAGGATCTGCGATAAAGTCATACTTAACCGGGTGAACTCTCTCCGGGGTCTTTCATCCCTTTGAGGATTGGTTGGCCGAGGAGCGGCAGCAGGCTTAGCAATCATTACCGCACTGACAGATTGGCGGCGCTCAGATTTCTCTGGTCTCCGGGAGCCATATACAGCACTAGCCTCCTTTTTGAAGGGTTTCTTCTCAGAACTAGACGATGCACCCTTCGGAATCTTTCCAGACTTCAACCCAGCCTCAATTCTCTCTCCAGTCAGAATCAGATCAGTGAACCCTGCAGACGAATTCCCAATAAGATGATTGAAAAATGGCCCAGATAGGGTCCCTAAGAACATGTCTACTAACTCCCGGTCCGTCAACGGAGGCTGCACTCTGCCAGCTAGATCCCTCCACTTCTGAGCGTACTCCTTAAAACCTTCACTTGAACCTAACGACATACCCTGGAGTTGGGTACGTGTAGGGGCAAGGTCGGCATTATATTGATACTGCTTATAGAAAGCAGTAGCCAACTCCTCCCAGTTACGAACCTTGGTCCCATCCAGCTGATAGAACCATTCGAGACGAGTCCCTGAAAGACTCTCCTGGAAGAAGTGGATCCACAAATTCTTATCCACTGAGTACGGTTGAATCTTCCAAACATAGGACCTGAGATGTAGCTTGGGACAAGACGCCCCGTCGTACTTAGTGAAAGATGGTGCTTTGAATTTACGAGGAATGATCACACCGGTAGACAAACCCAAATCTCCGAAATCCAGCCCAGGTACCTGTTGTATCTCCATAGCATTCAGCCTGTCTTCCAACTGCTTGTATCTGTCTTCTGCCGGAGGATATTGCTCTTCATCAAAATCAGTCTCGTTGTCGGAGACTACCGGACTAGGACCTTTTTCCGCTTGAGGAGTACTCTTGCCAATAGAAGAACCAGCCTCTTCATTCTGCAGAGTATTGCCAAACCTTCGGCCCGAGTTGAACAGAACAATTCTTCTCTTCTTCTTCTTTTCCTTCTTCAGGAGCAAAGCCTTCAGCTCTTCTTGGCCCTGAGCCAAACCCATGATTAATTCCTGAAATTTTGCATTCTGCGCCTGAAGATCCTTGATGGACATCTCAGTTGATGACGAGTCGGGATTCATGATGCTGAAATAAACAGCGAAGAACGGTAAGCAACCTGAAAAGAAGAAAACCTGCTATGCACATGATGAATGGAATGCGTATGATTTATGTTTTCAAAGACAATCGGGAATCAACTTTGTAAACAAAAAGGAACACACTTCATTAGATTCAACTTTGAAACTGAAATTATTCAACAGGTTTCCCTTAGGCGTTACATGAAAGGAAATACTGAAAAGGGAAATAAAATTGTAAAAGAACATCCAGAGCTCCTTATTGATCCCATGGTCTCCTCTTCTCAGTACGGATGTAGGCATTCAGAGCTCTCTCATTTTCCAACTGCTTTGTCAGCTTCTGGATCTTTAATTCCTGCTCGTTGAACTTTTCCCGGTAAGAATCCCGTTCTTCTCGCAGTTGCGACCAAGATCTCTTCAATGTCTCATGATCAGTAGGTATCTGAGGAGGAAGGACAGTTGGAGGAACACCATCTTTGTCAGGACACTCAAGAATGACGGGTCTGACAGCTTCATACGGCATACCTAACTTCTGAGCACGGATGCGAACCCATTTGTAGTAGGCTTCCATAGGTAAAGAAGTCTTTGGCCCCAACTCCTGTGGGTCAGCTTTATGAACTTTGTCCCAAGCCTTGATGAACCTACGACGCAGCTCGTCGCTATCCACCTGAAACTCAAAACTGATGTGAGGCACCAACATCTCATGGGGCCCTGCTCTTCTTGCTCTTCCAAACTGACGGAGTGCTAGACATGGATTGTAAGAGATTCCTCCTTGGGTACCAATCAAAGGAACATTAGGGTATTCCCTGCATCGATCAATAACAGCTATCTCATCCAAACCTCTGCAAGTCCAAATGACGTCTTTATCGGTGAGAGACATTAACCTATGAGCCCAACCTCTTCCTTCTTGGTTCTTCAGCACGAACTTAGGGAGGTGTGAAATAAACCACCTCACCAACAAAGGGATACAACACCATAGAGTTCCTCGTCTTCGGGTAGTACGAGTATGAAGTTGTTGCAAGATGTCACCCAAGAGAGTGGGCACGGGATTCTGAGGCATAAAGATCCTTATGGCAGTGACATTGATGAAGTTGTCAGGATTAGGAAACAAGACTAGCCCATAGATTAAGAGAGCCAAGATGTCTTCATATGCCCTAAAGTCTAGGTCGTTCCAGAAACTGTTAGCTTTACCAATCAGAAACTTGGCCAAGACACCCTTAACTCTGCTTCTAGTTACCCAGTTGTCCATTACCTCTTGATGTGTCAGGGGAAGAGCTGCAGCAACATCCTCAAGCCTGAGGGTCTTTTCCCAACCAGTAAAGGGAGTCTGATCCAAGATAGGGATACCAAGCAAATCAGAGAACTCTTCCAGGGTAGGGACCAGCTGGAAGTCTTGAAAGGTGAAGCACTGGTACAGAGGGTCATAGAACTGGGTCAGAACACTCATCAACTGTTGATCCCGCTTTGCAGTGACTAAACTGAGAAGAGAACCATGCCTCTGAATGAAGGAAGTGGTATTTGGAATTCTGCTAACCAACTCTTCAAGCAACTCAGGTGAGTGAACAAAGTTGAACCGAATAGTATTCCTTCGCACAGGCATCATGATGTCCTACAAAATAGAGCAAAGGTGAAACCCTCTTGTCTTTGAAATGGTCAGTCCTTATGCAGGATGCATGCAATGCTCATGATGTTATGATGTTATGATAAAGCACACCACAAATAGATACGAAGGCAAACATGGTAAGGCACACAAGTCACACAAGGCAAGCCCCTAAAGTTTAGGCCAGCATGAGGTCTAGGTACTACCCTCTTTCAGTTTGTTGGTTCATACCTGTCCTATCAAAGTAACCGGGTTCTTAGAAGATCCCAATATCATTGACTACCCTCAATCGGTCATAACTCCAGCATCGCAATCTTTTCTTGCGGCCAGAACCATCACGAGAGTTTAGCCTCAATGGGCGTAGCATACTGCTACTGTTCTAATGGCCAAGTTGTGTCAATTAAGGTTCTAAGGTTGTTGGTGCTTAATGACTCCTCAGAAGACCCATATTCTCCTCGTTGCAACACAAGGGATATCGGTACAGACCAAGGTGCCACACCAACGTAGCCACTGCTTCACCCGTGTCGGTCTACGCTGGACAGGTCCCTCACAGCTTATGCTACCTAAACAGGGTATCCCCAGATCCGGGTTAGGATCTATGTAACTCCCATGAAACCCACAAATTTAAAGCAGACAAGTCAATACAATTGAAAACACAGTTATGAACTAACCCTAAGGTACACCTCACTTTAAGTTTAAGTCCCCAGCAGAGTCGCCAGTTCTGTGATCGGTGGATCTGGAACTGACTGTTTAACGCTGGTTCGCAAAATGTTGCGGAAGCAAGAGTCGCCACCGTCTTTTATTTTCTCCAAATGGAAAGGACAAAAGCACAGAAAAATTCCTTTAAAGAGATTGCTCTCGGTTCGGGAGGTAGGTTATAGAAAGGGAAGGTGTTAGCACCCTTTCTATCTATGGTTATCCATGGGCTCTTAGATACTTGCTCATTGTGTTTTCAAAATTGTTTGTTTGCTTTTCAACTGTGGGTTTTTTAAAAAGTTTCTTTGAAAATTCCAGTTCGACTCTTGTATCGGTCCTCAAGAGTGTTTGAAAAAATGCTTTCGAAAGCTTTTTGAAAATGTGTTGGTGTGAAAAGTATTTTTTTAATTTGTTTGAGATTTAGAGCAAGTATCTACGAGAACCTACCTACCCTAAGGAATTCGTCTGTGTAAATGTCCTTTAAAGTAGTGCCATCCCACCATTGAGAGGTAGGTAGCACCACCGTTGGAGGTGTTCGGGTCAATTCGAGGTTCGGGACATGGTGATCACCGGAGCAATAGGAAGATACCTTAGAAGCTACCCTCATGCCAGGTTCCCGGATCATGAGGACTTACTAAGACATCCTCTACTCGACGATCACCTTTCGAGAGGCAAGGCAACAGTGAGGCGTACCCTAGGGGTGGTGTGTGATTTGTGTGTCGTTTTCATTTATTTTGTCTTGTCATGTTATTGGTGATCTATACGCTTGTTTTTATTTATTATCCATTCATTCTTGCATGTCATTATTAACAGTTAAAAAAATGCGAGAAAGGTAAAGTTCCTAAACTATTACAAAGGCGCGGGTCCACATCGCCAAAATTTCCAGGACCCGATTTGACAGAAAGTAAATAAATAAAGTAAAGTGCAAAAGATTAAAATGTCCGAGTTTACAAAGCTTTGGGAGAGGTACATAAATATTAAAAGGAAACGAAATAAATATGAGAATTGAATTAAGATTAAAAAAAACGGGGGCGTTGGACCCTTTTTAATGAAATTAAATTATTAGCAAGTTAATTAAATTAAAAGAAAAAGAAATTATTTTTTGGTTTTTTTGTATTTTATGAGAATTTAATGAGATTAATTGAAATTAAAATGCTAACCCTAATTCTAATTGTTTTTAGTTTATTAAGAAAGTATTAAAGTCAAACCTAAATTAACCTAATTATTTACTTGCAATTTTAATTTATAAAAATAATGGGAAATATTTAATTATTATGAAAGAAAAGAAAAAAGGATAAAAATTATTACCAACCCTAATTTTACATATTTTAGGTTTATTAGGAAAATATTAAGATTTACTCCTAAATTAAAACTAATTAATTGATATAAAAACTTTATTCACAAAATATTAACATATTAAATAAAAATACTTATTTTTATCTTTTTTCTGATTTTTATATGTTTTTATGTTTTTTCATGAAAAATAATTAAATTAATTAACTAATTAAAAATTGTAATTGAATTAAAATAAAAAATGAAAAAAATATAAAATACTTGCAAACCTAGGGGGGTTCTGTCCCCAAGTGGAGAGGTTTTGGCTTAGCAATTTGGGCCCAATTGTCATTGGCCTGTTTGACCTTCATGCCAGCGTGTGAGGTGGTTGACTGGTGTCTACCATGTTCTTCAGATCATGGCCTTCTGATCGTTTCCATTGGCCAAGTGGACGGCTTGATTTTGATGATGCACGGTGGTCGACAATACTGAAACTGCACATGAGCGTTAATGAAAAAATAACATGGAAAGGGTGGGGGACCTGGGATTCGAACCCAGGTCCCAGGGGTTACCACTAAGCCTGCTTGCCACTGAGCCACTCTACACGCGCTGTATATTGAATAACAATCAATTAATATAAAAGAAAACACGAGTTAGTGCTCCTTTCGCGCGAAAAATTTGAATCAACTAATCACTGATGGCCACGCACCCTTCTTCTTCCTTGGCTTGTTTATTTCCTGAAAATAGAAAGTGGTTAGCGGGGGTTTTGAACCCCCCCAAAACATGCCATATCTGAAAATAACGATTAGGCCGTCCGGCCATATAAATTGGGCGCGAGGGTCGTGTTCTCTTCGTCCAAGCACGCTGAATCCAGTTATGGTACTGTGAGGTCCTAATTTTACAGCGTTAAAAAACGGCCAATTCCAAGCTTGCAAAACCCTAGAATATAACAATGGTGAATCCTTCCATGGTGCACGAAAACAAAATCAAACCACGCAGTTAGCTTCAGAATTGAATAATGAACATAAATCAAATGTTAAAAATTGCAAAAGATGCATGAATTGAGATGCACGAATATGAAATATTTTCTGTACAGGTTGCGATCGTGTTACCAATTCAGGGCGTTAGGATGATTGATTTTGATTGGAAAACTTTTCTTGAAGCCTCAGGAAGCTAATGGAACAAATATTTGGCCTTGAATCGTCCTAAAACTCAGTTTTCAGTATTCAGTTTTCAAGCAAAAAATTCAAGTTTGTTTCTTGGTATATGGCGCAGCTTCCAGTCCAAGGGCACGAGGGTTTGCTTTGTACTTATGTATGGAAGGATTAGGTCAAAGAATTTGATCAAAAAAATCCATCAATTGAAGGATCCAATATTTGATTTTTCATGCCATTATTTTCAAATCTTTTTCATGCTATTTTAGTCCAAATCATGTTCAATCACCAAGATACTTTCCAAACCCGATTTGCACGAAATATTGAGTAGATATCATGCATAAAAAGATTGAAAAACCTAGGTTTAGCATTTTTTATATATTTTAATTAATTAAATGAATTTCTAGCATTTAAAAATTCAAATAAATAAAATAAAAATGATAAAAACTTCCCCTTGGGCCAAATGGTCGTGCACATGTCTTGGATGATGAATTGTGGAAGAAAAAGAGGCCCATTAGCAATTTTAGGTCATTTGAAGCAATGTTGACTTTTCAAAATATCCAAAAATTTCCCAACTTCCACAAGGCATAACTTGCTCAATTTTTAAGCTTTGCTCATGTTCTTGGACATTTTGGAAAGGTCTTTGAGTCCTCTAACCAATGCCTTTGGTCCCATGTCATTTGGATTTACCAATCTCAAGTTATGGCCTTTGACTTAAAGTCCCTTTTTGTTGACTTTTGAAAATGACCTATAATGTTGAAATTGATAACTTTTTGTGAGAGCATTTCTTGGACTTGAAGTGTGAAGAGGAGTTGTAGGAAATGTCTTTATCTTCAAAATGAGCTTTGGATGGAATTTTTTTGATAATCCATGTGAAAGTTATGCCCTGGTCAATTTACAGTTGACTTTTTCAACTGTCCAAATATGGAAACTTTTGCATCTTGATGATTTTTGAGCCAAGCTTTGAGAATCATGATCAAGCATTGATCAAATGATGTTTGTGGCTTCAAAATGAGATGTTGACCAAAAATTTGAACTTTTGACTGTCAAATGACCATTTTGCCCCTACAGTTGACTGTAGTGCAATTAGGGTTTTTGACTGTGCAATTTTGTGCTGAAAGTCTTGAAACTTGATATGAGGATGCTTGACCATGTTTATATGCATGTGGGACTTGATTGGACCCTTGGAAACTTCATTTACTTTGTCAGAACCAAAACCCTAATTTTGACTGTTTAGGAGGCCCTTGAACTGTGCAACCCTTGGGGAGATTTTGTAGCTTTGACTTTGCAATTCTTGAAGAATATGGGAGGGCAAATTTTGGGGTACAACACGATTTAACTGAATCGGACGAAAGTCTTGGAATATCTTCAACTGGAATAATAATCAGGGAGATCTTAGCGTCGATCTGACTGAACCAGAGAAGGTGTTGAATTAACTTTGACTGGATAAGAATCAGAAAAATCTTAGAATCGATTTAACTGAACCAGACGAAAGTCTTGGAATATCTTCAACTGGAATAAGAATCAGGGAGATCTTAGGGTCGATCTGACTGAACCAAAGAAGGTCTTCGATTAAATTTTACTGGATAAGCATCAAACTAATCTTAGAATCGATTTAACTAAACCAGACGGAAGTCTTGGAATATCTTCAACTAGACTAAGAATCAGGGAGATCTTAGTGTCGATCTGACTGAACCATAGAAGGTCTTGGATTAACTTTGACTGGATAAGAATCAGAAAAATCTTAGAATCAATTTAACTGAACTAGACGAAAGTCTTGGAATATCTTCAACTGGAATAAGAATCAGCGAGTTCTTAGCATCGATCTGACTGAACCAGAAAAGGTATTGGATTAACTTTGACTGGATAAGAATCAGCAAATTCTTAGAATCGATTTAACTGAACCAGACGAAAGTCTTGGAATATCTTCAACTGGAATAAGAATTAGGGAGATCTTATCGTTGATCTGACTGAACCAGAGAAGGTCTTGGATTAACTTTGACTGGATAAGAATCAGAAAAATCTTAGAATCGATTTAACTGAACCGGACGAAAGTCTTGGAATATCTTCAACTGGAATAAGAATCAGGGAGATCTTAGCGCCGATCTGACTGAACCAGAGAAGGTCTTGGATTAACTTTGACTGGATAAGAATCAGAAAAATCTTAGAATCTATTTAACTGAACCAGACAAAAGTCTTGGAATATCTTTAACTGGAATAAGAATCAGAGAGATCTTAGCGTCGATCTGACTGAACTAGAGAAGGTCATGGATTAACTTTGACTGGATAAGAATCAGAAAAATCTTAGAATCGATTTAACTGAACCAGACAAAAGTCTTGGAATATCTTCAACTGGAATAAGAATCAGGGAGATCTTAGCGTCGATCTGACTGAACCAAAGAAGGTCTTGGATTAACTTTGACTGGATAAGAATCAGAAAAATCTTAGAATCTATTTAACTAAACCAGACGAAAGTCATGGAATATCTTCAACTGGAATAAGAATCAGAGAGATCTTAGCATCGATCTGACTGAACCAGAGAAGGTCTTGGATTAACTTTGACTGGATAAGAATCAGAAAAATCTTAGAATCGATTTAACTGAACCGGACGAAAGCCTTGGAATATCTTCAACTGGAATAAGAATCAGGGAGATCTTAGAGCCGATCTGACTGAACTAGAGAAGGTCTTGGATTAACTTTGACTGGATAAGAATCAGAAAAATCTTAGAATCGATTTAACTGAACCGGATGAAAGTCTTGGAATATCTTCAACTGGAATAAGAATCAGGGAGATCATAGCGCCGATCTGACTGAACTAGAGAAGGTCTTGGATTAACTTTGACTGGATAAGAATCAGAAAAATCTTAGAATCGATTTAACTGAACCGGACGAAAGTCTTGGAATATCTTCAACTAGAATAAGAATCATGGAGATCTTAGCGTCGATCTCACTGAACCAGAGAAGGTCTTGGATTAAATTTGACTGGATAAGCATCAAAAAAATCTTAGAATCGATTTAACTGAACCAGACGAAAGTCTTGGAATATCTTCAACTGGAATAAGAATCAGGGAGATCTTAGCGTCATTCTGACTGAACCAGAGAAGGTCTTGGATTAACTTTGATTGGATAAGAATTAGAAAAATCTTAGAATCAATTTAATTGAACTAGACGAAAGTCTTGGAATATCTTCAACTGGAATAAGAATCAGAGAGATCTTAGCATCGATCTGACTGAACCAGAGAAGGTCTTGGATTAACTTTGACTGGATAAGAATCAGAAAAGTCTTAGAATCGATTTAACTGAACTAGATGAAAGTCTTGGAATATCTTCAACTGGAATAAGAATCAGGGAGATCTTATCGTTGATCTGACTGAACCAGAGAAGGTCTTGGATTACCTTTGACTGGATGAGAATCAGAAAAATCTTATAATCGATTTAACTGAACCAGACGAAAGTCTTGTGATATCTTCAACTGGAATAAGAATCAGAGAGATCTTAGCATCAATCTGACTGAACCGGAGAAGGTCTTGGATTAACTTTGCTTGGATAAGAATCAGAAAAGTCTTAGAATCGATTTAACTGAACCAGACGAAAGTCTTGGAATATCTTCAACTAGAATAAGAATCAGGGAGATCTTAGCATCGATCTGACTGTACCAGAGAAGGTCTTGGATTACCTTTGACTAGATAAGAATCAGAAAAATCTTAGAATCGATTTAACTGAACCAGACGAAAGTCTTGTGATATCTTTTTGAAGAATCTGCTGAAACATCCCTCAATAGATGTAGTTTTTTAGGGGACTACCAGGTCATATAAGTTGTCAATGTTGTTTATTGATTCGTCTTTTCCTAAAAAGGTAAAGAGTCAGTCATATGCAATGTCATGATGTATGAAATGCGTGATATATATCAAGCAATGATGCTCTCAAAATAAATGAGATTGCGTGGTATGATGCGTATATGCCTGTATCATGATGTATGGAAATGTAATGTTACAAGCTGGGGAAATAAATCTCGGATAGCTGCTGAAGAATAGAGTTCGATTCTTCCTTTCCGCTGGGGATGGCGTACGGAGAGAATAAACCTGCAGGAGAGGATGACTCCGTTGGGGGAATAAACCGATGAGGAGATTACTCTGTGGGGAAGAGATGTTTTGCTGAAGATTCCACTGATAAATTCTTCCGGGATGAATTATCGTTGCTGGTGATATTGAATCCTATTGGGGATTGAATTCCTGTTTGTGAAAGGAAAGAACTCCGCTGAGGATGATCTTCAGTTGCGACTTCTCTCGGAATAACCTTTTATACTCTTATGGGGATAATCCTTTGAGTTCTGCTGGGAATGATCCTTTGAACTCGACTGGGGAGATTTATATTTGTACTCCGCTGGGGATAAACTTACAGAGTCTACTAGGGATGATTCTCCTAACTCCGTTGGGGAAGCTTTTTCAGACTGCGCTGGGAAAATTTTAACTCCACTAGGGATATATTGTACCATGCCAGGGAGTATTCTCATATTCCGTTGGGGAATATTAAGACTGTCGGGGGTATCAAGCCTTTTTTAGTGTTGATGGTAGATAAACTCTGCTTGGGGAGAATATTACCGATTCATTCACAGTTGCAAGTCTCAGCTGGGGAGAGCTATCATTACTGCCTTACTCTACGAGGAGTGAAGATATCTTAGCCATATTCTTCAGCTGAATCTACCTTTGTACCTGGTGGACAGAGCAACTGTATAGTTTGGACAATTTTATTGCCCCTGTTTTTTATATTACCAGTAATTCGTCTTTTGTTTCGCATGTAAATATCTATGAGTGGCAATTAATGTCAAATGCATATATCAAAAATGAACATTGGACATTCTTTGCAATACAAAAAAGATAAAGGAAAATAGTTTGAAATTTGTCTGAAAATGAATTGTATTGATTTTGAAGTTTGGCCTGTAAATAGGCGTTTTTGTACAAGAGGCTGACGTCTTAGTAGGAGAACGCCGCCGAATAATAGAATTTACACAATTTGTGAAAAACTAAATATAACAGCTATGTGAATAATCCCACTGGGTTCCAACTCTGCTATTGCCTTTATGTCCTTGAGCATCTCATCACTTTGCTACTTGGTTGAAGGTAGATCAGATTGATTAGCGCCGTCCGAGCTTGATAGTCGATACCGAAGTCTGGATGTGAGATGATCCAATGAGACATAGTGTTACGATGATCCCTAATTTTTTCCTGGACCGCCCCTTCGGGTTTTCAGTCCACCGGAATACCCTTTTTTGCCCAAGCCGCCTTTTCAGGTTTTCGACTTGTCGGGTGTACAGATTTTTTCATTTTCATCCCTTATTTTTTACCGAACCATTTTGGTTCGCCGGGAAGCCCTTATTTTTGCCTAGGCCAGTCAACCTAGCGGGTATTTGATTATGCGTAGTATCTTTTCACTATGTCTGCATTGACGGGGTGAGGAAGGTCGTCACCTCCATGGTGGTTAGAATCATAGCTCCTCTTGAGAAAATATTCTTAACCACAAATGGCCCTTCATAAGTAGGGGTCCATTTTCCCCTGGGATCACCTTGAGGTAAGATAATGCGCTTGATCACCAGATCCCCAACTTGATACTCTTGTCGTCTGACTTTCTTGTTAAATCCCTTGATCATCCATTTTTGATACGTCTGACCATGACAAATAGCAGTAAGTCTCTTTTCGTCGATTAGGTTCAGCTGATCAAGTCAGGTCTTAATCCAGTCATCTTCACTCAAACCTGCATCCTTCATGATTCGGAGAGAGGGTATCTGAACTTCGATGAGCAAGACAGCCTCCATACCATATACCAAGGAATAGGGTGTTGCCCTTGTTGACGTTCGCGCTGAGGTACGGTACCCATGAAGAGAAAATGGAAATATCTCATGCCAGTCTTTGTATGTCACTGTCATCTTCTGCACAATCTTCTTAATGTTCTTATTAGCCGCTTCAACAGCCCCATTCATCTTCGGCCGGTAGGGAGAAGAGTTGTGATGCTGTATCTTGAACTGCTTGCAGAGCTCAATGATTATCTTGTTGTTAAGATTGGTACCATTGTCCGTAATGATCCTCTCTGGTACACCGTATCGACAGATCAGATTGTGCCGAATGAACCGTTCCACGATGTTCTTGGTTACGGTAGCAAAGGAAGCTGCTTCAACCCACTTTGTAAAGTAATCGATTGCTACCAGGATGAAACAATGCCCGTTGGATGCCGTAGGCCTGATCTCGCCGATCATATCAATGCCCCATATTGCAAAAGGCCAAGGTGTCGTCAAGATGTTTAGAGGAACTGGAGGTATGTGCACCTTATCAACATAGACTTGGCACTTATGACATGTCCGAGAATGCTGATAACAGTCGGCTTCCATTGTGGACCAATAATATCCTTCCCGAAGGATTTTCTTTGGCATGGTGTGTCCACTGGAATGAGTTCCGAAAGTACCTTCATGTAATTTTGTCATGATCCTTTCTGCTTCGTTCTTATCCACACATCGTAGTAAGGTCGAATCATGGTTACGCTTGTAAAGGATACCATTGCTGATGAAGAACTTTGCCGCGAACCTCCTCAAAAACTTCTTGTCATTAACAAATGCACCCTCGGGGTATTCTTGAGCCTTAAGGTATCTCTTTACTTCATGAAACCAGGGTTTATCTGCTACCTCTTTAGTCTCAATGTCACAGCAATGTGCAGGTTTGTCTAATATTTCAATGATAATCCGGGGAGCCTCATTGTCCCAATTGACTTTGAACATAGAACACATCATAGCCAGCGCGTCCGCCAACTGATTCTCCTCTCTAGGGAAGTGTTCAAAGGTTATCTCCTCAAAATGTGGAAGCAACGTCAATACATATTCTTTGTAAGGAATAAGATTTGGGTGTTTCGTATCCCACTCACCTTTGATCTGACTGATCACGAGAGCGGAATCTCCGAAGACACTCAAGAACTTAATCCTTAGGTCAATTGCTGCTCGAAGACCCATAATGCATGCCTCATACTCTGCCATGTTGTTGGTGCATTTGAAACATAGTCGGGCGGTAAACGGAGTATGAGAGCCTTTAGGAGATATGATCACGACGCCAATTCCATTACCCAAAGTGTTTGAAGCTCCATTAAAGTACATAGACCATCGGGATCCTTCCTCAGGTCCTTCATCCGGTCCAGGTGTCTCACAATCAGTTACCAACAAGATATTCTCGTCTGGGAATTCAAAGTTCATAGACTGGTAATCATCCACTGCCTGATGTGCCAAATGGTCTGCTAACACACTTACCTTGATTGCTTTTTGAGTCGTGTATTGGATGTCATACTCAATCAATATCATCTTCCATCTCGTTATTCTTCCGGACAAAGCAGGCTTTTCGAAGATATACTTGATTGGATCCATCTTCGATATCAATAAAGTAGTGTGAGTCAGCATATACTGTCTCAGCCGGCGAGCAGCCCATGCCAAAGCGCAACAAGTTTTCTCGAGCAGTGAGTATCGGGTCTCACAGCCGGTAAAATTTTTGATAAGGTAATAAATAGCATGCTCTTTTCGGCCAGACTCGTCATGCTGAACCAGCACACACCCCATTGAGTTGTCGAGTACTGTCAAGTATAAGATCAGAGATCTCCCTTCGACTGGAGGCATCATAATAGGAGGTTCTTGGAGATACTCTTTGATCCTTTTGAAAGAGGCCTGACATTCATCATTCCTTCGTACCACTTGATCTTTCTTCAGTAGCTTGAAGATCGGCTCACAAGTAGCAGTCAGGTGCGAGATGAATCGGGCAATGTAGTTTAGTCGTCCCAGAAAGCCTCTGACTTCTTTCTCTGTTTGGGGAGATGGCATCTCTTGTATGGCCTTCACCTTTGTCGGATCCACTTGAATACCTTTATCGCTTACGACGAAACCCAGTAACTTACCAGATCTCACCCTGAAAATGCACTTGTTCAGGTTTAACCTCAGCTTGTACAACTTCAACCTGTCAAACAGCTTCTGAAGGTGGTCAAGATGTTCTTCCTCTGTCTGGGATCTTGCAATCATGTCGTCGAAGTATACTTCAATCTCGTGATGGATCATGTCATGAAACAAAGCAACCATGGCACGCTGATACGTTGCCCCAGCATTCTTCTATCCAAAGGGCATGACCTTGTAGCGAAAGTTACCCCACTGAGTAACAAAAGTTGTCTTTTCCATGTCTTCGGGAGCCATCTTTATCTAATTATAACCGGAGAAACCATCCATAAAGGAGAATACCTTGTGCTGAGCGGTGTTGTCAACCAGAACTTCGATATGAGGTAGAGGAAAATCATCCTTGGGACTCGCCCTGTTCAGATCCCTATAGTCAACACACATTCGAACCTTACCATCCTTCTTCGGTACAGGAACCACGTTGGCCACCCACTGTGGGTAAGAAGTAACTGCTAGAAAACTGGCGTCAAACTGTTTCATAACTTCAGCCTTGATTTTCTCAAACATCTCTGGGCGCATTTGGCGGACCTTCTGTTTCACTGGAGGACAGTCCTCCTTGTAGGCAGGCGGTGAACCACAATATCGGTATCCAACCTAGGCATATCTTCATAAGACCAGGAGAAGATCTCAACGTAGTCATGCAACATCTGAATCAATCGTTGCTTCACATTAAGCTCCATATTTGCACCGATCCTGACCTCTTTCTTGTCTATCTCTGTACCTAGATTCAATGATTCCACCGGCTCTTTGTGCGGCTGAACAACCCTCTCTTCCTGAAGTAACAGTCTTGCAAGTTCACCTGGAACTTCGCAATCATCTTCACCTTTGTCTTCGTCTAAGTTGATCGGACTTTCGAAGTCATAACTGGCAGTAGCAGAGTCGTTACCAGTGAGATCTAGAGTGGATGTAGACCTGTATATGTGAGTGTGTGTAAAATAGTTTTTTTGCAATATGTAATAAAAGAAAAACAAGGAGCGCAAAATTTGAAATGCAAGAAACGTCCAATGCTTTTATTAATGATATATGTAAATGACACACATAAATCCCTCACGAATGAGGCCACGGTGCCCCAGGTAAGACACCGGGCCATAAAGTTTAAAACATTGTCTGTTACAAATTCAAAACAAAAGTCTCATTACTGGGTAACAAAAGAAATTGGAATGAAGTCCTTTGCGGTCCAGTTGCTTAGTCCTCCATCAGTAGTAGGATAGATCCAACTGTCGAGCTCAGACTCTTCAACATCGTCTTCAATGACATTCACTCCTGAATTGCTGATGAACAGCGGAGGTCTTCCGATTCGAGCATTCCGAACAACCTTTTGAGCTTCTGCAGTGAAACCCAAACCAAACTCGTTAGTCTTATGTGTAAAATCAGGGAGTTGTCCCCAATTTGCACACCCACCTTTCTCGACAACAGCCCGAGCATCCTTAAAGGAAGCCATCTTCATAGGAGAATCTTCAACAACAGTCTCAGTTGATGCCAGCGTCTGGGGAACCTCTTCAAAATGCTGAAATGGGGTCTCAATGAACTCCCCATCCATCTCTACATATCAGAAAGAGTTGAGGTGGCTCACCATGTACTCCTCCTCTCCTTGTACTGTCACAATCTTCCCTTTCACTGGGTACTTCAGCTTCTGGTGGAGCGTAGACGTTACTGCCCCATCTTTGTGGATCCATGGACGACCCAACAAACAAGAATAAGATGGCCGAATGTCCATCACATAGAATGTAGAGGCGAAAACCTGATAACCAACCTTAATCAGAATATCCACTTCTCCATGCACCATCCTTTTAGACCCATCGAAGGCTCTGACGACAATGTTGCTTGGTTTCAACTCCAACCCTTCACAGTCCAACCGGTCTAGAGCTTTCTTAGGCAAGACTTTCAATGAGGAACCAGTATCCACTAATACATGAGCAAGAGTAGTGCCCCTGCATTCAATGGAGACATGCAGGGCATCGTTGTGATTCTTCCCTTTAGCAGTAAAGTTGGCGTCAGAGAAACCGAACCCATTATCAGCAGTCAGACTAGCCACAAAATCTTTAAACTGATCAGCTGATGTTTCTTGTGGTACGTGCGTAATCTTCAGGAAGGCAATCAGAGCCTTGGCATGGGCTTCTAAGCATAGCAACAGAGATAACATAGAAATCTTAGACGGGGTTTGCCCCAGCTGCTCGACTATATTGTAGTCGCTCTTTTTGATGATCTTTAAAATATCTTCCATCTCTTGTCTAGAAGCTTCAACAGTAATCGTCTTTGGTGCCTCCGTCTAGGCAGGCTCATCAGTGGTCCCTTTGCCCCGAGTGTCAGATGACTCGGCGACAGGGGTAAGAATAGGAACTTGAACAGGAATAGCAGCAGGTACACTGGCAGGTGTAATAACAACAGGTTTCCGAACAGTTGGTGAAGAGATATCAGGGGAGAAAAGTCTTCCGCTGTGGGTGACTTTAGCAGGTCCAACAATATTGCTGACGTCAGTATCAGCATCCAATTCTTGTTTAACTCCATGAAAATAAACATCAGCCCCGTAGTGCCAAGGGACAACTTTATCAGATGTATAGGGGATAGGCCCAGGAACAGTGATGATCAATGGTGCGATTCTTGGAACAAATGTAATTCTAACAGGCTTTCTCGAGGAAGCCTTAGAAGAATTGTCGAAAATGGTGATTATAACAACTTCTTCAGTATGAACTAAAGGAACAACAGTCTTCTCAAACAGAATTTCTTTACTATCCATCAGGCGTTGGACACCTGATTTCAAAAGATGGCAACCGGTTGGTAGGGCAGAACACATACGGCAACCTTTGTCACAACCCGGAAATAAACCGGCTGACAAAAGATTCTTCTTCACAGTCATCAAGGGAGTAGCAATATCTTTCACAGAAACCACAAACGAGTCTTCCTCTATAGCATTCACTTCATGCTTGGGCATAGGAGCAATCACAAAATTAGGTCTTTCGGGCGCCTCGAACTCAATCTCCTTAGCATCAATTAAGTCCTGTATTTTGTTCTTCAAAGCCCAACAATCATATGTATCATGTCCCGGGCTATCTGAGTGAAAAGCACAGCGGGCATTAGGGTTGTACTTAGGCGATGCAATGTTGGGATTCTGCGGAGCCTCCCTTGTAGTTACTAGATTGGTTTTCAATAACTGCGGTAGAATCTGAGACAAAGTCATGTTGAGATGGGTGCATTGCCTTTGGGGCCTCTTGGCCCTTTGCTGATTGTTGCACTGAGGAGAACCAGCAAGTCTTGAAATGACCACCGCATTAACAGCTTGGCGGAGTTCAGGTCTATTCTGGCTTTTCAAACTGTAAACAGCACTGGACTCTTTCTTAAAAGGCTTCTTCTCGGCGCCTGATGAAGCACCCTTCTGTATTTTACCAGAATTAATATCAGCCTCAATCCTTTCACTGGTCATAATTATCTCTGTAAACCCAGATGAAGAACTTCCGATCAGATGGTTGAAAAACGGACCAGACAAGGTCCCCAGAAACATATCAACTAGCTCCCTATCAGCCAAGGGTGGTTGCACTCTTCCAGCGAGATCCCTTCATTTCTGAGCATAATCTTTGAAACCTTCACCCGTTCCCATAAACATACCCTGGAGTTGGGTACGCGTAGGAGCGAGGTCGGCATTGTATTGGTACTGCCTGTAGAAAGCAGCAGCCAAATCTTCCCAACTGCAGATACTGGCTCCTTCTAACTGGTAAAACCATTCAAGTTGAGTCCCTAAGAGACTGTCTTGAAAGAAGTGGATCCATAGGTTCTTATCAGCGGTGTACGACTGAATCTTCCTTACATACGACCAGAGGTGCAGTTTCAGACAAGAAACTCCGTCGTACTTAGCAAAAGCTGGTGCTTTGAACTTGTGGGGAATCACCACCCCAGACGACAGTCCTAGATCACCAAAGTCCAGACCAGGTACTTTCTGAACTTCCATTGCACTCAAACGGTCTTCCAGTTTCTTGTATCTCTCCTCAGCTAGAGGATACTGGTCTTCGTCGAAGTCTGTCTCGTTGTCTGAAACCACATGGCTAGGAGCCCTCCTTTCTTCCTGGCTATCTTTACCTCCAGATGAGGTGGTCAAATCAACTTCATCTCGCAAATTGTTTCCAAACCTGCGACCCATGTTGAACAGGACCATCTTCTTCTTCTTCTTCTTCTCTTTCAGAATAAGGGTCTTCAGATCTTGCTGACCCTTAGCTAGATTCATGAACAATTCTTGGAACTGGGTGTTTTGAGCCTATAGAGCCTTGATTGCTTGCTCAATCGATGGTTCAGAAGACATGATGCTAAAATAAACATTGAAGAAGATGAGAAAGCCTGTATGAGTACCTGTTATGAGGTGCATGGAATGAAATGCGTATGATATGATTTCAGAGACATCGAGAGATTCAAATTTGTAAACAAGAAATGAAACACACTTTTATTAGATAAACTTGAAATTCAAATTGTTCAAAAAATTCCCTTAAGGCGTTACAAGAAAGGAAATACTGGAAAGTAAATAAAAACTGGAAATAATCAAAGGACATCAACGCTCCCATGGTCGTTTGCCTTTAGTGCTGACATAGTCGTTGATGATCTGCTCCTTCTCCAACTGCCTTGTCAACTTCTAGATCTTTCTCTCTTGCTCGTGATACTTTTACCAGTAAGTATCCCGTTCTTCTCTCAGCTGCATCCAGGACCTCTTCAATGCCCCAATGTCAGTAGGCATGTAAGGGTGTAAAATAGTAGGAAGAACCCCCTCTTCATTAGCAACTTCAACAATGATAGGCAAGACGGCCTCATATGGCATTCCCAGCTTTTGGGCACGGATGAGAACCCATATGAGATATGGCTCCATCCGAAGAGAAGTCTTTGGACCCAGCTCGTGTGGATCAGATCTGTGAACTCAATCCCAAGCCCTTATGAATCTGCGGTGTTGCTCATAGTTATCCCCTTGGAAATCAAAGATTATGCTAGGCATTAGAAGCTCATGAGGTCCTTCACTTCTGGCTCGCCCAAACTGACGTAGGGCTAAGCACATATTATAAGTAATTCCTCCATGGGTTCCTATTAGTGGAACATTGGGGTATTCCCCACAGCGATCAATAATGGCCACCTCGTCCATACCCTTAATAGTCCAAATGATGTCATTGTGAGAGAGAGAGAGACATAACCCTATAAGCCCAGCCCATGCCTTCTTTGTTCTTCATAACTGATTTGGGAAGGTGAGAAATAAACCACCTTGCCAACAATGGACCACAGCACATCAAGGTTCCCCGCTTCCGAGCAGTACGGGCATAGAGCTGATGAAGAATGTCACCCAGGAGAGTGGGTACATGATTACTAGAGATGAAGATTTTTACCGCATTCACATCAACAAAGGAGTCAGAATTAGGAAACAATACCAAGCCATATATTAGAAGATCCAGAATATCTTCGAATTCCTTGAAGTCTAGACTATCCCATAAATGATTAGCCTTACCAACCAAGAACTTAGTGAGAAAGCACTTTGCTCCACTTCTAGTCTCCCAATTAGCCATTACCTCATCCTTTGTCATATGAAGGGCTGAAGCAATCTCTTCTGGACTAATGATCTTCTCCCAACCTGTGAACAGGGTCTGCTCTAGAATAGAGATACCAAGAAGATCAGAGAACTCTTCTAAGGTGGGGACCAACTGGTAGTCTTGAAAAGTAAAGCAATGGTACAGTGGATCATAGAACTGGACTAGGACACTCATCATCTTCTCGTCCAATTTGGAGGTGACCAAACTAAGAAGATGACCATGTCTTCTGATGAAGGAGGTAGTATCAGACATCTTTGTAACCAATTCTTTAAGCATAGTGGGAACCTGGACAAAGTTGATCCGGATGGTGTTCCTACGCATAGGTGCCATGACCTACAAAACAGAACAAAGATGAATCCCTCCTGTCTTTGAAATAGGTTAGTCCAATGCAAGATGTATGCAATGTCATGATGTCATGATGTCATGATAGAAAGCATACCATAAGTATCCACAAATAGAAAACATGGTAAAGGCATACAAGTCACACAGAGAGCCCTTAAATTTCAGGCTAGCAAGGAGTCTAGGTACTACTCTCTTTCAGTTAAGTTGGTTTAAACCTGTCCTAAAAATAGTAATCGGGTTCTAGAGGATCTCAATATTACCGACTACCCTCAATCGGTCATAATTCCAATTTAGCAACCTTTTCTTGCGGCCGGAATCATCGCGAGAGTTTAGTCTCAATGAGTGTAGCATATTGCTACTGTTCTATGGCCAAGTTGGTCAATTTAAAGGTTCTAAGGTCGGTTGGTTCTTAATGACCCCTTAGAAGACCCATATTCTCCTTGTTCCAACACAAGGGATATCGGTACAAACTAAAGTGCCACACCAACGTAGCTACTGCTTCAACCGTATCAGTCTACGCCGTATAGTTCCCTCACAGTTTATTGCTACTTACCTAAAGGGTATCCCCTAGATCTGAGTTAGGATCTATAGTAACTCCGATTCAAGCCCACAAATATAAACGATACAAAGCAAACAATTGGAAACACAATGATCTAATCCTAAGGTACACCCCACTTATAAGAATATTCCCCAGTAGAGTCTCCAGTTCTGTGATACGTTGGGAGAGAACTAACTGTTTTAGGAATACTGGTTTGCATTTTGCGTTTGTTTTCGTAAAATGTCGCGGTAAGCAAGAGTCGCCACCGACTTTTATTTTATCCAACAAGGAAAGGAAAAAAGCACAGAAAAATTCCTTTTTCGAGATATTTCTCGGGTTCGGGGGGTAGATTATAGAAAGGAAATGTGTTAGCACCCTTTCTATCTGTGGTTATCCACGGGCTCTTAGGTACTTGCTCATATTGTTTTCAAAAATTGCTTTCTTTGTGTTTGTGGGTTTGAAGAAGTTTTTGTTTGAAAAGGAGTGTAAGTGTGAAAATTTGTTTTGTTTTGAAAGAGCAAGTATCTAAGAACCATCTACCTACTCAAAAAAGGAATCATTCTATGCTATCTTCCTTTAGACAATGTTATCGCACTATTGATGAGTAGGTAGCACCGTCGTTGGAGTTTAAGGGTCAATTCGAATAAGGAACTTACAGTCACCAAAGCAATGTTAGGACGCTTTAGCGGTAACCCTATTGTCTTAGATCATTTATTTTGAGGCAACAATATCCGAGGAAATCGTTTAGAGGCGACTATGATCTTTGGACAAGAGGGCGACCTCTAAAACTACCTATACTCAATGACCGCGTACGAAGGCAACCAAGTGGGGTGTACCCTAAGAGTGCGCATGTGCGAGTGTGTTATTTTCAGTTAATTTTGTCTTTGTACATGTCAATGGTTATCTAAGTTGATTTTAGGTTAAACATCCATTCTTGTCATGCATACCTATTATCAAACATCTAACAATTATAAATTGCGGAAAAGAAATTGCGGAAATTAAATTATAAGGCGTCGGGTATTTACATCGCCAAAAGCAACCCTTTAAAATTTAAATGCGGAAAATAAATAAAGAGATAAAAATATTTAAAGTCCTAATTATCTATTACATTCCGGGAACAAATACAACATGATATAAAATGGACCGCGTGCGAGAAATTAAATCGAGTGCGAGTTCTAGGGTTTTGACCCTTTGTTATTTAAAGAAAATATTTTTTGTTTGCTTTTGTATTTTAAGAAATAAATTATCTAAGTTAATAATTAAATTAAATTAATTAAACTAATTAATAAAAATAAATATTTTTGTTTTTTTATATTTAAATAAAGAAAATAAAATTAATCAATGTTAGTAAAAATCTAATTAAGTCTAATTGATTTTAATTATTGAAAAAATATATTAAAGTTATTCCTAATTAATGGCCTAAATTAATTAAATTAATATTTGTTAATAAAAATTAAATTCTGATTTTGATTTAATAAAGAAAATATTTTTTGGTTTTAATTTTATAAAGAAAAAGATTTGATTGGTTAAGGATTAAATAAAAACAATAAATAAATAAACAAAACAAAAATAAAATAAAATAGAAATATAAAGAGATAGGGGGTATGGGCCTGATTAGAGGTGTTTGAGAAGCAATTCCATGGCCCATTAACACACTGGTCTGGTTGACTTTGTGAATTCCCTATGCGCCTTTTGACTTGGTCCCATGGTGGACCATCATCCTGGATCACCAGATCTGGCCTTGGGCCATCTGACGCTTGACTGAATGAGGGAGTATGGTAGGCTATGCGCTTGGATGTGCATCTGATAACCTGTAGAAAAATAACAAATGCAAATTTGGAGGACCTGGAATTCGAACCCAGGTCCTGTTGGATGTTGGATGCACGCCTTTACCACTCAGCCACTTTGTTCTATTTGTCAATATATTAAGCAATTAAAATAATAAGAGAAAACACGCCAATGTGCCAGAAATAAAAAAAAGTGCGCGAAAATTTGAAAGGGATAATCAGAAGGGGACACGTTGTCGTCCCTGTCCTCAGGCCTGCAAAGAAATTACCTGCGGATTTGAATCCGCAGCTAAATGCCTAGGTCGTTCAAAAAACTCATCTCAGGCCATATAAACTCCTCCCAAGACCATGGTTGCATTCGTCTTCCTCTCCCGTTCACGTCCATGGCCATTAATGGGGCTAATTTTACCTGTAATGAAAAACCCTAAAAAAAACCTAGAAAACCCTACAATGGTGTTTTACGATACAAAGCATAAGAACGAAATTGGTTATTACAGAAAGCTAACAAATGATGTGATGAATCAGAATATGCAATTGTTTTTGACAATGGATGCAAGAATAAAGATTTGCAACTTCAAGAACATGGCGGATCCGTGAGATACTTATAGTGCTCTAGGAGGCTGGAGAATGATTGATTCTGATTGGTTTTGCTTCTGAGAATGGCTAGGAAGCGATTGTGATGCTTGCCAAGTCCTGAAAGTGCCTCCAAGCTTGATTTCGATCTCCAACTTTTTGTCACTTTTTTCAAGTTTGGTTCTGAGTGTTCTTGCAGCCTCTAGCCTTGTTTTCATGCCCTCTAGCTTCCTTATGTAATGTGGAAGACATTAGGTTAACAAATATGCCTTGAATCTTCCCCATCAATGCATAAGATATTTGATTTGATTCACTTTTGAAAGCTTGCCTAATTTGTCAAAAATTCATTTTTTTGTTCATGATATGGTGAGATACGAATTTGATGCTGACCATGATGATGATTAAGTCCTGAAAATAGCAAAAGATCTCATGTAATCAAGTTTTGGGATTTTATTTGATTTAATTTGATTTAAAATGAAATAATTCAATAAAAAATCAAATAAAATAATAAAATTGATAAATGGACACAAGGATGAATCTAGGACACGTGTGAAATGTGGAAAGTTCAAATCAAGTGGAAAAGAATGGGCCCATTTGACAAAATTTGAAGTTTTGGGGGTAGTTGACTTTTGGCAATTTTGCAAAAATGTCCAACTTCAACAATGCATAACTTCTTCAATTTTGCACTTTTGGAGGTGTTCTTTGACTTTCTAGAAAGCTTTAGATGTCCTATAACCAACTATGTTGGTCTCATCTCATTTTGATATTCCATGCTCATGTTATAAGCTTCGGAAAAGAAGGTGTTTTTGTTGACTTTAAAAAATGACCTATAATGTCCAAATTTATAACTTCTTGTGAGTGCATTTTCTGATCTTGGGGTATGAATATGAATTGTAGGAAATTTCATCCTCTTCAAAATTAGCTTTTGATGGGTTATTTCTCATAAAGTATGAGAAAGTTATGCTTGGTCAAAGTTGAGTTGACTTTTCCTACAAAACCCTAATTTAGCAACTTTTGAGTCTTGATGAATTTTGAGCAATCCTTGATGAATCATGATCAACCCTTGATAAAATGATGAAATATCCTTCAAAATGAGAATGTTGACAAAAAAATCTTGAGGTTTGACTGTATTTAGGTCACAGTTGACTTTTGCCCTAGCACAGTCGATTTTAGGATCCTTTGAGCAATTGACTGAACAAGCTTCCTCTGCAAGGCTTGAAATTTGACATGGATGACCTTGAGAACATATTAGGACATTAGGGATAATTTGATGTCATTTGGACTCAAGGATCTTGATGCAACACAAAACCCTAATTTGGGGTTGACTGCCTTAGGAGATGATTTGTCTGACCCACTCTTGAGCAAACTTGAGCAACTTGGAGATTTTTCTTGTAATGTTTTGAGAAATATGAGAGGGAAAATTTTGGGGTACAGCATTCTTCTTCCACTTCATTATCCTACACCAATATATATTTTACTACGTTGCTTTTGGTCTGGTGAGAATTTAGTTCGTGAAGAGTTTTGTGGAAACGGTTTATGGAGTATGGTTATGTGATGGTGATGATGTTGTTGATATTGTTAGGAAGACATGCAAAACAAACAACAGTGAGATAATCTGTGACATGCTGTCTTCAAATATTTTCCGAGTTATAAGAAGATTTAATAAACTCTTCTTCCAAAAAGAAGTTTCAGAATTTGCAAGAAAATTATCGATATTGTCACCCAAAAATATTCCTTTTTGTCGTATTCTTCAACTCTATATTTTATGTCTATTATGTTTGTTTTTATATCAATTTTAAGAACGTTTTAAAGATCAATGAGCTAAAAAAAAGATATTATTAGTTACCGACCAAACAATACAATTGACATAAAATTCATACGTTAGAAATATATTCTATATCCCAGTAACTTTTATACTGGATCATAAATTTTGAATAAATCAAATTAACATTAAAAGCTAATAAGAAATAATTATCTCACTTGAATGTCTTCAAAATTATTCAATAAAATCTTTCTAAAATAATTAATTTATCAACACAAATTTAAAACCAAATTTTATACGATTAGAAGATTTCTAACTTCTCATTTAACATAATCATTAATTTGAAATACTCAATAATTAAAAAACAATTTAGTTATTATTTGAAAAAGAAATTTAAATAAAAATAAAATCCTAATTGATTTTAATCAAGTATTTTAAGAATATATATATATATATATATATATATATATATATATATATATATATATATATATATATATATATATATATATATATATATATATATATATATATATATATATATACAACAACCCCATATATTAAAATAAAATAAAATAATATTATAAATTATTTATTTATTTTTGGGTTAACACCATAGATGGATGTATCAAACTGGTGTAACAAGCTATATGAACCAGTTCTAGAATGATAATTCTTAACATACCGTGACATTGATGTAGCAAGTTATATGAACTAAAGACACTTAATGTATGTTAGCGGTATATCACTCACGTCACACCCCCATAATTCTTGTTGTTGACATTGTGGTGTGCTATTAGCTCGTGCGCATGTCCGATTTTTATGATGAGTGCTCTAGAGATTTCACTAGGATCTCATACAAGCGGTCCCACTTGACACTCACGTAGGTGATTTCATCAAATATATGCTTCAAATCATACATCACCCATAAGGGATATGAAATTTATTAAAAGCTACAAAAGCTTATCCTCTCTTTAATGCAGTTTCTAGAAGTTTCTCACTCACACCATAAGAAAGAGACGAAGAAAAATTAATTAATTAATTTCTAGTGCTAGCAGAACTAACAAGTTGTTTGTTATTATTCATATGAACCTTCTTTATGGGATCTCTAATCACAAAGGTTGGGTTCCCATCACTTGTTAATTTCAATTAGCTTAAGTCTCATTCCCCTCGATGTGTCACAAATTACTTTCCTCCCCAAGGACTTTGTCAGATGGTCAGCTAAGTTAACTTCTAACTTCACATAATCGATCGATATTGTTTCCATATTTTAACAGTTACTTTACTACATTATGTCTCAATTGAATATGCCTATTTTTACCATTGAATTACTTGTTCTTTACCACGACTATTGTCGATTGAAAATCACAATGCAATGACACTAATGGAGTTGGTTTTATTCCTAAAGGAATATTAGCTAAGAGGTTTCTCAACCACTCAGCTTCACTACCAGCCAATTCTAGAGTTATGAACTCAGACTCCATAGTTGATCTAGTAATAATGGATTGTTTTATTGATCTCCATACAACTACTTCTCCACCGAGTATAAACACATAACCACTAGTAGATTTTGTCTCATCTGAGTCAGATATCCAATTAGCATCACAATATGCTTCTAATACAACGGGAAATCCACTATACTCAATACCATAATTCATGGTACCTCTCAAATATTTGAGAACTCTAGAAAGAGCCTCTCAATGATCTTGATTGGGGTTATGTGTATATCTACTCAATCTACCTACTGCATATGCAATATCAGGTCAGAAAATTTCATTAAATGCAGTAGGCTCCCAATAATTTGAGCATGTTGAGTTTGATCAATATGATCAAATTTATTCTTATTTAGTTGAGAGTTATCATCATAAGGGGTACTCACCGACTTTAAGTCATAATGACTAAACTTCCTTAGAAGTTTCTCCACATAATATTCTTTAAATAATATTATACTATTATCCTTGTGATTTTAACTCCCAATATTACACTTGCTTCACCCATATCTTTAATTTCAAATTTAGAAGTGTTGTACCCCAAAATTTGCCCTCTCATTTCACCAACACTTTCTCATCACAAGACTCTTGGAATTCAAGATCAAGCTAGGGTTTGTTCTGTTCAAGACCCCTCCTTGCACTGTTGACCTAAATTAGGGTTTGAGTTTGCACAGGGATGTTTTGACCTAAAATGCCCAAAGTGACTTTCATACTTCATGTTGGACTCACACGTTTGTCCTTACCAAGCTTCAGGCTTTGATTCAAAAGTTTTGCCCAGTCAATTGGACAGTTGACCTAGAAATCAGCTGTATTGGGGAAAAAGTCAACTGTAGCCAATTGACAGTTAAACCTCATGAAATTTGACCCACATCAACATTATGAACTAATATGAACCATTTTATCAAGTTTGGATCACAAATTCCACAAGAAATTTGATCAGATCACGAAAAGGGCAAAATGGTCATTTTTAGGGTTTTGACTGCACAAAGGCAATTTTTGATTGTTTGACCTAAACAATGGCAAACCAAGCTCACATATGGACTCAAGGACCCAATGAATTTGTCTTGACCCATTCAACAAATTCAAAAGGTCTCAAATGCATAGGATTGACAGATGAATTTTTCAGTCAACTGATCAAAATTTGACTGTATACTGAAAAGTCAAACTTTGACTTTTTGGTCAAAATCAAGTGCCAAGAGTTATTTTTCATCAAAACATGTCAAATTATGAAATTTGTTCATCAAGAAACCCAAAAATGCAAATTAGGGTTTAAAATGAAAAAATTTCATAACTTAGAAATTTTCTAAGTTATGAAATTTTCTTATTTTTTCCTAACTTTGTCCCATTTTTTCCCCAAGATGAAAATGGATTCAAACAAAACATGAAACATGAAAGTTGTAGTCCATCACAAAGTCCACAACTTTGATTCACAAAGTTTTCTCAAAGGAAGCTTTCATCTCAAGTTATGAGTTTTGGAACAAGGGTACCAAAAACTTTTAACTTAGAAGAAATTTGCCCTAATCTAGACAGGATTTTGACCCATCTTCTTGGCCATTTTTCACATGGTTCCACTTGGAGTTTCAATTTGCATTACAAAGATGGATTGTAGTACATGTTCCAAGATTTCCAAATTGTTCAAGAACTCCTCAAACACCCTTGTGGTTAGAGAGAATCGAATTCACAAAGTTGGCAAAAACACACTTTTGTTCATGGCCAAGGCATGTTCATAGCAATTTGCATTTTCAAATCAGCTTGTGTAATGCTAGCTTGCAGGCCTCAAAACCAACTTACACTTCATAATTTAATGCCTAACCATTGTGTTAAGATGTTATCTTATCCATTTGGGCATTACATGCAAGTTTAAGCCTTAAGTAGTAAAAGTGATATTGCCATTTTTGCAAAAGTAGCTTTATGTCAAACCACTAAGCATTGAGCCTTGAACAAAGATCTGAGATTGAAAATCAAATCCATGGATTAGAGGGGGCCTAGAGGGTTGTGTGCAGAATACAAGATGGCTTGTACAGGCCTGTGAGATACATTTACACATCTTTGCTTCATATAGAAGAAACATTGCAAAATAAGACCAACTACACATTTCTGTTAACACAAGCTTAAGCAAACTTTATACACAAATTCCATACATCAAAACAGACCTAAGGCACGACTCATTCATCCCTCATACCTCCTAATACACAAAACCACTGTTTTGCTGCAAAATAGGGCACTCCCTGCAGATTGAGTTCCACAACACAATTTTCTCGTGCATTTTTGCCCAAACCTGTTCAAACACCTTCCATTTCATCCATCCAAACTATTTCAAACCTTAAACACCAGCTGTAACACCTATAATACGTTTTTCCATTTTCATTTCCAAGCTTTGCAGATGGACTTCTACAGCACGATACAAGGTGTTTCAAAGCAAGCCAAGTATTGGAGAAGCTTCCTTGGACCTCAGGCAAGCTCAACAGAAGCTCAAACACCATTGAAGGTTGCTGCATTGCTCTACTCGATTCAAGTTGAAACAGGTATTTCATGGACTTCTATCTCTCTATTTAGGAATGGTTAGGCTTAGGTTTGTGAATAAAATATGTTGTACTCATAGCCCTGAAGCCATACATGTGATCAGCTTTCATTTATATTAAGTGTGCTATGAGAATTTCAGCCATGAACATGTGAAAAAAGTTAGGTCAGGTTTTAGGGCCAGAGAAATTCTCTCTGGTCTTTGAGAGTTAGATTTAATGCTTTATATGGTTAGATTCGTGTTTAAATTCTCTACAAGTTTCATGTTTTAAGTTTTGTCAAAAGATCAAAGAATCAGGAGTTGGCATGTTGTACAAGAGGTGCGCGCATTTTCAAACAGATGCTGGAGGTTGAAGAAGGTGATGGCTTGGGCTGGGCCTGAGTCATTCTTGCTTTTAGCACCCCTTTTATTCAGTTTGCACCCCCCTGGCCCATTTGATTGAATATTTGTCATTTTTATGTTTTTATTTTTTATTCTGACTTTATATTTTTTGCTCAAATATAAAAAATGCCAAAAATAATTTTCCATATTTTTTTCATAATTATTTGATATTTATCTATTTTGTTTAGGCATATATGTATAAATAAACCTTTTCTTCTTTTAATAAAACTTAAAAAATAATACAAAATATATTTATTTTTTATTTGTTATTTTTATTTACATTCAAAAACATTTTCTTGAAAAATATCCATTTTGTAAATAATTAATATTTTATCTTTGTACATTTAATAGGTTTAATAAATATATATATATATATATATATATATATATATATATATATATATATATATATATATATATATATATATATATATATATATATATATATATATATATATATATATATATATATATATATATATATATATATATATATATATACTTATGTTTTATTAGATAATTAGGACAAAATAATACAAAATAATACATTTTTTATTTTTATTAATATTTGACACCAAAAATACTTTTTTTTACAATATACTTTTTATTTTTGTATAAATTAATATATATTGTATATAATTAATAAATATTACTATTTATTCAAAAAATTAGGGTTTTGCCCTAAATGACCAAAATAATTAAAATTTGACTTTTTTTATTTTGTTTATATTTCACATTAAAAATACCCTTTTCACATACATAAACAATCTTTTTGGCATAATACATTTCATTTTGATATTTACTTAATTGTATTTATTTGAATGATAAATATTAACTTGTACATTCGATATGGTTGTAATAACTTAGAATTTATTTCTTGTCAAATATCCCCAATTCAAACTTGTACCCCCTCTCCATAATCATGTTGTAATAGCCTAGAACTTTAAATTCTCGTACATTTAAAAGCTTTCAATTATGCCATGCCTAGACCTAGGGTTTGTATGCAAAATCAATCAACAATTAGCTTGACCTAATCCAAGATAAACAGGCATGAAAAACAAACACAATACGCACTTGCACCCCTAGGGTTTCATCCACTTGTTGCCTTCAAAAATGGGCCATGGTTGCATGTTGAGTACTTTGGCAAAACAAAAATAAATAAAATGATCATAGTCCCTCGATGACTCTATCGGAGTTGCCTAAACAAAATGATCAAGTCCCTTAAAATTGCAAAAGACACTTGACACTATTGCTTTCATGGTCTATACGATGACCCGCGCCTGTCCCGTTTACATCCTAACACAAGGTTGTTCACCAAATGCAATGGTGAAACAACACTGTTAAAAGGGTTAAAAACATAAGGAAAGATCCTTTGAGTAAAATAGGGTAGACAATTCTTAGTTACTTGATCAAACATGAAAAAACATCCTTGCTACTTTTCAAAAACACACTTCACAACACAATTTCAAAATCCAACCTTCAAACATTGAAAACTTTTCAAAAGACAAAAACACCTTTGTATATATTCAAACAAGAATCATTACAAAGGTTGCCACAACAATGGCCTCTTTTCAAAACATCTTTCAAAACCACACATAAAGCACCATTTCAAACAATTGAAAATGCAAAGCAAGTGATCTAAGCAAGTAACTAAGAGCCCATGGATAACCATGGATAGAAAGGGTGCTAATACCTTCCCTTTCTATAATCTACTCCCCGAACCCAAGAAAAAAATATCAAAGGTCTTTCCTGTGCTTTTTGACCTTTCCTTAGGATAAAATAAAAAGTCGGTGGAGACTCTTACTAAACAGAAACATTTGCAAACCCAAATGCAAAACCCAAGTCAGTTCTCCCACCGTATCACAGAACTGGCGACTCTGCTAGGGAATTATCTTTTTTAAGTGGAGTAACCTTAGGGCTTAGATCACCCTTTTGCATGATTGTTGTTTGCTTTACATTTTGGTTCTCTTGTTTGGGCTTGAAATCCTCCACCCGGATTTGGGAAACATTCATAGATAGCAATACGTTGTGGAAACTGTGCGGGGTATACCGACACGGTTGAAGCAATAACTATATTAGTGCGACATATTTGTGAGTACCGGTAGCCTTTGAGTCAATCAAAGAGAATACGGGGCCGTTGAGTGATGTCATTAAGCACTAATGAACTAGAACCTTACTTGACCATCTTGGCCTTTTATTAGGGGTAGTGAGATGACCGCCTTTGGTGCAGTCCGAAGTTGGTAGATACTCGATACTACACTCATTGAGGGTTGTTTTCTTGGAATATTTTGGTCGCTAGTTAAGTGGCTAAACCAAAACAATGAACATAGAAAACAATCCAATGATATTGAGCTCCTTAGAACCCGGTTACTATTTATAGGACAGGTTTTAAGCCAACTAAACTCAAGAGGGTACTTACCTATGAAACCTCCTGCAAGCCTAAAACTAGGGTTTTGTGTGACTTGCTTGTACATGTGTTTATGCATACATCATGAACATCATAAAGCATCATATGCATCCACTAACCATTTCAAGGGTTTGGATCTCCATCTTTGTTCTTGTTTTGTAGGTCATGGAATCTCTTCGCCGGAAAACAATTCAAGTCAACCTTGTGAGAATCCCTCCTCAACTCAAGGAGCTTACATCCAGAATTCCAGAAAATTCTCTCTTCAGTGAAAGACATGGTAGACTTCTCAACCTAGTCAACACCAGCATTGAAGAAGACATGGTGAAAGTGTTGTTCCAATTCTTTGACCCCCTTCACCACTATTTCACATTCCCCGACTACCAATTGGTGCCTACTTTGGAGGAATTTTCTCAACTCCTGAGAATTCCTATTCTTAATCAACTACCCTACAACGGTACGAAAAAAGAACCAAAACCTGAAGATGTTGTTCAAGCACTGCACTTGCAACCATCTGACATCAAGGGGCATTGGGAAACCAGAAGTGGTGTCAAGGGCTTCTTGGCAAAGTTCTTGTTTGAGAAGGCACAAGAGTGTTGGAATTCCTTAGATCTGCAAGCCTTTGAAGAGATTGTGGCACTCCTTATTTATGGGTTGGTCTTGTTCCCAAACCCTGACCAACTTATAGATGTGAATGATGTCAAGATTTTCATGTCTAAGAATCCCATACCTACATTACTTGGGGACATCCTACACTCATTTTACACACGAACAATGAGGAAAAGAGGTGTTCTCATGTGTTGTACTCCTCTCCTAGCAAGGTGGTTTATCTCTCTCCTTCCACAATCAGTTTTGAAGAATGAGCAGGGTTCAAGGTGGTCACAACGATTGATGACCCTCACACATTCTGATGTACATTGGTGTTCTCGGTCCAGAGAAAATGTCATCATCATTGATCGTTATGGTGAGTTCCCTAATGTCCCATTACTTGGCATTAAGGGAGGCATTACCTACAACCCCTGCCTAGCCTTGAGACAATTTGGATATGCTCGGAGGGATGGCCCTCATGACATGCTTATCCCTGACCTAGTTTTTGACTTCGACAATGATGCACAAGGACTTCGACAAAGATTCATCAGAGCTTGGAGGATGCCTAACAAGGTGGATAGTAAGACACTGGGGCACAAGAACTCCATCCCTCTTGAGCCTTACCTCAAGTGGGTGCGAACCCTCTCCCAGAATCTTATGATGCCATACCCTCACATTCTCCCCTTGATCAAAGAGCCTGTTAAGGAAGGAGAGGTTCCATACACCATCCTACATCCTGACATGCCAACATCATGGGAGGAAATGCAGAAGAGTTGGATCCAACTCAAACAAGAACGAAATACTTTTGAAGCCAGCTTCTATGCCAGTGAGAAGAAGGTTTTGGAGCTTACCCGCCGACTTCACGAGGAGGAGACCCTCAACACTTACATCGCACCAAAAAGGATGCACAACGTCTTTTTACCTTAAGAAGCTTTGTAATATTTGGCCCATGGGGCATTTATGTACTGACAAAATTTCTTCTTATTAATATGACGTGTGTTCTTTTGTCTGCAACAACTTTGAATTTCTAAATCCTTGAATGCATTACATGAATAAACATATCATTCATCATATGCATAAACAGGTCTTCACACCAGGTTTCCTTATCTTTCTGCTGTTTATTTCAGCAGGATGGATATTGAGCAGACAGTCAAAGATCTGCAAGCACAAAATTTGCAATTTCAGCAACTCCTCATGACCTTGGCAAATGGTCAGGAGGATCTTAAAGCACTGTTAGAGAAGAAAGAGCAGGAAAAAGGAAAAAAGAAAAAGAAGAGAATTGGGGTAGCTACAATGGGAAGATTTGAGAATGAAGCTAGGAGAGTTCTGGAATTCCCCTCAACGTCTGACGAAGGGACCAACAAGGGAAAAGGAGCTGCAGTAGCCTCTGAGTCTGAGGCTGAAGAGGAAAAGGTTGAAGAAGATAAAGACTATTCAGAACAACAATACCCACCAGCTAACGACAAATATAAGAACCTTGAAGACAGATTGGCAGTTATGGAGTTGCAAAGGATTCCCGGGCTAGACTTTGAAGAGTTGGGATTGATTGCTGGGATTGTTATCCCTCCCAAGTTCAAGGTGCCGACTTTCGCCAAATATGACGGTCTGTCTTGCCCTAAGATGCACCCGAGGTCGTATGTCAGAAAAATTCAACCTCATTCATCCGATATAAATCTCTGGGTACACTTTTTCCAAGACAGCTTGTCTGGTACTCAGTTAGATTGGTTTTATCAGCTCGAGAGATCAGAAGTCCATAATTGGGAAGACTTGGCAGCTGCTTTCTATCGTCAGTATCAGTACAACGCTGACTTGACGCCTACCCGTACTCAGCTACAAAGTATGGGGATGGCCTCAAATGAGGGGTTTAAGGAGTACACCCAAAAGTGGCGCGACCTGGCTGGAAGGGTGCAGCCACCGCTATCAGATAGGGAACTAGTTGACATGTTCTTGGGGACCCTATCTGGCCCTTTCTTCAACCATCTAATCGGGAGCTCTTCTGCGGGATTTACTGAACTGATTCTGACTGGCGAAAGGGTGGAAGCCGATATTAAGAGTGGAAAGATTCAAAAGGATGCCTCTGCATCCACAACTGTTAAAAAACCTTTCCCAGCCAAGAAAGAAGCATCTGTTATATACTCTCAGAAGGGATTGGAAAGAACTGAGCGCCGACCGACTGTAGGGGCCGTGATGATTCAAAATTCGTCAAATGATCAGCCTGTTAACAATCAGTCGAGACCTAATCAACAATGGGTAGAACGGCCACAACGGCAGTTCACCTGCATCAACATGACGCCCGCACAAGTTCTTCCCCATTTGTTGAAGCTAAATCTGACTAGTTTAAAAGAGGCGCCAAAAAATCCTAACACCACATCTCCATACTATCACTCCAACGCTAAGTGTGCTTACCATTCCAACAGCGCCGGGCACAACACCAACAATTGCTGGGCGCTCAAGAACAAAATTCAGGACTTAATTGACGCTAAAGAGGTTGAATTTGACGCTCCTGAGAAGCCCAATGTTATATCCGCCCCGATGCCTAAGCACGGTAACAATGTGCATGCTATTTTGGAAGACCTCAATGTTACTGATGTTGCCAATCTGTTAACTCCTTTGCTTGTGATTAAATAAAATTTGTTGAGAGCCGGGATCTTTCCTGGTTGTGATAAAGACTGTTATTTTTGTTTGAATGTTCAAGATGATTGTCCAATGTTGAAGTCAGGTGTCAAACGCCTGATAGATACTCAAGAGATTCTATTCCAGAAAACCCCTGTTAACACTTTCAATCCAATTACTCCTGATACTTGTGATATTTCAACCAACGATATTGCTATCATAACCATTTCCGACAATCCTCCCAAGGCTTGCAAAAGGCCTGTCAAGATTACACCCAGCTCCGAATGTGTACCTCTCAAGATCACCATGCCGGGACCTGTCCCTTACCAATCAAGCAAGATGATACCGTGGAACTATGGGGGAGAAATCTTCTACCACGGCATCAAACAAATCGAAACAGTCCAAGAAATTTCTGAAGAAGACCTTAATGTAGGGAACATCGCGGGTACGAGCAAGATAACCCGCAGTGGCCGGATCTTTTCTCCGGAGATTGCTCCCCCTCGAGCAGTTTTCGGACCCTTAAAAGCTTCTACACCTATTGGACCCTCTGTGCAAGGTCCAGTGATTGAAGAAGAGGTCATTCCCGAAGGAAGACCATCTGCTGATATTACCAACAAGGGTAAGGGGATGCTGGAAATGCCTGTCAGGACGAAGGCTCATGTTGTAGTTATACCCGAAACCACTCAGAAGGAGATGGATGAGATCCTAAAGATAATCCGAAAAAGTGACTATGATGTTGTAGAATAACTGGGGCAAACCCCCTCTAAAATTTCAATGTTGGCCCTCCTGCTCTGTTCAGAGGCCTATGCTAAGGCCCTGATTAAGTTCTTGAAGACGACACATGTTCCCCAAGAGACCTCAACTGACCAATTTCAGGATTGTGTAGCCAGTCTTACTACTGACAACGGCCTGGGTTCTTCCGACGCTGACCTAACTCCTAAGGGAATGAAGCATAATGATGCATTACATGTTTCGGTTTAATGCCTAGGAACCACTCTCGCCCATGTCTTGGTCGATACTGGTTCTTCCCTAAATGTGCTACCTAAGAAAGCTCTGGACCGGTTGGATTGTGAAGGCTTGGAGCTGAAACCAAGTAATATTATTGTCAGGGCCTTTGACGGGTCTAAAAGGATGGTGCATAGGGAGGTCGATATTCCCATCAAGGTAGGCACCGAAGTGTTCAACTCCACTTTCTATGTAATGCACATCCGCCCATCATACTCTTGCTTGCTAGGAAGACCGTGGATCCATTATGTTGGGGAAGTAACCTCCTCTTTACATCAGATGCTGAAATACCCTGTTAAGGGTAAAATCATAATTGTATACGGTGAGGAGGAGTACATGATCAGTCATCTCAATTCCTTTCGGTATGTGGAAGTGGATGGCGAGTTCATCGAAACACCTTTTCAACATTTCGAGGAAGTTTCTCCCGAAGTAGCAGTAGCGAAGGCAGTGGCTGAGGTACCTATCATTCCCAAGCAGGTGGCTAGGATGGCATCTCTCAAAGACGCAAAGGTTGTGATTAAGGAGGGAAAGAGCGCAGTATGGGGACAATTTCCCGACTTTCCCTATAAGACAGACAAGTTTGGGTTGGGGTTTACTGCTGCGGGACAAAAGGCCATGCGTCGCTCTAAAATTGAAAAAACACCCGTCAAGATTTCTCATCATGGAATTAATGTTGTAGAAGACGAAGATAAGGAGAGCCACTTTGAAGATTGGATCTTTCCGACGGTCGGTTTGAGCAATTGGGAAGCAAAGGATTTTGTCCCTATCACCTTTATCAACCAGTAATTTTTATCTTTGAACAATTTCCCATTTTTATGGTCAGTAATAACTAAAACAATTCGCACACTATTTTTCACCTCATGCCTTTCTCGGGGCATGTAGGTCCATTTGTAAGGGCTTGATTCTCATCATAATCATACGCCATGTTTTAATGAATCATTGGACGTTTTTCATTTATAAACTGCTGTATTCATTTTCTTTCCTTTTGCATTTTTGTTTGTTTAAGAATGGCTATCCCTTACACACACCCACACTCACAAATGCAGGTACCCATCCACTCCGGATTCCATGGGTGACTATTCTGTTTTACCCTTCAATAACTCTGAAGATTTGGTCAATCAGGCTGAGTACGAAGTTGACGAAGATTGTGAAGTACCGGGAGAGTTAGCCAGACTTCTACAACAAGAAGAGAGGGCCATCTTGCCTCATGAAGAGTTGCTAGAAACCATCAACTTAGGGACAGAGGAAGATAGGGAGGAATTAAAAGTGGGTGCCAATCTGGAACCAAGTGTCAAGGAGAACTTAGTACATTTATTGAATGAAAATGTTGAAATCTTCGCCTGGTCTTATGAAGACATGCCAAGGTTAGACACAGATATCGTGGTTCACCGTCTCCCCACAAGAGAAGATTGTCCACCGATCAAGCAAAAGGTTCGTCGAATGAGGCGTGACATGTCTGAGAAAATTAAGGCTGAAGTAATGAAGCAATTCAACGCTGGCTTTCTGGCTGTTACATCCTATCCATAATGGGTTGCTAACATCGTGCTCGTACCAAAAAAAGACGGCAAAGTCAGAATGTGTGTAGACTATCGGGATTTGAACAAGGCCAGCCCTAAAGATGATTTTCCGCTACCACATATCGACATCTTGGTTGACAACACAGCTCAACACAAGGTTTTTTCCTTTATGGATGGATTCTCGGGCTACAACAAGATTAAAATGGCCCCCGAGGACATGGAGAAAACTACCTTTGTTACACAATGGGGTACCTTCTGCTACAAAGTGATGTCGTTTGGACTGAAGAACACAGGAGAAACCTATCAATGCGCCATGGTAGCTTTGTTTCATGATATGATACATCACGAGATTGAAGTTTACGTAGACGACATGATAGATCGATCACAAACAGAAGAGGAACACCTTGAACATTTGCAAAAGTTGTTTTCCAGGTTGAAGGAATACAAACTCAGACTGAATCCAAGCAAGTGCACTTTTGGAGTTAGGTCTGGTAAACTTCTAGGATTTATTGTCAGCAACAAGGTATTGAGGTTGATCCTTCTAAAGTGAAGGCTATACAAGAAATGCCTGCCCCCCGTACTAAAAAGGAGGTTAGAGGATTCTTGGGACGATTGAACTATATTGCAAGGTTCATCTCTCACCTGACATCTACATGTGAGCCAATTTTCAAACTGTTAAAGAAAGATAAGGTAGTTGAATGGAACGACGATTGTCAAGTTGCTTTTGATAAGATCAAGGAGTATTTTCTAGAACCTCCTATTCTGATGCCACCCGTCGAAAGAAGGTCGTTAATCATGTATCTGACTGTTTTGGATAACTCAATGGGGTGCGTACTGGGCCAACATGACGAGTCTGGTCGAAAAGAGCATGCCATTTATTACCTTAGCAAAAAGTTTACCGACTGTGAGACTCGCTACTCACTGCTCGAGAAAACTTGCCGCGCTTTGGTATGGGCTGCTTGCCGGCTAAGGCAGTATATGTTGACTCATACAACTTTGTTGATTTCCAAAATGGATCCAATCAAGTATATCTTTGAGAAGCCTGCTTTATCTGGAAGAATCTCTAGATGGCAGATGATCCTGACTGAGTATGACATCCAGTATACTACCCAAAAAGCTATAAAAGGGAGTGTACTAGCTGACCATCTAGCTCATCAAGCCGTCGAAGATTATCAGTCTATGAGATTCGACTTCCCGGACGAGGACATCATGACATTAGACAACATCGAAGGTAACAGACCGTATGACGGACCTGAACAAGGATCTCGATGGACCCTGTACTTTGATGGTGCTTCGAATGCACTGGGCAACGGTATCAGTGCAATACTCATCTCTCTGGAAGGTTTCCGTACACCCTTCACTTCCCGACTTTGTTTCAGGTGTACCAACAACATGGCCGAATATGAAGCTTGCATCTTTGGTCTCAAGGCTGCTATAGACCAGGGGATCAAATCTTTGGTCGTATTTGGGGACTCGGCTTTGGTTATCAGCCAAGTCAAAGGAAAGTGGGACACCAAACATCCTAATCTCACCCCATACAAAGAACATGTCCTGACATTGTTGCCTCATTTCGAGCAGGTTACTTTCGAGCATTTCCCGCGAGAAGAAAATCAGCTAGCAGATGCTCTGGCTACAATGTCTTCCATGTTTAAACTCAACTGGGATAACGAGGCTCCCCAAATCACCATCGAGCGAATGGATGAACCTACGCATTGTCATGAGATTAATACCGAAGAAGTAGTGGAACAACCCTGGTTTCATAAAATCAAAAGGTATCTCCATACTAGAGAATATCCTGAAGGAGCTTCAGTCAATGACAAAAAGTTTTTAAGGAGATTTGCTGCCAAGTTCTTCCTAAGCAATGGCATCCTTTATAAATGCAGCCATGATTGTGTTTTACTTCGATGTGTAGACAAGGCTGAAGTAGAGTTGATCATGACTGAGATACACAGTGGCACATTTGGCACCCACTTGAGCGGACATACGCTGGCTAAGAAGATTCTAAGGGCAGGCTACTACTGGTCTACCATGGAAGTTGATTGTCATCAACATTCCCGTACTTGCCATAAATGCCAAGTCTATGCCGACAAAGTACATATTCCTCCTGTTCCTCTCAACATTCTGACAGCTCCTTGGCCGTTTGCAATGTGGGGCATTGACATGATTGGGGAAATCAAGCCCACGACATCCAATGGACATCGCTTCATCTTGGTCGCTATTGATTACTTCACCAAATGGGTCGAAGCAGCTTCTTTTGCCTCTGTTACAAATAATGTGGTTGCCCGTTTCATCAAGCAGAACCTCATATGTCGGTATGGTGTCCCCGACAGGATCATCACACACAACAGTACAAATCTGACCAATACTATGATCACCGCTCTATGCGAACAATTCAAGATTTATCATCACAATTCATCTCCCTATCGGCCGAAGAAGAACGGTGTTGTTGAAGCCGCAAACAAAAACATCAAGTAAATCATTCAAAAGATGACTGTCACCTACAAGGACTGGCATGAGATGTTACCGTTTGCTCTGCATGGATATCGTACCACGGAACGTACTTCAACAGGGGCAACCCCATTTTCTTTGGTGAATGGCATGGAAGTTGTTCTACCCATGGAGGTTCAGATTCCTTCCTTAAGGATTATGAAAGACGCTGGTTTGAGTGAAGACGATTGGATTCAGACCCGACTTGATCAACTTAATTGGATCAACGAGAAACGACTTACTGCCTTATTCCATGGTCAGACGTATCAAAAATGCATGATCAAGGCTTTCAACAAGAAAGTAAGGCGTCAAATATATCAAGTCGGAGATCTTGTAATCAAGCGGATCATCTTACCGCAAAGTGATCCCAGGGGCAAGTGGACTCCTACTTACGAAGGACCATTTGTGATCAAGAGCATCTTTTCTGGTGGGGCAATGATTTTGACCACCATGGACGGCAACGATTTGCCACACCCTACGAATGCAGACATAGTCAAAAGATACTACACATGAAACAACCCGACAAGTTGAAAACCCGAAAGGGAGACTTGGGCAAAAAAGGGCATCCCGGTGAACCGAAAACCCGAAAGGGAGGTTCAGGCAAAAATTAGGGATAAAACAAGAAAATCTGTACACCCGGCAAGTTGAAAACCCGAAAGGGCGACTTGGGCAAAAAAGGGTTTCCCGGTGGATCGAAAACCCGAAAGGGCGATTCAGAAAAAAGTTAGGGAATTAAAGCGTATGACTGTGTCTCGTCGGATCACTTTAAAGAACAAACTCTTCATCAACAAGTTCTGAGCTTCTGATCAATTCAATCACCGGCGAACGAAGCAGTGAATGAACGAGATATTCAGAGTTGTGAAGGCTATAGCATAATGGGAATCCCATGGAATTGTTACACATAGCCATCTTTCTTTTGTATAAAATTTTTCAATGTTTACGACAACATTCTCTTACTAGGATGTCTGTCTCCTTTGTACAAAAATACTCATAAAAAGTTAATACAAATACCCTTCCAAGTGCAGAAACTTGCTTTGTCTTCCTTTTCTTTTTACACTTATGTTTTATTTGAAAAAATGTCCAATGTTTTGTTAAATAGGCATATGCATTTGAACATAATCATTGCTTACAAATAAAAAAAAAATAAGAAAAGATGATTGCTGATAGGTTGAAGGTATAGGTAGATATCTTGATGCTCTTTCAGAAGAAATCCCCGGCGGAATTAAAATTCAAGATCCTCAACATAGTTAAAATCCAGAATATATTTCCCCAACAGAGTTAAACTTCAGGATCCTCAGCAGAGCAAAAGCTTTCTAAAAGCTGGATTCCCCAGTTAAAGCGTATTCCAGAGCTTAATTCCCCTCAGAGTCAAGTTTCAAGATCCCCAGTGGAGCCCAAAAACCCTGAAAATCCTATCCCCAACGAAACTAGAATAGTGAACATTCTCCCCACAGAGATACTTCTCAACAGATTGAAGATTCTCAATCCCATTTCTCCAGCATAAGTCTCCCAGGTTTTAAACTTCCTAGTAGAGATTTTCAAAGCTTTCCTTGTTCCCCAAGCAGTCAGCAGTCAACAAGGATTTCTCATCTTCAGTAATAAAAAATTCTTGCAATCCCCTGCGGCAGTCAAGGATTCACTTTCCCCGGCAGCAGTCAAAGAATCCATTATCTCCAGCTATCCGGATTTCATCTTCCTCAACAAGACGGCTACTTAGCTTGCATGCATAACCATGACATTCATAAATCATAAACATTGATGAAATACAGTTCATTGCATCATGCATATCATACAACATAACTTTGTGTTCAGCTAACATTTTTACCCTTTTCAGGATAAGATTAAAAGGCTATCATTAACGATTATCCAGTTACAGTTTCAGATATGCTCCAGGCACGGAAGCCATTCTGTTACTCATTCAGATTCAACTTTCAGATACAGTACAAATATACCCCAGACACGGCGGTCATTCTATTACTCATTCAGAATTTCAGGTCAGATACAGTACGGATACACCCCAGATACGGCGGTCATTCTACTACCCATTCAGACTTCAGCAATCCGATACAGACTAGATACGCTCCAGACACAGAGGCCATTCTATCTCTCATTCAGATTCAATCATCAAATTCAAGTTCGGATACGCTCCAAACACGGAAGCCATTCTGGCCTTTGCACCAGCAGTCTGATTCTCCCCAGTTCAATCGCTACGGTTGCCATTTTGTCACTAATTCAAATCCAAGTTACAGTTTCAGATACACCCCAGACACGGAAGTCATTCTTCTACTCATACAGATCTTAACTTCAGATACAGTCCAGATACGCTCCAGACACGGTTGCCATTCTGTCACTCGTTCAGAGTTTATCCCCAGCATGCAGTTGCTCCATACACAGATATTCCACTATTATCCGGATACAATACAGATACACTCCAGAAACGGCAGTCATTCTGATATTCATTCTACATTCAAACATAGTCGCATCTCAGATACGCCCCAGACGCGGAGGCCATTCTTTTGCTCATACAAACTCAGTCTCCAGATACAGTTCAAATACATTCCAGACACGGATACCATTTTGATCCTCATTCTTATGACCTACCACATTGCAATTCAATAAAGATTCTCGGATGGCATCTTTAATCCCATCTCCAGCAAGATTCTACCATCTCCAAATGGCATCTTTAAGCCCATTCCCGCATCTATGTCTTGACGAGTGCAAATTTATGGGCACTCTAGTGTCCAATCCCCTTTTACCTTCGAGTCGCGAAAGAAAAACTTGCCAATCTAACTCTTCAGGTTCAAGAAGATTGAACAGGGGCAACTGTTGTACCCCAAAATTTTCCCTCTCATTTCACCAACACTTTCTCATCACAAGACTCTTGGAATTCAAGATCAAGCTAGGGTTTGTTCTGTTCAAGACCCCGACTTGCACTATTGACCTAAATTAGGGTTTGAGTTTGCACAAGGATGTTTTGAACTAAAATGCCCAAAGTGACTTTCATACTTCAGTTGGACTCACAAGTTTGTCCTTACCAAGCTTCAGGCTTTGATTCAAAAGTTTTGCCCAGTCAATTGGACAGTTGACCTAGAAATCAGCTGTATTTGGGAAAAAGTCAATTGTAGCCAATTGACAGTCAAACCTCATGAAATTTGACCCACATCAACATTATGAACTCATATGAACCATTTTATCAAGTTTGGATCACAAATTCCACAAGAAATTTGATCAGATCACCAAAAGGGCAAAATGGTCATTTTTAGGGTTTTGACTGCACAAAGGCAATTTTTTACTGTTTGACCTAACCAATGGCAAACAAAGCTCACATATGGACTCAAGGACCCAATGACTTTGTCTTGACCCATTCAACAAATTCAAAAGGTCTCAAATGCATAGGATTGACAGATGAATTTTTCAGTCAACTGATCAAAATTTGACTGTATACTGAAAAGTCAAACTTTGACTTTTTGGTCAAAATCAAGTGCCAAGAGTTATTTTTCATCAAAACATGTAAAATTATGAAATTTGTTCATCAAGAAACCCAAAAATGCAAATTAGGGTTTAAAATGAAAAAATTTCATAACTTAGAAATTTTCTAAGTTATGAAATTTTCTTATTTTTTCCTAACTTTGTCCCATTTTTTCACCAAGATGCAAATGTATTCAAACAAAACTTGAAACATAAAAGTTGTAGTCCATCATAAATTCCACAACTTTGAATCACAAAGTTTTCTCAAAGGAAGCTTTAATCTCAAGTTATGATTTTTGGAACAAGGGTACCAAAAACTTTTAACTTAGAAGAAATTTGCCCTAATCTAGACAGGATTTTGACCCATCTTCTTGGCCATTTTTCACATGGTTCCACTTGGAGTTTCAATTTTAATTACAAAGATGGATTGTAGTACATGTTCCAAGCTTTACAAATTGTCCAAGAACTCCTCAAACACCCTTGTGGTTAGAGAGAATCGAATTCACAAAGTTGGCAAAAACACACTTTTGTTCATGGCCAAGGCATGTTCATAGCAATTTGCATTTTCAAATCAGCTTGTGTAATTCTAGCTTGCAGGCCTCAAAACCAACTTACACTTCATAATTTAATGCCTAACCATTGTGTTAAGATGTTATCTCATCCATTTGGGCATTACATGCAAGTTTAAGCCTTAAGTAGTAAAAGTGATATTGCCATTTTTGCAAAAGTAGCTTTATGTCAAACCACTAAGCATTGAGCCTTGAACAAAGATCTGAGATTGCAAATTAAATCCAGGGATTAGAGGGGGCCTATAGGGTTGTGTGCAGCATAAAATATGGCTTGTACAGGCCTGTGAGATACATTTACACATCTTTGCTTCATATAGAAGAAACATTGCAAAATAAGACCAACTACACATTTCTGTTAACACAAGCTTAAGCAAACTTTATACACAAATTCCATACATCAAAAGAAAACCTAAGGCACGACTCATTCATCCCTCATACCTCCTAATACACAAAACCATTGTTTTGCTGCAAAACAGGGCACTCCCTGCAGATTGAGTTCCACAACACAATTTTCTCGTGCATTTTTGCCCAAACCTGTTCAAACACCTTCCATTTCATCCATCCAAACTATTTCAAACCTTAAACACCAGCTGTAACACCTCTAATACGTTTTGCCATTTTCATTTCCAAGCTTTGTAGATGGACTTCTACAGCACGATACAAGGTGTTTCAAAGTAAGCCAAGTATTGGAGAAGCTTCCTTGGACCTCAGGCAAGCTCAACAGAAGCTCAAACACCATTGAAGGTTGCTGCATTGCTCTACTCGATTCAAGCTGAAACAGGTATTTCATGGACTTCTATCTCTCTATTTAGGAATGGTTAGGCTTAGGTTTGGGAATGAAATATGTTGTACTCATAGCCCTGAAGCCATACATGTGATCAACTTTCATTTATATTAAGTGTGCTATGAGAATTTCAGCTATGAACATGTGAAAAAAGTTAGGTCAGGTTTTAGGGCCAGAGAAATTCTCTCTGGTCTTTGAGAGTTAGATTTAATGCTTTATATGGTTATATTCGTGTTTAAATTCTCTACAAGTTACATGTTTTAAGTTTTGTCAAAAGATCAAAGAATCAGGAGTTGGCATGTTGTACAAGAGGCGCGCACATTTTCAAACAGATGCTGGAGGTTGAAGAAGGTGATGGCTTGGGCTGGGCCTGAGTCATTCTTGCTTTTAGCACCCCTTTTATTTAGTTTGCACCCCCCTGACCCATTTGATTGAATATTTGTCATTTTTATGTTTTTATTTTTTATTCTGACTTTATATTTTTTGCTCAAATATAAAAAATGCCAAAAATAATTTTCCACATTTTTTTCATATTTATTTGATATTTATCTATTTTGTTTAGGCATATATGTATAAATAAACCTTTTCTTCTTTTAATAAAACTTAAAAAATAATACAAAATATATTTATTTTTTATTTGTTATTTTTATTTACATTCAAAAACATTTTCTTGAAAAATATCCATTTTGTAAATAACTAATATTTTATCTTTGTACATTTAATAGGTTTAATATATATATATATATATATATATATATATATATATATATATATATATATATATATATATATATATATATATATATATATATATATATATATATATATATATATATATATATATATATATATATATATATATATATATATATATATATATATATATATATATATATATATACTTATATTTTATTAGATAATTAGGACAAAATAATACAAAATAATACATTTTTTATTTTTATTAATATTTGACACCAAAAATACTTTTTTTTACAATATACTTTTTATTTTTGTATAAATTAATATATATTGTATATAATTAATAAATATTACTATTTATTCAAAAAATTAGGGTTTTTCCCTAAATGACCAAAATAATTAAAATTTGACTTTTTTTATTTTGTTTATATTTCACATTAAAAATACCCTTTTCACATACATAAACAATCTTTTTGGCATAATACATTTCATTTTGATATTTACTTAATTGTATTTATTTGAATGATAAATATTTACTTGTACATTCGATATGGTTGTAATAACTTCGAATTTATTTTTTGTCAAATATCCCCAATTCAAACTTGTACCCCCTCTCCATAATCATGTTGTAATAGCCTAGAACTTTAAATTCTCGTACATTTAAAAGCTTTCAATTATGCCATGCCTAGACCTAGGGTTTGTATACAAAATCAATCAACAATTAGCTTGACCTAATCCAAGATAAACAGGCATGAAAAACAAACACAATGAACACTTGCACCCCTAGGGTTTCATCCACTTGTTGTCTTCAAAAATGGGCCATGGTTGCATGTTGAGTACTTTGGCAAAACAAAAACAAACAAAATGATCATAGTCCCTCGATGCCGCTATCGGAGTTGCCTAAACAAAATGATCAAGTCCCTTAAAATTGCCAAAGACACTTGACACTATTGCTATCATGGTCTATACGATGACCCGCGCCTGTCCCGTTTACATCCTAACACAAGGTTGTTCACTAAATGTAATGGTGAAACAACATTGTTAAAAGGTTTAAAAACATAAGGAAAGATCCTTTAAGTAAAATAGGGTAGACAACTCTTAGTTACTTGATCAAACTTGCAAAAACATCCTTGCTACTTTTCAAAAACACACTTCACAACACAATTTCAAAATCCAACCTTCAAACATTGAAAACTTTTCAAAAGACAAAAACACCTTTGTATATATTCAAATAAGAATCATTACAAAGGTTTCCACAACAATGGCCTCTTTTCAAAACATCTTTCAAAACCACACATAAAGCACCATTTCAAACAATTGAAAATGCAAAGCAAGTGATCTAAGCAAGTAACTAAGATCCCATGGATAGAAAGGGTGCTAATACCTTCCCTTTCTATAATCTACTCCCCGAACCCAAGAAAAAACTCTCAAAGGTCTTTCATGTGCTTTTTTGACCTTTCCTTAGGATAAAATAAAAAGTCGGTGGCGACTCTTGCTAAACCGAAACATTTGCGAACACAAACGCAAAACCCAAGTCAATTCTCCCACCGTATCACAAGAAGCAAGAAACTTTTTAGTTTTAATCACAATATCAATACAAGTACCAAAGATGAGCATATCATCAACATACAAACATATAATCACACATTCATTATCCACAGATTTAGTGTACGCACATTTATCAACTTCAATGGATGAAAATCCATCACTAATCAAAACTTGATTAAATATTTAATTCCATTGTTTGGGTGCTTGTTTTAAATCATATAATGATTTGAGAAGTTTACATACTTTATTTTCTTGACCAAAAACTACACATCCTTCGGGTTGTGACATGTAAATTTCTTCTTCTAAATCTCCATTTAAAAATGTTGTTTTTTCATCTATCTGATGAATAACTAGTTTATAAATAGAAGTAAGATCTATTAAAACACAAATAGATGAAATTCGGGTTACTAGAGCAAAAGTATCAAAATAATCAATATTTTGTTTTTGAGTAAAACTTTTTTGCTACTAATCTAGCTTTATATTTTTCAATAGAACCATCAGGAAAATATTTTTTCTTAAAAATTCATTTACAACCAATTGGTTTTGCTCCTTTTAGTAAATCAACCAAAGTCCAAATATGATTTTTTTTAAATTGAATCCATTTCGATTTTAATAGCTTCTTTCCAAATTTTGCATTAGGAGAAGAAATTGCTTCATAAAATGTTTGAGGTTCATTCTCAACAAGATATGTATAAAAGTCACTTCTGAAGGATGTCTTTTTTTTTATTGTCTTTTACTTCTTCTTAAATCATCAATTGCATTTTCATTTGAAATATCTAAAGGTGGTTTATCAATAACACTTTCAACTTTAACAGGAAATATTTTTTCCAAAAATTTAATATTTTTAGTTTCAACAATATTGTTATTAGCAAGAACATCGCTTTTAAGAAAAAGAAATCTATATGCAGCACTATGTTCAGTATAACCAATAAACAAACAACCAGATGTCTTAGAACCTATTTTCTTTTTCTTGGTATCAGGTAACATAACTTTTGCTTAACACCCCTACAGTTTTAAATATTTCAAAATTAGCTTATAGCCTTTCCATGACTCATATGGTGTTTTACCGGTAATTCTATGTGGAATTCTATTTTGAAAAAAATAGGCAGTTAATAAAGCTTCGCCCCAAAGGTTGTCTGGTGCATGAGAACTAGCACGTATAACATTCACCATTTCTTTTAAAGTCTTATTTTTTCTTTCAGCTACTCCATTTGATTGAGGAAAATAAGGAGGAGTTACTTCATGAATTATTCCTTCTTTTTCACAAAAATCATTAAAAGAAATATAATATCCTCCTCTATCGGATCTAACTCTTTTTATTTTTCTATTTAACTGATTTTCTACCTCAGTTTTGTATAGGATAAATTTATCAAATACTTCATCTTTATGTTTTAACAAATAAGGTTTAGTGAATCTCTAAAAAGTATCTATAAAAGTTATATAATAGTTATTTTCTCCTCTAGATGTAGTTTGCTTTAAATCTCCTAGATCGGTATGAATTAGACTATGAAGATCAGATTCACGTTGCGTAGACATACATGTTTTCTTTGTTAATTTTAATTCTAAGCATATATCAAATTTATCTGATTGCTTATTATTTAACTTAATCATATCAAGACTTTGCATTCTATTAATATAAGAGGAATTAACATGTCCTAATCTAGCATGTCATATATCATAAGAATCAATCAAGTAAGTAGAAGAAGAAACTTTATTATTTATAACTTCAGAAATGTTCAACACAAAGAGTCCCTGGTCACAATAACCTTTTCCGGCAAATACATTATTCTTTGTCATTACAATCTTGTAAGATTCAAATGACACTTTAACCCCACCCTTACTCAAAAGAGCCACATAAATTAAATTAGTCCTAATATTAGGAACATGTAATACTTCACTATAAGCCAAGGTCTTTCCTGATGTGAGTTTTAACATAACTATGTCTTTTCCTGAAACTCCAACAGTTCGAGAATCACCAAGATAAACTTGTTCTTCTCCATCCCCCACAGTAGTGTAAGAGGTAAAGGCATCTTTATTAACACATATGTTCCTAGTAGCCCCAAAGTATACTACCCATTTATTCATATCAGTCACAATATTTGCTTGAGCAATGACAACAACAATAATATCATCTCCTTTAGCCAAGTTATCTTTAGGAAGATTCTCTTTTCTCTTGCGATATCTGCATTAAGGTGCATGATGACCTGGCTTACCATAAACATAACATTCTCCTATTTTTTTAAAAGTGGGATTAGTAACTGTTGTACCCCAAAATTTTCCCTCCCATATTCTTCAAGATTTGGCAAGATAATGGTTCAAAATCTCTCAAGGGTTGCACAGTCCAATTGCCTCCTAATACAGTCAAAACTAGGGTTTTGGTTATGGTAAAGAAATTGAGGTTTTCAAGGGTCCAATCAAGTCCCATATGCCTATATACATTGTCAAGCATCTATATGTCAAGTTTCAAGACTCACAGCATCAAGTTGCACAGTCAAAAACCCTAATTGCTCCACAGTCAACTGCAGGGGCAAAATGGTCATTTGACAGTCAAAAGTCAAAAATTTTGGTCAACATCTTATTTTGAAGCCCCAATCATCATTTGATCAATTCTTGATCATGATTCCACAAGCATGGCTCAAAAAGTCTCAAGATGCAAAAGTTTCTATTTTTGGAAAGTTGAAAAGTCAACTGCAAATTGACTAAGGCATAACTTTTTCCTGTTTTATCAGAAAAATTCCATCCAATGCTCATTTTGAAGAGAATGACATTTCCTACAACTCATCTTCACACTTCAAGTCCAAGAAATGCTCTCACAAAAAGTTATCAATTTCAACATTATAGGTAATTTTCAAAAGTCAACAAAAAGGCACTTTAAGTCAAAGACCATAACTTGATATTGGTAAATAAAAATGACATGGGACCAAAGGAATTGGTTAGAGGACTTCAAGACCTTTCCAAAATGTCCAAGAACATGACCATAGCTTCAAAATTGAGCAAGATATGCATTGGAGAAGTTGGGAAATTTTTGGGAATTTTCAAAAGTCAACTTTGCCTAAAACACTTCAAATTTGCTAATGGGCCTCAAATTCTTCCTTGAATCATTACCCAAAGCCTATGCACGACCCATTGGGCTTAAAAGGATTTATTTTCTTATTTTTAATTAATTAATTGAATTTTTATTCTTATTAATTCATTTAATTAGTTTTAATTGTAGAAAAATATCAAATAATGGTTGTCAAATCTTTTTATGCAGCAAATATACTCCACACATGCTAAGGATTTCGTGCATCAATCAACAAGACAAGATCTTCCATAATTGGCAAAGTTTCCATGGAAAAAGATTGAAAAAACACATAATTGAAAATCAAATCTTCAAATCATAAATTCATGGATCCATGGGCTTATTGTTGACCTAATTTGCTTCACATACTTATGCAAGACCTAACCTAATTCAAAAATACACGAAAAAGCTGCTCATGCTCCATAACCAAGTTGCCAAAATTCCAAAGAAATTGTGAAACTGATTTCTCACTTGCAGGACAATTCAAGGCTTGAAATTGCTCCTAATATGTTACTGGACCTTCCAGGAATCGATTAGCATCAAGAACCAATCCAAACGCGCAAAGAACTAAAGAACATAGGCCACACGGTTTGTCTTGTTTTTCAAAATTGCATAACATGATTCATGAGCTTTTAACCATTTTTCTTGTTTGATTTGCACTAATAGTGACCTTCTGAAGCGATTGGTACAATTTAATTGGACTAACACTGCTTGTATCAAAATCCACCATTGAAGAATATTAGGTTTTCAGAACATCCAAATTAGGGCTTTCCTTGTATGGAAAAATTGGACTTCCAAACCTATATGGACAGAATCGTTGCAGCAAGACGAATTCAACCAACTACTCGCGCTAAATTTATGTAATGCATAGGGCTAATCGCTATTTCTAGGACTTTCAGTTTGTGGGGGTTTAAAACCCCCGCTACTTGTTTCATGTTTGCAGGAACAGATGAAGAAGAAGCGTGCGTGGCGTTCTGTCATTGGAGCATTTGAACTTTAGCGTGTTTTTTTGATTTCATACCATTAATATTTGTTTTCCTATATAATATTGGTTGTGTAATTATTTAACAAACGCGCTAAGTGGCTCAGTTGGTGGAGGATAGGTATTGCAAGCGTTGGGACCTGGGTTCGATTCCCAGGTCCCCCCATATAATTCATAATTTTTGTCTTAATGTATTCTAGTGCAGCGCCTCTTTCAAAGCTCCATCATGTGTCCTCACGTGTTGGCTTGCCAGATGTCCTGATCAATAATCCAGTGGCCACAAATTGAAGCCTATGGTACACTCTAGTCAACCAATATGCACTCAATCTGGAAAGTCAAACGAGGCCTTTGTCTAATGGGCCAGAATACTTCAAAAACACCTTCACATGGGCCAGACACCCCCCTTTGTTTGTATTCTAAATTTAATTTTCTTTTCTTTTTAATTCTTTCATTTGCTTTAATTTGTTTTATTTAATTCACCTAAAATAATTTTCTTTTCATAATAAAAACAGAAAAATCAAAAATACAAATATATTTAATTATTATTAATTTCATCACTAACCTATTTTTTGTAAATAAATAACTAATAATTAATTTAGTTAATTTAGGTTTTAATTTTAACACTTTTTCTTAATAAATAAAAAATATATAGAATTAGGTTTTTTTTTGACATTTTCATCTTTTTCTTAAATAAATTATTAGTCATCATTATTTATCATTATTATTAATTATCATTAATTTTGTAAATAAATATGCAAATTAATTAATTAGTAAATTAGGTCAACTTCGACATTTTCTTTAATAATTAAAATAATTTAGAATTAAGGTTTCCTTTTAATTTTAATTTTCTTTATTTCATAAATACCAAAAAACATAAAAAACATTTTCTTTAATTAAGTAATAATAGACTTTAATTTCATTTAATTTCAAGCAAAGGGTCAAAACCCTCGGACGTTCAATTAATTCTTTTCGCGCATTTATTTTCTTTTAGTGATTATTATGTAACTTCTTTCTGGATGTAATAGTAATTAGGTATTTATTTACTTTCCGCATCCTTTATCAAAAAAAATGGGTCTTTGTATTTTGGCGATGTATAGACCCGCGCCTTGTAATAGCGTAGCTTTTATGTTTCCGCCTTTTAATTTTCCGCACTCTTAAATTCTAACTTTGTATGAAAGAATGTATGCTAATTAAAACAAGCGTAGCTCACAATGCCATGATCAAAGATAACTGTTAAACTGAAAACAACACACAAATACACACACCACTTCTAGGGTACGCCTCACTCGTTGCCTTACCTTCGAAACGTGGTCGTCGAGTATAGGACATTTTAGCGGTCACTCTGATGTCTAAGATCCAGTCGCCTCGAAACGGTTGCCTCGGATAAAAGGATCTAGGACATTAGGGTAGCTTCTAAGGTATCTTACTATTGCTCTGGTGACCACACTGTCCCTACAAACGAATTGACCCGAACACCTCCAACGGTGGTGCTACCTACCTCTCAATGGTGGGATGGCACTACCTTAAGGACTTTTACACAGCCTAATTCCTTAGGGTAGGTAGATGACTCATGGATACTTGCTCTCTAAAAAACAAATCAAAACTCTTTTCACACCGACACTTTCAAAAGCTTTCAAAACAATTTTTCAAACACTCTTGAGGACAAATACAAGAGTTATTCAGAAATCTTTCAAAGAAACTTTTGCAAAACCCACTCACATCTTGAAAAGCAAACCTTTTGAAAACATAAGAGTAAGTATCTAAGAGCCCATGGATAACCATGGATAGAAAGGGTGCTAACACCTTCCCTTTCTATAAATCTACCTCCCGAACCGAGAACTATTCTCATAAGGAATTTTGCTGTGCTTTTGTCCTTTCCATGTTGGAGAAAATAAAAGACGGTGGCGACTCTTGCTTCCACGACATTTCGTGAACCAGCGTTAAACAGTCAGTTCTAAATCCACCTATCACAGTAACACGTGGGATAAAATTATTATGATTATTACGACCAGGTTTATGATCGGGTTTGTGATCATACCTCTTTTTGTGAAACTTATTCTGAGTATTATTCTGAACCAAATTTGCTCGAGAAACAAAACTGTTTGCCTTTGCAGTCTTTCTCTCCTTTCTATTTGTATCCTCGATAATAATGTGTGTGATCAAATTTGCCAAAGGTAATTTCTTTTGTTTATGTTTGAGTTAACTATTGAATCCTTCCATGATTTTGGCAACTTCTTAATGAGAAATCCGATAATAAATTGGTCAAGCAGAGTAATCTTTTCAGCTTTAAATTCTTCTAGTAGCTTATGGTACTCGTTGATCTTCATCTTGATATATGTATCTTCAGACATTTCCAATGGTAGTAATTCCCAATGACGAATTTCTGTTTTCCAACATCTTCAGCGGTATACTTTAGATTCATTAAATCCCATATCTCTTTTACTTCCTTGTAAGAGCAGTAGACATCGAACAAATTGTTAGACAAAGTACTTAATATTGTGTGTCGGCATACCTTGTTTGCATGTGTCCATTGATCAATAACTTTTTGAGTTGCAGGCGACGCTGGTTTTAGTTCTGTGATAGTTGAGGCAACACCGTGCATGTCAAGGATGGAGTAAACATGCTCATACCATATGCGAAAATTCTGACCGTCGAAAACTTCAATTTTTGACACATCGGGGAATGGCTTTGTGTAATTAATCATCGGCATATAGTGGGTTGTTTTTGAATAGTCTCATCATCATTGATTTGAGTATGATGATTGGATTCATCACTGGAATTATCTTTGATATCCATAAAATCCTTGAGATTATTGTTGATACTGCTATGAAGACCTACAAAACAAAAAACAGTGAGATAATCTGAGACACGTTGATCGCGCTGTCCTCAAGGATTTTCTGCGTTATAAGTTAATCCCCCAGGATTTAACAGACTCTTCTTGCAAAACGAGGATTCAGAACTTGCAAGAAAATTATCGATATTGTCACCCAAAAATATTTCTTTTTGTCGTATTCTTCAACTTTATATTTGATCTCTATTATGTTCCATTTTATATCAATTTTAACAATGTTTTAAAGATCAATCAACTCAAAAAAGGTATTATTAGCATTTTAAGAGTTTTTCTACAAAACAATATGTTTGGTCTGATATAAAACTGTTAGACCATTAACTGTAACACCCTTCTAACCCCAACTAAATATTCATAATTATTTAAAATAATATAAGAGTAATACAACAAAAGGGTGTCACATTTTATTCGTGAAATAATCAATTGTGATAGTATTACTCTGTAACACGGGTTTTCAAAATTATTCGTGACATATGCATTATCAATATTTCATATACGTGCAGCGAAATTATAGTTCAAACAAGTATTATTAAAAACACTTCATAATTCCCCATGATTCATGGTTCACAATTCAACATAATTTCAACTCCCTAGAAACAATTTAAATGTCATAACAAAACAAGAACAAAATAGTTTTTAAAACAAAGCGTTCTCATCCACGATGTTACATATCAGAGCAAGACCTTGTGGACTCAATGGAAATAAATCACACTCCAAAGCTATTCTTCCAAGCCTTTAAGGACTACTCTTGATTACCTGCATGTTACCCATGTAGAGGCAACATTCAAGCAGAAAGGGTGAGTTTATCAAAATCATTATATAAGATGTAAGTAATAGACATATCAGAATAAGACTAGAGTATCACCATAATAGATTCAACAAATTCATCTTCCAAGCTCAATTAATATAATACATCATCATCAATTAAGAACCATGCAATGCCACATAAGATGTAGTGCAAGGACATAAACTCATGCATGTGGTACCAATTCTTCTTGATGGACATTGGTCCATCACCCTCCAAAGACCCTAATCATAGGATCGATTCCCACTTGGAACCATAGTAAATCATAGACACCCCAAATCCATATAATGGGTTTGAGACCAAATCACTAGACCAACGTCCTAAATCATCACAAAAGACCAAAGTTTTCCAATGAATGCATAATGCATAACAACATATAAAAAATGACCACAACGTATCATAATTCATGTATTAATCAACATCATACATAAACATCATCATGTATACTCATATAATCATCACACTTTTTCATATAATCAAAACATTATCATAGTAACAACATATCATCATGATCAAACACGTAGTCATTGCTATTTGACACGGGGAACCTATTATTATTATAGATTATGTCTTATAAAAATATTCTCAAGTCACCATTTTATTTCACCTAATTATATTATACTATGTTAGCTACACACAGCTTCAAACGAAACTTCATTCTGAGCTCTAGAACTAAAGTTATGCTCGTTACAAGATTTCTATCCAACATTCTAGCTCTGCCTCTTATCGCCCGACGAAACCTCATCATCACCCGGAGACCCTTACCTGAGACCAGAACCCCATTTGCCTCCTTTTCTCTCTTTTCAATCACCCTAAGAGGCATCATCGCCCAGCGACAGAAGAACAGTCGTCCGACGATTCCCTGTGAACAAGGTTTTCCTGTTTGTGATTCTGCAATGTTTCAGGTCACTTTTTCCTACGGTTTAGTGATGTAACAGGTCCAAAAATGCATTCTAATCACGGGTAATCATCACCTAACAAAAACTTGTTATACTACATCGATCATACAACAATTACGGGTCATCAATCAACACAATTCCATCAATTCTTAACCCAACAACATCAGATCACCATTCTCAATTCATAGGGGAAAACCCTACAACTATCTACCACTTAGATCAAACATAATAATCGGATAAAAGCCTCTTACCTTATTTTTTCAAGTTATTGATTATGTTTTTCGTGCTTCTTACGTTGATTCTCCAACCCTCTATCCCCTAGCTTCACTTTTCTCCGCAGTGTCAGTTCTCTTTCTCCACTTTTTATGATCGATTATGAGAATACTATTACCTTTTCCTTTGTTATCACAAAGACGCCTAACTTCTTCCTCAATTTCCATTACTTAGTCAACCTCTATTTGCCATCACATCCTCACTCTTCCTACTAATTACCAACATACCAATCTAACTAAAATAACTCTATTTAAATAATTATTCCTATTATTCTATCCTAGACAATAATCTAAATAATTACTAAATAATCATCTAATTATCCCAATGCATCTAATCCCTTCATTCACATAACATGATCCACATCATAAGCAACCACATTCCAACACATCACACATATAATCATATAAAATATCAGTTATTCATAAATACTCCTAATAATTAACTAAATAAATAACTTCTACAATTTTGGGTGTTACAACTCTCCCCCATTTAGTAAATTTTCGCCCTCGAAAATTACCTGAGGAAAACATAGTCAAATACAACTCTCTCATTTGATCCTCACGCTCCTAAGTCAAACTTTCACCGGCTGGTACACCCTATAACACCTTCATTAAGGCAATATATTTACCTCGCAATTACTTCACTTCACGAACTTCTATTCTCAATGGTAATGCTTCAACAGTCAGGTTATCTCTTACATGTACATTATCCATCTGAATCACATGTGGATGATCCAAAATATACCTTCTCAATTGAGATACATGAAACACTTCATAAAGATTCCCAAGTGACAGTGATAAAGTAATTTGATAGGCTACCTCACCTATCTTTTAAATTATCTGATATTGAGCAATGAAAAGCAACGTGAGCTTCCTTGATTTCAGAGCTCTACCAACACATGTTACTGGAGTAACTCTAAAAAACACTTGATCATTTTTCTGAAAATCCAAGGCCTTCCTTTTCTTTTCATGATAGCTTTTCTGACGACTCTGAGAATCCTTCATCCTCTCTTGGATCACCTTAATCTTCTTAGTTGTCTCTCGCATAATCTCAGGTCTGAGTACAACACTCTCGCCCGACTCATATCAACACAATGGAGTTCTACACCTCCTACCATACAATTCTTTGTACGGTTCCATTCTAATACTTGAATGGAAACTATTATTGTATGTAAATTTAATCAATGGAAAGTGACTATCCAAAGATCCTACTTGTTCTAGCATACAAGCCCTCGGAAAATCCTCCAAAGGATGGATAGTCCTCTCTGTTTGATCGTCTTTCTGCGGATTATATGAGAAACTCAACTTAAACGTGGTACCGAAAGCATTCAGCAAACCTATCCAGAATTTTGATGTAAACCTCGAGTCTCTATCTGACACGATACTCGAAGGTATCCCATGCAACTTTACAATCTCTTCAACATACACCTTAGCTAGATTTTCTATATAATTATTGATCTTCATCAGCAAGAAATGATCCGAATTAGTCAACCTATCCACTATTACCCAAATTGAATCATCACCTTTAACATTCTTCGGTAACCCCGACACGAAATCCATAGAAACACTGTCCCATTTCCACTATGGAATACTCAAAGGTTGCATAAGACATGTAGGCTTCTGATGTTCAATCTTCGCCTTCTGACAAGCCAAGCAAGCATACACAAACTTAGAATTTTCTTTCTTCATACCTGGCCACCAAAAAAATTTCTTCAAATCCTGATACATTTTCGTAGCACCTGGATGAATACTCAAATATCTTTGATGCCATTCCTCAAGAATTCTCTTCTTAAGTTCTGCAATATTAGGGACACATACCCTATTACCAAGTCTTATCACACCACTTTCATCCACTCGGAATTCACCTTCATTGCCTTGTGTTGTACCCCAAAATTTGCCCTCTCATTTATCAAGATTTTTGCTCACAAGACTTCTTAGACTCAAGGCAAGATTAGGGTTTGGTCAGCTCAAGACATCTCATCTTGCGCTGATAACCCAAAATTAGGTTTTGAGTTTGCACAAGGATTTTTAGACCACCAATGCTTCATGGGACTTTTATACATCATCTTGTACCCCTAAGATTGCTCATGTCAAGTTTCAAGCCTTGAACCATATTTTTGATCAGTCAATTGGACAGTTGACCTAAAAATCAATTGTATTGGGGAAAAAGTCAACCATGGCAATTTACAGTCAAACTTCATAATTTTTTATCCACATCAACATTTTAGACTCACATGTACCATTTGATCAAGTTTGGATCACAACTCCTCAAGAAATTTGATCAAATCATCAAAAGGGCAAAATTGTCAAAATTAGGGTTTTGACTGAGAAAGGGCAATTTCTGATTTTTAACCTAGCCAATGACCAATTGAGTTTAAACATGATTTCAAGGATTCAATGGTATCATCTTGACATAATTACATAGTTCAAAATATCTCAAGTTCATTGGATTGACAGATGAATTTTCCAGTCAACTGATCAAAAGTCAACTGTACACTGAAAAGTCAAACTTTGACTTTTTGATCAAAATCAAATGCCAAGGGTCATAATTCATCAAGATATGTCAAAATATGAAACTTGTTCACCAAGAAAAATTTCATAACTTAGAATTTTTCTAAGTATGGAAATTTTCTTATTTTTTCCCAACTTTCCACCACTTTTTCACCATGATGAAATTTGATTCAAAGAAAACTTCCAACATGAAAGTTGTAGTCCTCCATGAAATATACAACTTTGCTTCACAAACATTTCCCAAAATATGCTTGGATCTCATGTTATGAATTTGTGAAATAGGTCCATGAACTAAACAACTTAGTGAAATTTTGCCCTAATTTAGGCAGTTTTTTTACCCAACTTCATGGACATTTTTCACCTAGTTACAAGAGGTATCTCAAAATGCATTTCAAGTATGGATTATATAGCACATTGCAAGCTTCCAAAATGTCCAAGAACTCTCCAATATCATATTTGGTTAGGGATAATCGAGGAAGAGAAGTTGGCATTTTATCACTTTTGTTCATGCCATTTTCACAAAGCATCAAGTTGCAAATCAGATCTTTGATGTTTGATTCTTGCTTTACAGGTTCTAAACTCATTCTGCACTCCATAATTAAATGCAAACTCAGAGGTTAAAGGCTTTATTTTCACTTTTGAAGCATTGTACAAGAGATGTTTCCATTTTTGGCCAAAAGGTTACAATGCCATTTTCATAAAGGTGAGCTTTTACAATTTTGTCCATCTTGAGCCTTGGACCTGTCCCTTTGGTACAAGCATTTTCTACAGGTCTCAAGCAAAGTATACCAACTCTTATCATCTCACAAACTAGCCAGTACAAGCATATAACAATGGTCACTTCACTTTTCTTCAAATACAAGAAAGGTGGCCAAAATGTAAAAAGCTTGCACAACTAGTGAAGAGTGGACTTTGTATCATTCTATACATATTCATAAACTTGTTACAAACCAGGACACGATTGCTTTACATCTAAAACTCTCCAAAACACAAAAACTCCATTTTTCTGCCAAAACACACAGTTGCTGCAGAATCATTGCCATTTCATTTTTGGCTCGTGCGTTTTGCATTTTAACATTTGAAACACTTCATACACATCATACCAAAGCAGTCCAAGCATTCATCCTACATCTGTAAGCCCTGTTTCAGCCATTGCCATTTTCAAACTTGGAGCTTGCAGCTTGACTTGTGCAGAGACTTCTGGCCATCCACAAAGCAAGCTAAGCATTGGAATAGCTTGAAGGAAGTTCAAGGAAGCTCACACAATCCTCAAGCCTCCATCAAAGTCCCTGCATTGCTCTATTCAAATCCAACTGAAGGAAGTATTTTTCAAAACTCTATCTCTCTGAATAGGCATTCTCAAGCCACGATTTGTGAAGAAAAAATGTAGACCTTATCATGGTGAAGCTGTACATATGCATACTTTTCATTTATATTAACTATGCTGTGAGAATTTGAAGTTTGAAAATGCTGAAAAAGTTAGGTCACGAATTAGGGCCATTAAAATTCTCCTTGATCTTTTAGAGTTAGGTTACAAATTTTATATGGTTGGAATCGTGAGATTAAATGCTACATGTTTTATGTTATGAGATTTTGTTTTTATGCAAGCATGTGAAAGATACATTTTGAAGGGAAAACACGCGCGTAAGGAAGAAGCTGGAGGACAGGGATGAAGTTCTGGGCCTTTGGCGCCTTGGGCTTGTTGCTTTTGTTATCCACACCCCTGAATTACTTTTGCACCCCCTGGCTAATTTTGTATATTTTTCATATTTTTTTACATTTTCATATTTATTGCTTTTGATTATTTTTTATGAACATTAAAAAATCCTAAAATATAATTAAATAATTTTTTGCAATTTTATTTTATTTTAATTGTTTTTTTTACATGAAAAATAGTTTATTTTAATAAATAGGACTTATTTTCTTATATAATTTATAAATACATTTAAAAAATACTTAACATTTTTTATTATACCATTTATAATCATAAATAATTATTTTTATACATATTTAATTTTTAATATTTAAGCATAATATTATTTATTATTTCTTGTACAAAAATGGACAAAATAATATTAGGAAAACTTTATTTTCTTTTAATCAAAAAATTAGGGTTTCATCCCTTTCCAAAAATAATAATATTTTTTCTCTTATTTCTAGGGTTTAAATAAATTATTTTCTCATACATTAAACAAATACAAAACATTTTTTGCATAAATACATTAGCATTTCATTTTAAATACTTGTTTATTTATTTAATGCGCATAATATTCGATTGGGTTGTAATAATCTATTTAGGTTTATATTTGTGCAATATCCCCATTCAAAACTTGTATTCCCCCTCCCATAATAATTGTTATAATAGCTTAGTTTACATTTACGCAATTTATTGCTTTCATATACCATGTTTAGTAAAACTAGGGTTTGCATGACAAGAACAAAAACAAAACAAATAAAAAAAAACTAATGCAAGACAAAAGCATGAAAAATGACACACATTACACACAAGCACCCTTAGGGTTTCTCCCACTTGGTTGCCTAAATGAAATGGCCATGTTACGCACGCGAAGTATCTTGGCAAAACAAAACAAAAATAAGATCATAGTCCCTCGATGACGCTATCAAAAGGTTGCCGAAAACAAAATGATCTTGGTCCCTCAAAAATGCTAAGATACTTAGCAACATTGTTATCATGGTCATACGATGACCCACGCCCGTCCCGTTTACATCCAAAGATAGGGTTGTTTACCAAATCAATGGTAAATCAACAACGTCAAAGGAAGAAAAATGCACAAGAAAGACATTTGAGTAAGTAGATAGCTTCTAGTTACTTGTCCCATTTCAAAACAATCCTTGTTATTTTCAAAAAAAAAGCACACACACATTTCAAAACATTTTACAAAACATTGAAACATTTTTCAAAAGAACAAACATCTTTGTATACATTATTACGAATGAGAATCATTACAAAGGTTGCCTAAACAATGGCCTCTTTTCAAAATACTTTCAAAACCACACCAAGCACCATTTCAAACAAAACAAAGCAAAGCAAGTGATCTAAACAAGTAACTAAGAGCCCATGGAAAACCATGGATGAAAAGGGTGCTAGCACCTTCCCTTTTCATAATCTACCCCTCGAACTCAAGAAAACATCTCAAAGGTCTTTCCTGTGCTTTTTTAACTTTCCTTTTGGATAAAAGAAAAGTAGGTGGCTACTCTTGCTAACCACAACATTTGCAAACACAAACGCAAAACCTCAAGTCAGTTCTCCCACCGCATCACATAACTGGCGACTCTGCTGGGGAATTATCCTAAAAGTGGGGTTACCTTAGGGTTTAGATCACCTTTATTTGCTTGCAATTGTTTGACTTGTTTGCTTTACAATTATGGTTATTTGTTTGGGTTTGAATCCTCTACCCGGATTTGGGAAACATTATAGGTAAATAGCAATACGTTGTGGAAACTGTGCGGGGTATACCAATATGGTCTAAGAAATAGCTATGTTAGTGCGGCATATTTGTGGGTACCGGTAGCCTTTGAGTCAATCAAAGAGAATACGGGGCCACTGAGTGATGTCATGAAGCACTAATGAACTTCTAGAACCTTTACTTGACCAACTTTGCCTTTTAGGATATAGTGAGATGACCGGCTTTGGTGCAGTCCGAAGTTGGTAGATACTCGATACTACACTCATTGAGGTTTGGTTTCTTGGAATATTTTGGTCGCCAGTAAAGAGGCTTGAACTGAAACAATGAACAAGGAAACAATCCAGTGATATTGAGCTCCTTAGAACCTGGTTACTACTTCTAGGACATGTTGAGCCAACTAAACTTTAAGAGGGTACTTACCTATGAAACCCCATGCAAGCCTAAACTAGGAACTTGTGTGATTTGCTTGTACATATATACTTGTGCATAACATCATGGACATCATGAACGTCATATGCATTCACTAACCATTTCAAGGATTTTGTAGATTCATCTTTGTTCTTGTTTTGTAGGTTATGGATTCACTTCGCAGGAAAACTATCCAAATCAACCTTGTAAGAATTCCTTCACAACTCAAGGAGCTATCTTCAAGGATTCCTGAGAATTCTCCATTCACCGAGAGACATGGTCGTCTACTCAACTTGGTCACTTCCAACACAGAGGAGGATATGATGAAAGTTCTCTTCAAGTTCTTTGACCCTTTGCATCATTGCTTCACATTTCCTGACTATCAACTTGTGCCCACTTTGGAAGAATTCTCTCAACTTCTGAGGATTCCTATTCTCAATCAACTACCCTTCAATGGTACAGAAAGAGATCCAAATCCAGAAGAGATTGCTCAAGCCCTACACTTGCACTAATCTGATGTCACAACTCATTGGGAAACTAGAAGTGGTGTCAAAGGCTTCTTGTCAAAGTTTCTATTTGAGAAGGCCCAAAGCTGTTGGAATTCCATAGACTTGCAAGCTTTTGAGGAGATTGTAGCTCTTCTCATCTATGGGATGGTTTTGTTCCCTAGTCCTGACTAACTTATAGATGTAAGCGCTGACAAAATCTTCATGACTCGCAACCCGTTGCCTACATTGCTTGGGGATATCCTCCACTCTTTTCACACTCGTACAATGAGGAAAAGAGGTGTTCTCATGTGTTGCACTCCTCTCCTGGAAATATGGTTTATTTCTCATCTTCCCCAATCAATCTTGAAGAATGAGCAAGGTTTGAGGTGGTCACAAAGGTTAATGACACTTAACCATTCAGATATTCATTGGTGTTCTCGATCCAAAGAGAATGTTATTATTATTGACCGTTGTGGGGAATTCCCTAATGTACCTCCACTTGGCATTAGGGGAGGCATCACCTATAACCCTTGCTTGGCTCTAAGACAGTTTGGTTATTCCCGAAGGGATAGCCCACATGATATGCTGATTCAAGGATTGGTTTTCGACTACGACAACGACAACCAAGGACTCCAACAAAGATTCATCCGAGCTTAGAGGATTCCCCACAAGGTAGATAGCAAGACCTTGGGACACAAGAATTCCATCCCTCTTGAGCCTTACCTCAAATGGGTATGAACCCGCACCGAAAGTCTTTTGATGCCTTACCCCTCCATTCTCCCAGTGATTATAGAGCCTGTTAAGGAAGGAGAGGTTCCATACACCATCCTACATCCTGACATGCCAATATCACTCGAAGACCTACAAAGGAGTTGGATACAGCTCAAGGGAGAGCGTGATACTTTCGAAGCCCAATTCTACGCAAGTGAGAAGAAGGTTTTGGAACTCACTCGGCTACTTCATGAAGAGAAGACTCTCAACACCTACATTGCACCAAAAAGGATGCGCAACGTCATTGTACCTTAGAATTTTGTATTATTTTGCCCAAGGGGGCATTTACATACTAACAATTCTTCTTATTAATATGACGTGCGTTTCGTTTTTGTTTAAAACAAATTTGAATTTCTGAATCCTTGAAAGTATTGCATGAATACATATCATTCATGATAAGCATAAACAGGTCTTCACACCAAGTTTCCTCATCTCTCTACTGTTTATTTCAGTACGATGGATCTTGAATAAACGATCAAAGATTTGCAAGCTCAGAATTCACAATTTCAACAGTTACTCATGACCTTAGCCAAGGGGCAGGAGGAGCTGAAGACTTTGCTAGAAAAAGAAAAAGAGAAAAAGAAGAAAAAGCCAACTGGTGTGGTTATCATGGGTAGAATATTTTAGGGACAAGCCAGACGGACCTTAGATTTTCCAGCAACATCTAAAGAAGGGGAAGGAAAAGGAAAAGTAACGACAGTACCATCAGATTCTGAAGCAGAAGAAGAGGAAGAAAAAGACTACTTTAAACAACAATACCCTTCGGCTGATGACAAATACAAACACCTAGAAGAGCGTCTAGCTGCTATGGAGATACAGAGAGTATCGGGGCTAGATTTTGAGGAGTTAGGGATGGTGTCAGGAATTATAATCCCTCCAAAGTTTAAAGTTCCACTGTTTGCCAAGTATGATGGGGTGTCTTGCCCTAAAATGCACCTCAGATCCTATGTCAGGAAGATTCAACCACACTCTGCTGACAAAGACCTGTGGGTCCACTTTTTCCAGGACAGTTTATCAGGAACGCAACTTGATTGGTTCTACCAGTTGGAGAGGGATGAATTCCACAATTGGGAAGACCTGGCAGCCGCCTTCTATAAACAGTATCAATACAACACCGACTTGGCGCCAACCCGTACTCAGCTACAAAGTATGGCCATGGTTTCCAATGAGGGCTTTAAAGATTACGCGCAAAAGTGGGGAGACATAGACGGAAGGGTGCAACCTCCTCTATCTGAGAGGGAGTTGGTGGACATGTTCTTGGGAACTCTTTCAGGCCCTTTCTTCAATCATCTGATTGGTAGTTCTTCTGCAGGGTTTACTAAATTGATTTTAACCGGCAAAAGAGTGGAGGCTGGTATAAGAAGTGGGAAGATTCAAAAGGACGTGTCTGCCTCAACAGCTGTGAAAAAGCCCTCCACGAGAAAAAAAAAGGAAGTATATGCTTTCTATTCTCAGAGGATCCAGGGAAGAACTGAGCGCCGACCAACAGTGGGGGCCGTAATGATTCCGAAACCTGCATCAGACCAGCCGAAAAATAACCAGCAAAGGGTAGAAAGGCCAGTTCGGCAATTTACCAAGATTAACATGACTCCAGCCCAAGTTCTACCACATCTCCTGAAGTTGAATCTGGCCACTTTGAAAGAGGCCCCAAAGAATCCTAATACTACTTCTCCACATTACCATCCTAACGCCAGATGCGCGTATCATTCTGAAAGTCCAAGGCACGACACCAACAAATGTTGGGCTCTGAAGAACAAGATTTAAGATCTGATAGACGCGAAGGAATTTAAGTTTGAAGCGCCTGAGAAACTGAATGTTATTTCCGCTCTAATGCCTAGGCATGGTCACAATGCCAATGTTGTTGAGGAAGACAATGAAGAGGAGGGTAGCTTGGAAGATTGGATATTTCCTACTGTCAGTGGAGGACTGCGCAACTGGGAAGCCAAAGACTTCTTTTCGATAACTTTCATATCTCAGTAATTTATCTTTTATATTTCTGTTGGACTGTAATAATTCACAAACAACTCGTACTTTAAAAACCTTGTGTCTTACCCGAGGCACAATAGTCCATTTGTAAGGGTTTTTATTTCATCTACATATGTCATTCAATGAATCATGGACGCTTTTTCATATATAAACCTTTTATGCTCATTATCTTTCTTTTACATTTTATTGTTTTAAGATGGCTATACCCTTACACACACCCACACTCACAAATGCAGGTACCCTTCCATTTCGGAACCCATGGGTAATGATACTGCTATAGCCTTCAGTGACTCTAAAGATCTGATCTACCAAGCCGAATACGAAGGTGAGGAAGATTGTGAGGTGCCAGGGGAATTGGCCAGATTACTACAGCAAGAGGAAAGAGCAATTCATCCTCATGAGGAGTTGTTGGATACAATCAACTTGGGAACCGAGGAAGATAAGAAGGAAATAAGAGTGGGTGCCAATCTAGAGCCGAGTGTCAAGGAGCGCATAATTCAGCTATTACATGATTATGTTGAGATCTTCTCCTGGTCATACGAAGACATGCTGGGACTCGATACAGACATTGTGGTACATCATCTACCCACAAGAGAAGACTGTCCACCAGTGAAACAAAAGGTCCGCTGCATGAGACCTGACATGTCAGAGAAGATCAAAGCAGAAGTCATGAAACAGTTCAATGTTGGATTTCTGGCTGTTACTTCTTATCCTCAATGGGTTGCCAACATTGTTCCCGTGCCTAAAAAGGATGGCAAAGTGATAATGTGTGTGGATTATAGAGATTTAAACAGGGCCAATGCTAAAGATTACTTTCCACTTCCACACATCGACATCCTGGTTGACAATACAGCCCAGCACAAAGTATTTTCTTTCATGGACGAATTCTCAGGCTATAACCATATCAAAATGGCACCTGAAGACATGGAGAAAACTACTTTTATCACACAGTGGGGTACGTTCTGCTACAAAGTGATGCCATTTGAACTGAAGAATTCCGGGGCAACCTATCAACGCGCCATGGTAGCTTTGTTTCATGATATGATACATCATGAGATAGAGGTCTACGTAGATGACATGATAGCCCGATCACAAACTGAAGAAGAACACCTGGATCACTTGCAAAAGTTGTTTGTCAGGTTGAAGGAGTACAAGCTAAGATTGAATCCATACAAGTGTACATTCGGAGTCTGGTCCGGTAAACTCTTAGGTTTCATTGTCAGCAACAAAGGCATTGAGGTTGATCCTGCCAAAGTCAAAGCGATACAAGAAATGCCTGCTCCTCGAACTGAGAAGGAATTCAGAGGTTTTTTGGGATGCCTAAACTACATTGCCAGATTCATTTCTCACCTAACGTCTACTTGTGAACCAATCTTCAAGCTATTGAAGAAAGATCAGATAGTCAGATGGAACGATGAATGTCAGGTTGCTTTCGATAAAATCAAGGAGTATTTACTAGAACCTCCTGTCTTGATGCCACCCGTCGAGGGAAGACCGCTAATCATCTATCTGACCGTCTTAGAGAATTCAATGGGGTGCATACTGGGGCAGCATGACGAGTCTGGCCGAAAAGAGCACACCATTTATTACCTAAGCAAAAAGTTTACCGACTGTGAAACCAGATATTCACTGCTCGAGAAAACTTGATGCACTTTGGTATGGGCTGCTCATCGGCTAAGCCTGTATATGTTGACTCATACCACTTTACTGATATCTAAGATGGATCCGATAAAGTACATCTTTGAGAAGCCTGCTCTCTCTGGGAGGATAGCTAGATGGAAGATGATCCTAACGGAATATAACATACAGTACACAACCCAAAAAGCTATAAAGGTTAGTGTGCTAGCTGATCATCTGGATCATCAAGCCGTAGAAGACTACCAGTCCATGAAGTTTGACTTCCCTGACGAAGACATCATGACATTGGACAACTACGAAGAGATCAGACCAGATGACGGACCTGAACAAGGATCCCGATGGACCCTCTACTTTGATGGGGCCTCCAATGCACTTGGTAACGATATCGGCGCTGTGCTTATATCTCCAGAAGGATGCCATACTCCTTTCACGGCCAGAATTTGCTTCAACTGTACGAACAACATGGCAGAATATGAAGCATGCATCTTTGGTCTCAAGGCTACCATAGACTTGGGAATCAAATCTTTAGATGTGTTTGGGGACTCAGCTTTGGTCATCAGTCAGATCAAAGGAGAGTGGGACACTAAGCATCCAAACCTCATCCCTTACAAAGAACATGTTTTGACATTGTTACCACATTTCGAGCAGATTACCTTAGAGCATTTCCCGCGAGAAGAAAATCAGCAAGCAGATGCTCTAGCTACAATGTCATCTATGTTTAAACTTAATTGGGATAATGAGCTCCCCAAATTTTCAATGAACGGATGGACGAACCAGCACATTGTCACGAGATTAATACCGAAGAAGTAGTGGACCAACCGTGGTTTCATGAAGTCAAAAGGTATCTCGAGGATCAAGAGTACCCAGAAGGAGCTTCAGTCAATGACAAAAAGTTCTTAAGGAGGTTCTCAGCTATGTTCTTCCTAAGTAATGGCATCCTATACAAGCGTAATCATGATTCTATTCTGCTCCGTTGTGTGGACAAGATTAAAGTTGAAAAGATCATGGCTGAATTACATGAAGGTACCTTTGGCACTCACTCTAGTGGGAATATGATGGAAAAGAAAATTCTACAGGAAGGCTATTACTGGTCTACCATGGAAGCTGACTGTTATCAACACTCTCGGACCTGCCATAAGTGTAAAATCTATGCAGACAAGGTGCACGTGCCTCCGGTTCCTCTAAATGTCTTAACAGCTCCTTGGCCCTTCGCTATGTGGGGAATCGACATGATTGGAGAGATCAAGCTTACAACTTCCAATGGACACCGCTTCATTCTGGTGGCCATTGACTACTTCACCAAGTGGGTCGAAGCAGCTTCCTTCACATCCGTTACTAAGAATGTTGTTGCCCACTTCATCAAGCAGAATCTTATTTTCCGGTACGGTATGCCCGAAAGGATCATCATTGATAACGGTACAAACCTTAACAATACTATGATCACCGCCTTGTGCGAGCAGCTCAAGATTCAACATCACAATTCATCCCCCTATCGGCCAAAGATGAATGGTGCAGTCGAAGCTACTAACAAAAATATCAAAAAGATCATACAAAAGATGACAGTCACCTACAAGGACTGGCATGAAATGTTACTGTTTGCTCTCCACGGGTACCGTACCACGGCTCGCACATCAATTGGGGCAACACCCTATTCTTTGGTTTATGGCATGGAGGCTGTTTTACCTATCGAGGTTCAGATTCCCTATTTGAGAATCATGAAGGATGCAGGTTTGAGTGAAGATGATTGGATCCAGACCCGGCTTGATCAACTGAACTTGATTGACGAAAAGAGACTTACTGTTGTTTGCCACGGTCAGACGTATCAAAAGCGGATGATCAAGGCTTTCAACAAGAAAGTCAGACTCCAGATATATCAAGTTGGAGATCTAGTGATCAAGCGCATCATCTTGACACAAAGTGATCCCAGGGGAAAATGGACTCCTACCTATGAAGGACCATTAATAATAAAGAACATCATTTCTAGTGGGGCAATGATCTTAACCACCATGGACAGTGACGACCTGCCACACCCTGCGAACTCAGACATAGTCAAAAGATAGTACGCATAAGAAACCCGCTAGGTTGACACACCTAGGAAAAACAAGGGCATCCCGGCGAACCAAAAAGGTTCGGGCAAAAATTAGGGATAAAACAAAAAAATATATGTACACCCGGCAAGTTGAAAACCCGAAAGGGCGACTTGGGCAAAAAAGAGTTTCCCGGTTGACTGAAAACCCGAAAGGGCGGTCCAGGAAAAAGTTAGGGAATTAAAGTGTATGACTATGTCTCGTTGGATCACTTTAAGGACAATCTCTTCACTGACAAACTCTGAGCTTCTGATCAATCCAATCATCTTCGGACAAAGCAGCGAACAAACAAGATATTCAGAGATACGAAGGCTATAGCAGAATGGGAACCCGATGGGATTATCACATATAGCTATCTTTCTTTGAATAAATTTTTCTTAATTTTATGACACCATCGTCCTACTAGGATGCCTGTCTCCTTTGTACAAAATACTTATTCAAGTAAATAAAAAGATATCTCTTTCAAAGTACAGAAAACTATTTTCCTTTTTCTTTACACTTGTGTTTTTATTTGCAAAAATGTCCAATGATTCATTGATGAAAATATGCATTTGAACATAATTACTATTTACAAATAAACAGAATGGAAAAGAACAATTACTGACAAGTTGAAAGAATAGGAAAACGTCTTTAGGCTATTCCAGGAGCAATCCTTACAGTACATCATTAAGATCCCCAGCGGAGCTAAAACTTCAAACTACCGATCCCCAGCGGAGCCAAAATTTCAAACTATCAATCCCCAGCAGAAACCATTCAGTTTCTCCAAATTTCCCAACAAGTTGTCTTGAAACCTGAAAATCAACCAGATAATAGTTAACTTTTTTCTCTCCCAAACCTAGTATAATTCCCTAGTAGAGTGGTAGACGACCGAAACTCCTGAACTTTTTCCAAACAGGAATAAGTTTCTTCCCCACAGAGTTTTCATTGCTCCCCAACAGAATGAAGATTCTATTTATTAATTCCCTGCAGAAGTCAAAAAGTTTTCTTTATTCCCCAATAGAATAAGGATTCCCATTGTGTAATCCCCAGTAGAAGTCATCAAAATTCTCGGGATTCCCCAAGCAGATTACTCAAGAAGTATATGGCATTGAACATAACTTTTGTCAAATACTCCAACTTCAAGACATGAAGAATCCTTATATCCCCAGTGAAGTCGCCAAGGATTTCTTATCCTCAGCAGCCAAGGATTTATTATCCCCAGTTGACAAGGATTTCTTATCCTCAACAATCAAGGATTCATGGTCCCCGACAGCAATCAAGATTTATTTTCCTCAGCATTACAACAAATCAACTTACATGCGCATACATTACATCCATATATCATAAACATTGATAAATACATATATTGCATCATACATTTCATGCAACATAACTTTGTGTTTCAGCTAACATTTTACCCTATTTAGGATAAGATTAACAACTACCGTTTAACAATATGCAATCATGATACAGTACAGATACACTCCAGACACGAAATTCATTTTGTTACTCATTCAGATGTAGCTTACGGATACAATACAGATACACTTCAGACACAGAAGCCATTCTACTACTCATTCAGATTCAGCTTTCAGATACAGTTCAGATATACTCAAGACACGGAAGTCATTCTGCTACTCATTCAGATTATGCAATCATGATACAGTTCAGATACACTCCAAACATGGAAGTCAGTCTGATACTTATTCAGATTCAGCTTACAGATACAGTACAGATACGCTCCAGACAAGGGTGCAATTCTGTTACTTATTCAGATTCAACTTCAGATACAGTACGTATACACTCCAGACACGGAAGTCATTCTGTCACTTATTCAGATACATTTCAGATACACTCCAGACACAGAAGTCATTCTGTCACTTATTCAGATTTCAAGTTTAGATACGCTCCAGACACGGATGTCATTCTAGCCCTTATTCAGATTTCAAGTTCAGACACGCTCCAGACACAGATGCCATTCTGATAATCATTCAGATTTCACGCTCTCGATACAGTTCAAATACGCTCCAAACACGAATGCTATTTTGTTTCTTATTCAGATTTCAAGTCTCCAGATACAGCTCAGATACGTTCCAGACACAGATGCCATTCTGGCCCTTATTCAGATTTCAAGTTTAGATACACTCCAGACACGGAAGTCATTTTGTTACTCATTCGGATTCAAGTACAGACACAACTCAGATACGCTCCAGACACGGATGCTATTCTGTTGCTCATACATATTCAGTTTAAGATACAACTCAGATACGTTCCAGACACGAACACTATTCTGATACTTATTCTTCTGACTTACAACTTAAAATTCAACAAACATTCTTGGATGGCATCTACAAGCCCATCTCCAACAAGACTCTGTCACCTCTCCAAATGGAATCTTTAAGCCCATTCTCTCAACTACACTTTGACGAGCGCAAATTTATGGGCACTCTAGTGTCCAATCATCTTTTACCTTCGAGTCACGAACGACAAAACTCGCCAATCTAACTCTTCAGGTTCAAGAAGATTGAACAGGGGCAGTTGTTGTACCCTAAAATTTGACCTCTCATTTATCAAGATTTTTGCTCATAAGACTTCTTAGAGACTCAAGGCAAGATTAGGGTTTGGTCAGCTCAAGACATCTCATCTTGCACTGATAACCCAAAATTAGGGTTTGAGTTTGCACAAGGATTTTTGGACCACCAATGCTTCATGGGGCTTTCATACATCATCTTGGACCCCTAAGATTGCCCATGTCAAGTTTCAAGCCTTGAACCACATTTTTGATCAGTCAATTGGACAGTTGACCTAAAAATCAGCTGTATTGGGGAAAAAGTCAACCATGGCCAATTTATAGTCAAACTTCATAATTTTTTATCCACATCAACATTTTATACTCACATGTACCATTTGATCAAGTTTGGATCACAACTCTTCAATAAATTTTATCAAATCATCAAAAGGGCAAAATGGTCAAAATTAGGGTTTTGACTGAGAAAGGGCAATTTCTGATTTTTAACCTAGCCAATGACCAATTTAGTTAAAAAATGATTTCAAGGATTCAATTGCATCATCTTGACCTAATTACATAGTTCAAAGGATCTCAAGTTCATTAGATTGACAGATGAATTTTCCAGTCAACTGATCAAAAGTCAACTGTACACTGAAAAGACAAACTTTGACTTTTTGATCAAAATCAAATTCCAAGGGTCATAATTCATCAATATATGTCAAAATATGAACCTTTTTCACCAAGAAAACCAATTTTGAAAATTAGGGTTTTGAATTTGAAAAATTTCATAACTTAGAATTTTTCTAAGTATGGAAATTTTCTTATTTTTTCCCAACTTTCCACCACTTTTTCACCATGATGCAATTTGATTCAAAGAAGCTTCCAACATGAAAGTTGTATTCCTCCATGATATCTACAACCTTTCTTCACAAACTTTTCCCAAAAGATGCTTGGATCTCAAGTTATGAATTTGTGAACATAGGTCCATGAACTAAACAACTTAGTGAAATTTTGCCCTAATTTAGGCAGTTTTTTGACCCAACTTCATGGACATTTTTCACCTCGTTCCAAGAGGTATCTAAAAATTCATTTCAAATATGGATTATAGAGAACATTGCAAGATTTCCAAAATGTCCAAGAACTCTCCAAGATCATTTTTGGTTAGGGAGAATCGAAGAAGAGAAGTTTCCATTTTATCACTTTTGTTCATGCCATTTTCACAAAGCATCAAGTTGCAAATCAGATCTTTGATGTTTAAATCTTGCTTTACAGGTCCTAAACTCATTCTACACTCCATAATTAAATGGAAACTCATAGGTTAATGGCTTTATTTTCACTTTTGAAGCATTGTACAAGAGATGTTTCCATTTTTGGCCAAAAGGTTACAATTGCATTTTCATAAAGGTGAGCTTTTGCAATTTTATCCATCTTGAGCCTTGGACCTGTCCCTTTGGTACAAGCATTTCTACAGGTCTCAAGCAAAGTATACCAACTCTTATCAGCTCATAAACTAGTCAGTACAAGCATATAACAATGGTCACTTCGCTTTTCTTCAAATACAAGAAAGGTGGCCAAAAGGTAAAAAGCTTGCACAGCTATTGAAGAGTGGACTTTGTATCATTCTATACATATTCACAAACTTGTTACAAACCATGACACAATTGCTTTACATCTAAAACTCTCCAAAACACAAAAACTCCATTTTTCTGCCAAAATACATAGTTACTGCAGAATCATAGCCATTTCATTTTTGGCTCGTGTGTTTTGCATTTTAACATTTGAAACACTTCATACACATCATACCAAAGCAGTCCAAGCATTCATCCTGCATCTGTAAGCCCTGTTTCAGCCATTGCCATTTTCAAACTTAGAGCTTGCATCTTGACTTGTGCAGAGACTTCTGGCCATCCACAAAGCAAGCTAAGCATTGGAATAGCTTGAAGGAAGTTCAAGGAAGCTCACACAATCCTCAGGCCTCCATCAAAGTCCCTGCATTGATCTATTCTAATCCAACTGAAGGAGGTATTTTTCAAAACTCTATCTCTCTGAATAGGCATCCTCAAGCCACGATTTGTGAAGAAAAAATGTAGACCTTATCATGGTGAAGCTGTACGTATGCATACTTTTCATTTATATTAACTATGCTGAGAGAATTTGATGTTTGAAAATGCTGAACAGGTTAGGTCACGAATTAGGGCCATTAAAATTCTCCTTGATCTTTTAGAGTTAGGTTACACATTTTATATGGTTGGAATCGTGAGATTAAATGCTACATGTTTTATGTTATGAGATTTTGTTTTTATGCAAGCATGTGAAAGATACATTTTGAAGGGAAAACGCACGGGTAAGGAAGAAGCTGGAGGACAGGGATGAAGTTCAGGGCCTTTGGTGCCTTGGGCTTGTTGCTTTTGTTATCCACACCCCCTGAATTACTTTTGCACCCCCTGGCTAATTTTGTATATTTTTCATATTTTTTACATTTTCATATTTATTGCTTTTGATTTTTTTTCTGAACATTAAAAAATCCTAAAAAATAATTAAATAATTTTTTGCAATTTTATTTTATTTTTATTATTTTTTTTACATGAAAAATAGTTTATTTTAATAAATAGGACTTATTTTCTTATATAATTTATAAATACATTTAAAAAATACTTAACATTTTTTATTATACCATTTATAATCATAAATAATTATTTTTATACATATTTAATTTTTAATATTTAAACATAATATTATTTATTATTTCTTGTACAAAAATGGAAAAAATAATATTAGGAAAACTTTATTTTCTTTTAATCAAAAAATTAGGGTTTCATCCCTTTCCAAAAATAATAATATTTTTTCTCTTATTTCTAGGGTTTAAATAAATTATTTTCTCATACATTAAACAAATACAAAACATTTTTTGCATAAATACATTTGCATTGCATTTTAAATACTTATTTATTTATTTAATGCGCATAATATTCGATTGGGTTGTAATAATCTATTTAGGTTTATATTTGTGCAATATCCCCATTCAAAACTTGTATCCCCCCTCCCATAATAATTGTTGTAATAGCTTAGTTTACATTTACGCAAATTATTGCTTTCATATACCATGTTTAGTAAAACTAGGGTTTGCATGACAAGAACAAAAATAAAACAAATAGAAAAAACCTAATGCAAGACAAAAGCATGAAAAATGACACACATTGCACACAAGCACCCTTAGGGTTTCTCCCACTTGGTTGCCTAAATAAAATGGCCATGTTACGCACGCGAAGAATCTTGGCAAAACAAAACAAAAATAAGATCATAGTCCCTCGATGATGCTATCAAAAGGTTGCCTAAAACAAAATGATCTTGGTCCCTCAAAAATGCTAAGATACTTAGCAACATTGCTATCATGGTCATAAGATGACCCACGTCCGTCCCGTTTACATCCAAAGATAGGTATGTTTACTAAATCAATGGTAAATAAACAATGTCAAAGGAATAAAAATGCACAAGAAAGACATTTGAGTAGGTAGATAGCTTCTAGTTACTTGTCCCATTTCAAAACAATCCTTGCTATTTTCAAAAACAAGCAAACACACATTTCAAAACATTTTACAAAACATTCAAACATTTTTCAAAAGAACAAACATCTTTGTATACATTCTTACGAACGAGAATCATTACAAAGGTTGCCTAAACAATGGCCTCTTTTCAAAATACTTTCAAAACCACACCAAGCACCATTTCAAACAAAACAAAGCAAAGCAAATGATCTAAACAAGTAACTAAGAGCCCATGGAAAACTATGGATGAAAAGGGTGCTAGCACCTTCCCTTTTCATAATCTACCCCCCGAACTCAAGAAAAAATCTCAAAGGTCTTTCCTGTGCTTTTTTACCTTTCTTTTTGGATAAAAGAAAAGTCGGTGGCGACTCTTGCTAACCACAACATTTGCAAACACAAATGTAAAACCTCAAGTCAGTTTTCCCACCGCATCACACCTTGGTTAATCAATGTTAGTCAATCCACCAAACTCAAATCAGACTTCTGACCTTCTCGGATCTCTTCAAGAATCCCACTAGTCAGTTTTAACATTCCCATCTTCACACTATTGGATGTCTCTTCTCATACCAAGCTCGTATCTCTAAGTTGTTCGATCATCTCTAACTCTCAAACCCTAAGCATTGACATATGCAAAAATTTCCTACTCAAAGCATCATCTACTAGATTTGCTTTACCAGGATGGTAACTCAAATCAAAATCATAATCATGTAGAAACTCGAGCCATCTTCTCTGCCTTATGTTTAACTCATTCTGATCAAACAAGTATTTTAAACTCTTATGATCATTAAACACTTCAAATTTAGAGCCAAAAATATAATGTCTCCAAGTTTTTAACACAAACACCACAACCGCCAATTCTTAGTCGTGCGTACAATAATTTCTCTCATGAACTTTTAATTGTCTAGAAGCATAAGCAACAACTTGTCTGTTTTGCATTAGCATGCCACCAAGACCCATATTAGAAGCATCAGGATAAACTAAAAAGGAATCCTTCAAATTTGGCAAAATCAACACCAGAGCAGTCGTCAATCTCTTTTTTTATCTCTACGAAACTTTCTTCACATGCAACATTCCACACATAAGCTTGACCCTTTCGAGTCAGCTGAGTCAATGGTAATGCCAATTTAGAAAATCCCTAAATGAATCTTCGGTAGTTACATTCTAAACCAAGAAAACTTTGAATCTCAGTTACAGACTTCAGAGTCTCCCACTATAACATTGCATCAACTTTAGAAGGATTTACCGCAATTCTACACTAGAAATTACATGGCCAAGGAAACTTACTTTCGTCAACCAAAATTCACATTATGACAGTTTCGCATATAATTCCTTCTCTTTCAATATTTGCAACACATTTCATAAATTCTCAGCATTTCTTCTTCTGAATTTGAATAAATCAAAATGTCATCAATGAAGACCACCACAAACATTTCCAAGTACTTATGAAGGATGTTGTTCATGTATTCCATGAAAACACCTGGCGCATTTGACACACCAAAAGGCATCACAATATATTCATAATGACCTTACCTTATTCTGAAAGCTGTCTTCGGGATATCATCTAGCTTGACTTGAATCTTATGATAACCTGACCTCAAATCGATCTTGCTAAAGCCAGTCACGCCCACCAACTGATCCATCAAATTATCAATCCTCAGAAGTGGATACTTATTCTTTATAGTTACTTTATTCAAATGTCTGTAGTCCATGCATAACCTCATACTACTGTCTTTCTTTTTAACCAACAACACTGGAGCACCCCACGGAGAGACCCTCGGACTAACAAACTTCTTCTCTAACAATTCTTCTAATTGTTTCTTCAACTCATTCAACTTTGAAGATGACATCTTATAAGGAGCCATCGACATTGGACTTGTACCTGGTATTAAGTCCACAGCAAATTCAACTTCTCGCTCTGGAGGCAATTCACCAATGCCATTCGGAATTACTTCTGGAAATTCACAAACAACAGGTGTATCGCGGTGGGAGAACTGAATTGGGATGTTTTGCGTTTGATCACAAATGTTGCGGTTAGCAAGAGTCGCCACCGACTTTTCTTTTATCCAAAAGGAAAGGCTGAAAAGAACAGGAAAGACCTTTGAGATTATTTCTTGAGTTCGGGGGGTAGATTATGAAAAGGGAAGGTATTAGCACCCTTTTCATCCATGGTTTTCCATGGGCTCTTAGTTACTTGCTAAATCACTTGCTTTTTTGTTTGAAAATATGCTTTGTGTGGTTTTTGAAAGTATTTTGTAAAGATGCCATCGTTTAGGAAAACTTTTTAATGATTCTCGTTCGTAAGAATGTATACAAAGTGTTTGATCTTTTGAAAATGTTTTCAAGTTTGAAAGATGTTTTTTGAAAGTGTTGGTGTTTGTTTTGAAAATAGAAAGGATGTTTTTGTTTTGAAATTGAGCAAGTAACTAGGAACATTCTACCTACTCAAAAGTCTTTCATATTCATTTCCTCTTTCCTTTGACATTGTCATCTTACCATTGATTTGGTAAGTAACCCTATCTTTGGATGTAAAAGGTATGGGTGTGGGTCATCGTATAACCATGATTAGCAATGTTGTAAGATATCTTAGCATTTTCTTTAAGGGACTAAGATCATTTTGAAAGGAAACATGGATAGCATCATCGAGGGACTATGATCTTATATTTTGTTAGTTTTTGCTAAGATACCTCACATGCATAATATGGCCATTTTTGTAAGGCACTTAACCAAGTGGATTTACCCCTAGGGGTGTATGTGTACAAGTGTATTGATTTTCATGCTTGATTTGTCTTTGATTAGGGTTCGCTATTTGTTGGTTTTAATCTTTCCATACAAAACTCTAATTACTGGCATTTGTATATAAAGCATTTAAATTGCGGAAATTTAAATTACTACGCTATTACATCATTTAGGGGATGGGGTGTACAAATTACAAATGGGGAATTGCAAGAAATTAAATCTAAATAATTATTACAACCATATTGAATTTTGAATAAATGTACAAAATAAAGATAAAATGCAAGAATATAAAATGTAAGGAGAAATGTGATTTTTTGTTTGGTTTTTTCATGAAAAGGGTTTTTGACTTAATTAACTAAAATAAAAATAATTAACTAAAAAGAAAAAAATTAAGATTAAGTTTAAATAAAAGAAATAAATTTATTAAAGAAAAACAAGTTCTTATTGTTTTTGTGAATTTAATTAAATTAGTAAATAAAAATAATTAAATAAAAATCCTAAATTCTAAATTGATTTTAATTTACAAAATAATATAAAGAAATGTTGTAGATCTCATGGAGATCTGAAACTTTCATGTTGAAAGTTTCTTGTGAATCATCTTGCATCATGGTGAAAAATTGGTTCAAAGTTGTGAAAAAACATGAAGTTTTCAACACTTAGAAAAATTTCTAAGTTTGGAAAATTTGACTTTTCAAAATGAAATCTTGACTTTTTGATTTATTGATGAACAAGTTTCATACTTTGACATGTTTTGATGAATTGTGATCTTTGACACTTGATTTTGACCAAAAAGTTAAAGTTTGACTTTTCAGTGCACAATTAACTTTTGATCAGTTGACTAAAAATCAATTATCAATCCAATTGATCTTGAGCAATGTTTTGAATCATGCCATTAGGTAAAAATGATGCAATTGAACTCTTGAGATCATGCCTCAAACCAATTAACCATTTTCTAGGTCAAAAATCAGAAATTGCCCATTCTCAATCAAAACCCTAATTTTGACCATTTTGCCCTTTTGATGATTTGATCAAATTTCTTGAGGAATTGTGGTCCAAACTTGATCAAATGATAGATATGAGTTTATACTGTTTATATGGATAAAAAATTTTGAAGTTTGACTGTAAATTGGCCACAGTTGACTTTTTTCCCCAATACAATTGATTTTAGGTCAACTGCTCAATTGACTGAGCAAAAATGTGATCCAAGACTTGAAACTTGACATGAGAAATCTTGGGGGTACATAATGGTCCATGAAAGTCATATGAGGCATTAAAAGTTCAATTATCCTTGTGCAATATCAAACCCTAATTTTCAGTCATCAGAGCTTGAGGAGGTGTCTCGAGCTGATCAACCCTAGTGCAGTCTTGAACCAAAGGAGATCTTGTGAGAAAATATTTGATAAATGAGAGGGAAAATTTTGGGTACAACAGCTGCCCCTGTTCAATCTTCTTAAACCTGAAGAGTTAGATTGGCGGATTCGCCATTCGTGACTTGAAGGTGGAATATGATTGGACACTAGAGTGTCCAAAAATTTGCACTCGAAGATAAAATGTGAATGGGCTTATAGATTCCATTTGGAGGAATGATGTAGATTTTCCAGAGATGGGCTTGTAGATGTCATCCAAAGCTGACTGTTGACAGAGACTATACTAAGTCTGAACTTGATTTCAACTGGAAAAGAATCAGAATAAATCTTTGGAGCGACTTATCTGAACCAGAAGATGTCTTGTATGTTGTTTTGACTGGAAAGAATCAGAATAAATCTTGGAGAGATTTACCTGAACCAGAAGTGTTCCTTTGGAAAAGAATCAGAATAAATCTTTGGAGCGACTTATTTGAACCAGAAGAAGTCTTGTATGTTATTTTGACTGGGAAGAATTAGAATAAATCTTGGAGCGATTTATCTGAACCAGAAGTGTTCCTTTGTAAAGTATCAGGATAAATCATTGAGGGGTTCAAACTGAACCAAAAGAGATCTTGAATGTTATTTAACTGGAAAGAATTAGAGTAAACCTTTGTGCGATTTATCTGAACCAGAGAAAGTGTCAGCGGGAAAGAATCAGAATAAATCATTGAGGGATTTATCTGAACCTGAAATATTCCCTTGGAAAGTATCAAGATAAACCATTGAGGGGTTTAAACTGAACCAAAAGAGGTCTTGAATATTCTTTAACTGGAAAAAATCAGAGTAAATCTTTGTGCGATTTATCTGAACTAGAGAAAGTATCTGCAAGAAAGAATCAGAATAAACCATTGAGAGATTTAAACTAAACCGGCAAGGATCTGGAGAAGAATCAGAACAAATCGTTGAGAGATTTATCTGAACCAGAGAAGACAGCTGCGGGAAAAGAAACAGAATAAATTGTTGAGAGATTTATCTTAACCGGCAGGGATCTAGAAAAGAATCAGAATAAATCGTTAAGAGATTTATCTGAACCAGAGAAGACAGCTGCGGGAAAAGAATCAGAATAAATCATTGAGAGATTTATCTGAATCGTCAGAGATCTGGAAAAGAATCAGAACAAATCATTGAGAGATTTATCTGAACCAGAGAAAATAGCTACGGGAAAAGAATCAAAATAAATTGTTCAGATATTTTTCTGAACCGGTAGGGATCTGGAAAAGAATCAGAACAAATTGTTGAGAGATTTATCTGAACTAGAGAAAACAGCTGCGGGAAAAGAATTAGAATAAATTGTTGAGATATTTAAACTGAACTAGAAGGAGTCTGAAAGAAACATATGATGTGTAGATGGTTGACCAATCCTTTCTTGGGAATTGATCTATAATTGACTTGTTGACCATAATTTTCTGTTGATTGGTCTTTCCTGAAAGAGATGGAAGGTTAGTTGTATGCAATGTCATGATGTATGAAATGCATGGTGTATTGATGTTCTCAAAATAAATGAGATTGTGTTGTATGTATTTGTATTGTCAATGTTATAACGTATGGGAGCGATGTATGGACATGTTAATTGTTATGCCGCAATGTTGTTGGGGGAGATATATCCTTGAGTACCGCTGGGTACAAAGGGTGTAAGTCTTCATGTTTAGAAGTTGCTGATGAGTTGATGAGCTTCCAATTGTTATAGAAACAAACTTTATTATGTAAAGAAAATGTCGTGTATTGCTTGTAAAATCCTGTTGGGGAATCCTGAGGAATTGGGCGACTTTTATTGGGGAGTGATAACTGGAATTTTTGTTCCGCCGGGGATGTGAGAGAGCTTGATATCATTAAGCTGCACACTGTGGGAGATTTTATGGAATAGTCTAAATATGTTATCCTATTTCTTAAAGCCATTAGTGATTGTCTTTCTATTTTCTATTCCTTTTTTGTTCATTTGTAAACAGTAGTTACATTCAAATGCATATGTTCAAAAATAAATCATTGGACGTTTTTGCAAACAAAGCACGAAAAAAGAAAAAACAGATAGTTTTGCACTTTCAAAGGGATATCTTTGTATTAACTTGAATAAGTATTTTCTTTACAATGAGACGAACATCCTAGTAAGAGAATGTCGTCGTAGAAAAATGAAAATTTGATACAAAGAAAAGATAGCTATGTGAAATAATCCCATGGGGTTCCCATTCTTCTATAGCCTTCGTGTCTCTGAGCGTCTTGTCCACTTGCTTCCTTGTTCGAAGTTGATTGGATTGATCAGAACCAATGAGTTTGACAATCAAAGCTAAAGGTTGTCTGTAAGGTGATCCAACAGGACATAGTCATACGCTTTAATTCCCTAACTTTTGCCTGGACCGCCCTTTCGGGTTTTCAGTCCACCGGGATACCCCTTTTTGCCCAAGTCGCCCTTTCGGGTTTTCAACTTGTCGGGTGTACAAATTTTTTTGTTTTATCCCTAATTTTTTCCCAAACCTTTTTTTGTTCACTGAGATTCCTTTGTTTTGCCTAGGTGTGTCAACCTAGTGGGTCTCTTATGCGTAGTATCTTTTGACTATGTCCGCGTTAACAGGGTGCGAAAGATCGTCACCATCCATAGTGGTTAAGATCATTGCTCCACCAAAGAATATGCTTTTTATTACAAACGGTCCTTCGTATGTAGGAGTCTGTTTTCCCCTGGGATCACCTTTTGGTAATATGATACGCTTGATTACCAAGTCACCAAACTGATATACCTGACGTATGACCATTTTGTTAAAAGCTTTGATCATACATTTTTGGTACATCTGGCCATGACAAGCAGCTGTAAGCCTCTTCTCATCAATTAGGTTCAACTGGTCAAGTCGATTTTGGATCCAATCGTCTTCACTCAGCCCTGCATCCTTTATGATTCTTAGAGAAGGTATTTGTACTTTGATTGGTAGAAAAGCTTCCATGTCGTATACCAAGGAGAAGGGAGTTGCCCTGTTGATGTGCGCGCCGTGGTACGGTAACCATGGAGAGCGAATGGTAGCATCTGATGCCAGTCCTTGTAGGTTACTGTCATTTTTGTATGATCTTTTTTATGTTCTTATTTGCGGCTTCGACAACACCATTCATCTTTAGCCGGTAAGGGGAAGAATTAAGGTGTTGGATCTTGAATTATGCACATAGTGCAGTGACCATAGTATTTTTAAGATTCGTACCATTGTCTGTGATTATTCTCTCTGGGATACCGTACCGACAGATGAGATTTTGTTTGATGAAACAAGCCACAACACTCTTGGAAACGGAAGCGAAAGAAGCTGCCTCAACCCACTTCGTGAAATAGTCAATGGCCACCAAGATGAAGTGATGTCCATTAGAAGCTGTAGGTTTGATTTCTCCAATCATATCAATGCCCCACATCGCGAATGGCCAGGGAGCAGTCAGGACATTTAGAGGATCTGGAGGTACATGCACTTTGTCGGAATAGATCTGACACTTATGACAGGTTCATGAATGCTGATAGCAATCTGCTTCCATGGTAGAACAGTAATACCCTGCCCGTAGGATCTTCTTAGCCATCGTATGTCCACTGGAATGGGTTCCAAAAGTGCCTTCATGTAGATCAGCAATGATCTTTTCTGCCTCAACCTTGTCTATACAACATGGAAAAACAGAGTCATGGTTGTGTTTGCAGAGAATGTTATTACTGATGAAGAACTTAGCAAATAATCTCCTTAAGAACTTCTTATCATTGACTGAAGCTCCTTCTGGATACCCTTGAGCCTCGAGATACCTCTTGACTTCATGGAACCAAGGTTGGTCCACTACTTCTTCAGTATTGATCTCGTGAAAGTAAGATGGTTCATCCATCCGATCAATGGTGGTCTGGGGAGCCTCGTTACCCCATTTTATTTTAAACATGGATGACATTGTGGCTAGTGCGTCTGCTAGTTGATTTTCCTCTCGTGGAAAATGCTCAAAGGTAATTTCCTCGAAATATGGGATTAATTTCAACACATGTTCTTTGTAGGGGATGAGGTTAGGGTGCTTCATATCCCATTCTCCTTTGATCTGACTGATGACCAAGGCCGAATCTCCAAATACACTTAAGGACTTGATTTCCAAATCTATGGCAGCTTTGAGACCAAAAATACACACTTCGTATTCTGCCATGTTATTTGTATAATTGAAGAAAAGTCTTGTAGTGAAGGGGGTATGACATATTTCAGGGGAAATAATTACAGCACCTATGCCATTGCCGAGTGCGTTAGACGCCCCATCAAAAAATAGGGTCCATCGGGATCCTTGTCCAGGTCTGCCATATGGTATAAGTTCTTAACAGTTGTTTACCATCATGATGTCTTCATCTGGGAATTCGAATTTCATGGACTGGTAGTCATCCACAGCTTGATGAGCAAGGTGATCGGCTAACACACTCCCCTTTATTGCTTTTTGGGTAGTGTACTGAATGTCATATTCAGTCAGGATCATTTGCCATCTCGCTATTCTCCCAGAGAAGGTAGGCTTCTCGAATATGTATTTTATTGGACCCATCTTGGATATCAATAAGGTAGTATGGGTCAACATATAATGTCTTAGCCGGCGAGTAGCCCATGCTAGAGCGCAACAAGGTTTCTCGAGCAGTGAATATCTTGTTTCACAGTCGGTAAACTTTTTGCTCCGGTAGTAAATAGCATGCTCTTTTCGTCCAGACTCGTCATGCTGCCCCAACACACACCCCATTGAATTTTCCAAGATAGTTAGATACATGATCAAGGGTCTTCCCTCGACTGGCGGCATCAAAACAGGAGGCTCTTATAGGTACTCTTTGATCTTGTCAAAGGCAGCTTGGCACTCATCATTCAATTTGACTACTTGATCTTTCTTCAGTAATTTGAAGATTGGTTCACAAGTAGCGGTCAAGTGAGAAATGAATCTGGAAATGTAGTTTAGTCGTCCTAAGATTCCTCTAACTTCCTTCTCAATACGAGGAGTAGGCATTTCTTGTATTGCTTTCACCTTGGCAGGATCCACTTCGATACCCTTACCGCGGACGACAAAGCTTAGGAGTTTACCAGAACTCACCCCAAATGTGCATTTATTCGGGTTCAACCTCAGCTTGTATTTCTTTAGTCTCTCAAACAGTTTCTACAAATAGTCAAGATGTTCCTCTTTAGTTTGAGATATGGCTATTATGTCGTCCACATAGACCTCTATTTCGTGATGTATCATGTCGTGAAATAGAGCTACCATGGTACGCTGATAGGTTGCCACAGCGTTCTTCAAGCCGAATGGAATAACCTTGTAACGGAATGTGCCCCACTGTGTGACGAAGGTCGTCTTCTCCATGTCCTTAGGCGCCATTTTGATTTTATTGTAGCCTGAGAAACCATCCATAAATGAGAACACTTTATGTTGTACGGTATTGTCAACCAGAATATCGATATGGGGAAGTGGGAAATAATCCATATGGCTTGCCCTATTCAAATCTCTGTAGTCCATACACATACGTACTTTTCCTTCCTTTTTAGGAACTAGAACAACGTTGGAGACCCATTGTGGATAGGAGGTAATGGCTAAGAAACCGGTGTTGAATTGTTTCATGACTTCAGCGTTGATCTTCTCTGACATGTCTGGTTGCATGCGACAGACTTTCTATTTTACCAGGGGTGTGATACAGTGGCATAACCGACTGTTTTTGAAAATGCTGGTTTACGTTTTGCGTTTTGTATTCGCAAAATGCCGCGGTAAGCAAGAGTCGCCACCAACTTTTATTTTATCCAATCAGGAAAAGGAAAAAAGCACAGAAAAAATCCTTTATTGAGATATTCTGAGTACGGGGGGTAGATTATAGAAAGGGAAGTTATTAGCACCCTTTCTATCCATGGTTTTCCATGGGCTCTTAGGTACTTGCTCATCTTTTTAAAATTGCTTGTGTGTACTTGTTCTGAAAAGTTTTGTTTTACTTCATTTTAACCCTTGTTTCTGTCCTCAAGAGTGTTACGAAGTGTTTTGAAAACTTTAGTTTGAAAAGTTTGTTTGAAAGTGTATGGTGTAAAAGATTTGTTGTTTTGAGCAAGTACCTAACAGTTATCTACCTACTCGAAAAAAGATCGTTTCTGTTCTTGTTTCCTTTAGACATCGCTATCCTACTATTAAGAAATAGGTAGCACCGTCGTTGGAGTTTGTAAGGGTCAATTCGTAAGGGACGTACGATCACTAAAGCAATGCTAGGATGTCTTAGTAATAACCCTAAAGTCTTAAGATCATATTCGAGGCAACATTTTTTAGGCGACATTTCCGAGGCAACATTTCCGAATGGGACTTTTGATCTTTGTTAGACAGGAAGGCAACCACTAAGACACCCTATACTTAATGATCGTTTACCAAATGCAACCGAAGTGTGAGTATACCCTAGGAGTGCACATGTGCGAGTGATTTGATTTCAGTTATTATCTTTGCACGTTTAGGGTTTTCTAGTTGTTTTTAAATTATCATGCAATCTTGTCATACAATCCTATCAACATACATCTAAACAATTAATATTTGCGAAAATTAAAATGGGAGAAAATAAACCTACGCTATTACAAGGCTTCGGGGTAGGGATTAATTACATAGCCAAAAAACCCGCAAAAGACGATAAATAAAGACAGTCCTTGGTTAAACTATTACATACCATGGACAATTACATCAATATTTCAAAAAAATAATAAGCACGCACGGTAAATCGAGAACAAGATAATTAGGGTTTTGACCCCAACTATACCTAATTGTAAATTAAAGGGAAAATCATTTTTTTGTCGTTTTTGTGTTATTTGAGAAAATAAAGTTCAATTGAATAAAGAAAAAAAACCTAATTACTAATTAATTTTAATTAAGAAAAAAAAATTAAATTAACCTATTTTTGTATTTTTATTTTGAGAAAGAAATAAAAATTAAATCAAAAGCCTAAGCCTAATTTTTCTAATTGATTTTAATTATATAAAAAAGTTAGAATTTCCCTAAATTAAATTAAACTAAATTAAATTAAATTTGATAAAATAATAAAAAACAAACTAATTCTAATTTTTTGTAAACTCTTGATTTTATGATTTTTTGTGAGAAAAGAAATTAATTTTGTTAAACATAATTAAGCAAATTAAATTAAATAAAAGAAAAAATAGAAAAGAAAAAAAACGGGTCTGATTGCATAGCAAAGGGGGGGGGGGGGGGGAGGGGGTTGAATCTGATTTCTTGGCCCAATAACTCCTGCCCTGTTTGACTTTTCCCAATCCCATGTACACGCTTGACTGGGGCATATGGTGGTCCTTCATTGTGGACACATTGGATCTGGCCAGGAGCACATCAAATGGCTGATGTCTGAGAGTGTATGGGATACGCTTGAGAGTATGAAGCACTGGATTGATCTGCACTTGTTGAGAAAATAATAAAATGCACATGCTTGGGATCAAACTCAGGACGTGTGCATCAAAGGCCAGCCTCCTCACCATCTGCATTAATGTGTTAGTTGTGATAATAATGAAACAAATAAAACATAATGCAAACAAAGTGCCATGCCTCCGAAAACGCGCGGAAATTCAAACGAACCACTCACATACTGCCACGCCATTGTCTTCTTTGTTGATTCTATCGTTTTAGATAAAAGGACTTTTACCAACGGACATCAAGCGTAGCTATAGCCCTTGTTCATTCCAAAATCCTGTATGTGCATGATAAATGAAAACAAATGGTACCAATCAACTCGTTTCAACCTCACGAGCCTCAATGTACCATTACCAATGCCCATTTTTTCCTGTATGAGAAATCCCTAAAAATGAAGAACAAACCCTAGCCATGGCAGTTTCATGTTCAGTCAATAAAAATGCAATTGAATATAGCCATTAGCTTGCAAACATCTCAAGGATTATAAATATACCAATCAATAATGCTAAATATGCCAGAATCAGTATATTCGAATTCAAGAAAAGGGGAAAGTTGTATAATTTCTACGATGCGTTTCAAGGTGTGGGAAGGCTTGCTAATGATTGAAACACGACCCTGGGGCGTCCATCAATTGATTGGTATGGTTATAATGGCTTGAGATGGTCTGCAACTTGGAATTTGGTCTGCACTTTTTCTTTAAAAATTTGAAATTCTTTCTCTTCCTTTTGCACGCCTCTAGCCTCCTTCTTTTGGTCTACATTTGTTCCCTATGTATACTAGAGTGTATTAGGGTTACAGTTTGTATCAAATCTTTTCCAATTATGAAGATTGATCAATGATTCAATCCTTGCACCAAATCTTTCCAAAACAAGAAAATTCAATCTTTTTGTGTCCATATGAAGCTTTTCACAATTTGATCTTGTCTCTAGCTGTATAATGGACCTAATCATGCACAAAATCTCAAGGTTTTAATGACTTTTGATATTTTCACTATTTTATATTGATTTTATTGGATTTAAATGAAATAAAATAAAAATAAATAACAAAAATAAAATAATGACAAGTGGAAAGGATCATGGGTCGTGGATCACATTACAAACTCAGTGAAAGCATAAAAAGTTGGGCCAATTTAGCAAAAAATGCAATTTGGGACACATTTGACTTTTGGCAATTTAGCAAAAAGGGTCAACTTGGCGAATTCATAACTCCCTCAATTTTGACCCTAGAGATGTGTTCTTGGACTTTTTAGAAAGCTTAAGATGTCTTCTAAGCAACCCTTTTGGTCTCATATCAATTGAATTTTCCATGTTCATGTATGAAGCTTTGACCCAAAAGGTGTTTTTGTTGACTTTTCAAAATGACCTATAATGTCCAAATTCATATCTTCTTGTGAGTGCATATTTTGAACTTCGGAGATGAAGATGGATTGTAGGGAATTACATCCTATTCAAAATGAGCTTTGGATTGGTCATTTTTGATAAAGTATGAGAAAGTTATGCTTGGTCAAAGTTGAGTTGACTTTTCCTACAAAACCCTAATTTAGCAACTTTTGGGTTTTGGTGAATTGTGAGCAATCCTTGAGGAATCATGATCAACCCTTGATAAAATGATGAATAATACTTCAAAATGAGGATGTTAACCAAAAATATTGAAGTTTGACTGTATGTGGGCCACAATTGACTTTTGCCCTAGCACAGTCGATTTCTAGGTCTTTGAGTAATTGACTGAGAAAATCTTCTCTGCAAGGTTTGAAACTTGACATGGATGATATTGAGAATATATTAGGACAAAGGTGAGAATTTGGGATCCTTTGGACTCAAGCATCTTTATGTAAAAAGAAACCCTAATTTGAGGTAGACTGCCTTAGGAGAGAGTTTATCCGGTCCACTCTTGGACTTCCTTGAGCAATTTGAAGACCTTAGTTGACATTAATTGAGAAATATGGGAGGGAAAATTTTGGGGTACAACAGCTGCCCCTGTTCAATCTTCTTAAACCTGAGGATGTAGATTGGCTTGTCTGCCTTTCGTGATCTGAAGGTGGAAGATGATTGAACACTAGAGTGCCCAGAAATTTGCACTCGCATGAAGTGGTGCTTGTCTTACGATATCGGGAATGGGCTTATAGATACCATTTGGAAGTTAATGACAGAAGATAGGCTTAAAGATGCCATCCAAAGAAGTTTCGATCATAGAAGAGATTCCTTTGCGAGAACCCGTATACCTCTTGTTGAGGAGGATTTCGTTGGTACACGTTGGTCTCTGTCTTGGGAGAAGTAGAATTTTAGGAGCTTCAGTTGTCCGTTACTCTACTGGGGAATCATCTCTTAGTTGAGGAGTGAAAATGAACTGCTATCTGGTCGTGCTCTAGGACTTACAGTGTTTTACTGAGGAAAATAAGATTGACTGCTATCTGGTCGTGCTCCAGGTTTTACAGTGACTTACTGGGGAGATGAGATTAAACTTGCTACCTGGTCATCCTCCAGGCTTTGCAATTTCTCAATTCTTATCTGGTCGTGCTCCAGGCTTCAGAAGGAATTAAGTGGTTATTTGGTCGCATCCGGGTTTCAACTTGAATTTAAGGCATACTAATATACGTTCGATTTCCTGGATTCATAGTAATTGGCCGGGTAAACTGCTATTTGGTCGAATTCCAAGCTTTGCAGTACCTTGTACTATTATCTAGTCGATTTCCAGGCTTAATAGTATTTCGGGGACATCAAGATATTATCCGGTCGATTTCCGGGCTTCATAGCTTAAATTTGAGATATACCACTATCTGGTCGATTCCAGGCTTCATAGTATCTTGTTGGGGATTAAGCTGTTTTCTGGTCGATTTCAAGGCTTTATAGCTTGAATCTGAGATATACCACTATCTGGTCGATTCCAGGCTTCATAGTATCTTGGAGAAATCAAGATATTATCCGGTCGATTCCCGGGCTTCATAGCTTGAATTGGAATAGAAATAGTATTGATTTGACTGAATCAGGGGAAGCTTGTGAGAACTTGGCTGCATCTTTTCCTTAAAGGTAAGTAGTTAGTCTTATGCAATGTCATGATGTATGAAATGTATTGAGTAAAGATGTTCTCAAAAAAAATGAGATTGTGTTGTATGATGCATATGCACATGCCACTGTGTATGGATATGCAATGCTCTTGTGATATTCTCCGACTGGGGAGAATAAATCCCGGACTGCTGTTGGAGAGTATAAGGAGTTGAGTTCTTCATTATCGTTGTGGATAGTGACCGAGGATGATTAGCTAAAGACTTACGTCCATTCTGCTCGAGAATATTCCGATAGGAGAGACTCTGTTTGAGAATAATCCTGTGGGAGAATGACTTTGTGGGGAAGAGAGATACTTTGTTGGACGATCTACCGATTTGGAGAAATAAACTCAGCTGGTGGTGAGCTTCTATTGCTGGTGATAGATAAACTCTACTTGGGGAGAATTTTGCCGACTCTTTAGCGATTATAAACCTCAGCTGGGGAGAGATAACACCACTGTCTTTGGATACTTCCAACTCTGCGGGGAGTGTATGAACCTTTAGTTATATTCTCAAGCTGGCTCTATCCCTGTACCTGGTGGGTAGAGCAACTGTAAGGTTTGGACATTTCTTGTTTGCCCCTGTTCCTGGAATTACGAGTAATTGTCTTTTGTTTCTTATGTAAATATTTATGAGTAGCAATTATTTTCAAATGCATACATCAAAAATGAATTATTGGACATTCTTGCAAAACAAAACAAAAAAAGAAAAAACAAGTTGAAATTTCTTGTGAAAATGAATTGTATTGATTTTTGAAATTGACCTGTAACAGGCATTTTTGTATAAAGAGGCTGATGTCCTAGTAAGAGAATGTTGCGGAGGGACAAAATGTATACAATTTATGTAAAAGAAAGAAAAACAGCTATGTGAAACAATCCCATCGGGTTCCAATTCTGCTATTGCTTTTATATCTTCAAGCGTCTCATCACTTTGCTACTTGGTCGAAGGTGGATCAGATTGATTAGTGTCGTCTGAGCTTGATAGTCGATACCGAAGTCTGGTCGCAAGATGATCCAATGAGACATAGTGTTACGCTTCAATCCCTAATTTTTGCCTGAACCGCCCTTTCGTGTTTTCAGTCCACCGGGATACCCTTTTTTGCCCAAGCCGCCTTTTCAGGTTTTCGACTTGCCGGGTGTACAGTTTTTTCCACTTTCATCCCTTACTTTTTCCCGAACCCTTTTGGTTCTCCGGGAAGCCCTTATTTTTTCCTAGGCTAGTCAACCTAGCGGGTCTTTGATTAGGCGTAGTATTTTTTCACTATGTCTGCATTGACGGGGTGAGGAAGGTCGTCACCATCCATGGTGGTTAGAATCATAGCTCCTCCCGAGAAAATGTTCTTAACCATAAATGGCCCTTCATATGTGGGGGTCCATTTTCCCCTGGGATCACCTTGTGGCAGTATGATGCGTTTGATCACCAGATCCCCGACTTGATATTCTTGACGTCTGAATTTCTTGTTAAATGCCTTAATCATTCGCTTCTGATACGTCTGACCATGACAAATAGCAGCAAGCCTCTTTTCATCGATTAAATTTAGTTGATCAAGCCGGGTTTGGATCCAGTCGTCTTCTCTCAAACCTGCATCCTTCATGATCCTAAGAGAGGGTATTTGGACTTCGATGGGTAGGACCGCCTCCATGCCGCATACCAAAGAGTAGGGTGTTGCCCATATTGACGTTCGTGCTGAGGTGCGGTACCCATGCAGAGCGAATGGTAACATCTCGTGCCAGTCTTTGTATGTCATCGTCATCTTCTGCACAATCTTCTTGATGTTCTTATTAGCCGCTTAAACAGCCCCATTCTTCTTCGGCCAGTAGGGAGAAGAGTTATGATGTTGTATCATGAACTGTTTGCAGAGCTCGGTGATCATTGTATTGTTGAGATTTGTACCATTGTATGTATTGATCCTCCCTGGTACACCGTATCGACAGATTAGATTGTGTCGGATAAACTACGCCACGACGTTCTTGGATATTGTAGCAAAGGAAGCTACCTCGACCCACTTCGTAAAGTAATCAATAGCTACCAGAATGAAACGATGCCCGTTAGACGCAGTAGGTCTGATCTCGCCAATCATATTGATGCCCCACATTGCAAAAGGCCAAGGAGCTATTAAAACATTCAGAGGAACTTGAGGTACATGCACCTTATCAGCATATACTTGGAACTTATGACAGGTTCAAGAATGCTGATAACAATCGGCTTCCAAAGTAGACCAGTAATATCCTGCCCGTAGGATTTTCTTCACCATGGTATATCCACTGGAATGAGTTCCGAAGGTACCTTCATGTAACTCTGCCATGATCCTTTCTGCCTCGCTTTTGTCCACACATCACAGTAAGGTTGAATCATGGTTATGCTTATAGAGGTTTCCATTACTGATGAAGAACTTCACAGTGAACCTTCTCAGAAACTTCTTATCATTAACAGATTCCCCCTCGGGGTATTCTTGAGCCTCAAGATACCTCTTTACCTCGTGAAACCAGGTTTTATCTGCTACCTCTTCAGCCTCAATGTCATATCAATGTGCGGGTTCGTCCAACCTCTTGATGGTAATCTGGGGAGCTTCATTGTCCCACCTGACTTTGAACATAGAAGACATGGTAGCTAGCGCATCCGCGAACTGGTTCTCTTCTCTCGGGAAGTGTTCAAAGGTTATATCCTCAAAATTTGGGAGCAATGTCAGTACATATTCTTTGTAAGGAATAAGATTTGGGTTCTTCGTATCCCACTCGCCTTTGATCTCACTGATCACTAGAGCAGAATCTCCGAATACACTCAAGAACTTAATCCTCAGGTCAATAGCAGCTCGAAGACCCATGATGCATGCTTCATACTCCGCCATATTATTGGTGCAGTTAAAACATAATCGGGCGGTGAACGAAGTATGATAGTCCTCAGGAGATATAATTACAGCGCCAATGCCATTACCCAATGCGTTAGATGCTCCATCAAAATACATAGACCATCGGGATCCTTCCTCAGGTCCTTCATCCGGTCCAGGTTCTTCACAGTCGGTCACCAACATGGTGTTCTCATCCGGGAACTCGAAATTCATGGATTGGTAGTCATCCACGGCCTGATGCGCCAAATGATCCACCAATACACTCCCCTTGATTGCTTTTTGGGTTGTGTATTGGATGTCGTACTCAGTTAGGATCATCTGCCATCTCGCTATTCTTCCGGACAGGGCAGGCTTTTCGAAGATATACTTGTTGGATCCATTTTTGATATCAACAAAGTGGTGTGAGTCAGCATATACTGTCTCAGCCGGTAAGCCGCCCATGCCAAAGTGAAACAAGTTTTCTCGAGCAATGAGTATCGGGTCTCACAATCGGTAAACTTTTTGCTAAAGTAGTAAATAGCATGCTCTTTTCAGCCAGACTCATCATGCTGCCCCAGCACACACCCCATTGAACTATCCAGTACTGTCAAGTATAAGATCAAAGGTCTTCCTTCAACTGGTGGCATCAAAATTGGTGGCTCTTGGAGGTATTCCTTGATTCTTTCGAAAGCGGTATGACATTCATCATTCCACTTTACCACTTGATCCTTCTTTAGAAGGTTGAAGATTGGCTCACAAGTAGCAGTCAGATGTGAAATGAATCTGGCAATGTAATTTAAACGTCCCAAGAAACCTCTAACTTCCTTTTCTGTGCGGGGAGCTGGCATCTCTTGTATAGCTTTTACCTTTGCAGGATCCACCTGAATACCTTTATCACTGACGACGAAACCCAGCAGCTTACTAGACCATACCCAGAAGGTGCACTTGTTCGGGTTCAACCTCAGCTTGTACGTCTTCAACCTGTCAAACAGTTTCTGGAGATGATCAAGGTGCTCTTCCTCAGTCTTGGACCTGGCTATCATATCATCAACATAAACCTCGATCTCATGATGAATCATGTCGTGGAACAAAGCGACCATGGCGCGCTGATAAGTTTCCCCAACATTCTTCAACCCGAAAGGCATTACCTTGTAACAGAAGGTGCCCCACTGTGTAACGAAGGTTGTTTTCTCCATGTCCCTAGAAGCCATCTTGATCTGGTTGTAGCCAGAAAAACCATCCATGAAGGAGAAGATCTTATGCTATGCGGTGTTGTCGACCAAAACATTTATGTGAGGAAGTGGGAAATCATCCTTGGGGCTTGCCATATTCAGATCTCTATAGTCCACACACATCCGTACCTTACCATCCTTCTTTGGCACCCGAACAACGTTGGTAACCCACTGCGGATAAGAAGTGACAGCTAAAAATCCCGCTTCGAACTATTTCATGACTTCGTCTTTGATTTTCTCAGACATCTCAGGACGCATACGGCGGACCTTCTGTTTTACCGCAGGGCAGTCTTCTTTAGTTGGCAAGCGATGAACCACAATATCGGTGTCCAATTCAGGCATATATTCATAAGACCGAGTGACGATCTCAACATAGTTGCGTAGCATTTGTATCAACCGTTGTTTGACATTAGGCTCCAGATTTGCACCTATTTTAACCTCTTTCCTGTCTCCCTTTGTACCCAAATTTACTGACTCAACTGGATCTTCATGAGGCTGTATGGCCCTCTCTTCCTGTAGTAATAGTCTGCAAGTTCTCCAAGAACCTCACAATCATCCTCACCTTCGTCCTCGGCTTGGTTGATCAGATTTTTGAAGTCATAACTGGCAGTAGCAGAGTTGTTATCAACGAGATCCAGAGTGGATATGGATCTGCAGTATGATATGTGAGTGTGTGTAAGAGAATAACTGTTTTGATAAAGTGATAGACAGAAAAGAAAAACAAAGAGCTCAAAATTTGTAATGCAAGAAACATCCAATGTTTTATTAATGATATATGAAAATGACAAATAATAAGCCCTCACAAGCAAAGCCATGGTGCCTCGGGCAAGGCACCGTGCCGTAAAGTCTCAAATTGTGTATTACAACTCTTAAAACAAAAGTCAATTACTACGGAATAAAAGAAACAGGCATGAAGTCCTTCGCTGTCTAGTTGTTCAGTCCACCATCGGTTATAGGGTAGATCTAGCTGTCGATATCTGAATCTTCTTCATTATCCTCAATTGCATTAACTCCCTGATTGCTGATGTGCAGAGGAGGTCTTCCAATCCGCGCGCGCCTAACAGCCTTTTGAGCCCCTATAGTAAAGCCCAAACCAAATTTGTCAGTTTTGTGAGTGAAATCAGGGAGCTGACCCCAATTGGTACACCCACCTTCTTCAATTATAGCTCTGGCATCCTTGAGAGAAGCCATCTTCATCAGAGGTTTGCCGGTAATAACTTCAGTCGACGCCAAGATCTGAGGGACCTCTTTAAAGTTCTGACAAGGGGTTTCAATGAATTCCTCATCCATCTCCACATAGCGGAAAGAATTGAGATGACTCACCATATACTCCTCTTCACCCCGTACCGTGACAATATTTCCTTTCACCGGGTATTTCAGCATTTGATGGAGCATGGAAGTCACTGCCCCAGCCTTATGAATCTAAGGGAGACCCAGCAAACAAGAATATGATGGTCTGATATCCATCACATAGAAGGTGGATGCAAAAGTCTGAGAGCCAACTTTAACAGGGACGTCTACCTCCCTGTGCACCATTCTCTTTGACCCGTCGAAAGCCCTAACCACAATATTGCTCGGCTTCAGAATCAAACCTTCACAGTCCAGACAATCTAATGCTTTCTTTGGCAGAACATTCAATGAAGACCCGGTAGCCACCAATACATGGGCCATAGTAGAGCCCCTGCACTCGATTGAGATGTGCAGAGCATCATTATGATTTCTTCCTTTAGCAGTCAGATCTGCATCTGAGAAACCCAACCCATTGTCGGCAGTCAGGCTAGCTATGTAATCTTTGAATTGATCCGCTGAAGTTTCCTGCGGCACATGCGCAGTTTTGAGGAATGCAATTAGAGCCTTTGCATGGGCTTCAGAACACAACAACAAGGAAAACATGGAGATTTTTGACGGGGTCTGCCCCAGCTGCTCAACTACGTTATAGTCGTTCTTCTTGATAATTTTTAGAATTTCCTCTATCTCTTGTTTAGAGGTTTCTACAATGATCTTCTTAGGTGCCTTAGTCCGGGCAGGCTCACCTATGATTTCTTTGCCCCGAGTCCCAGATGGCTCGGTGATAGGGGCGATTACTGGAATAGGAACTGGGATAGTAGTTGGTGTAATAGCAGATGGAATGACAACAGGTTTGTGAACAGTCGAAGGGGAAATCTCGGGAGAAAAGAGTCTTCCGCTTCTGGTGACCTTGCTAGCCCCAACAATATTGTTGACATCAACATCAGCTTCCTCACTTTTTAAGTCTTGTTTAACTCCATGGTAATACACATCAGCACCATAGTGCCAAGGAACATCCTTATCTGAAGTGTATGGGATAGGACCAGGGATAGTAATTATTAACGGAGCAATTCTTGGGATGGGTGTAATCCTAACAGGTTTTCTCGAGGAAACCTTGGAAGGATTGGTGGAAATGGTTATGATGGCAACATCTTGAATTGGAACCAACGGAATCATAGTCTTTTCGAACACGATCTTTTTATTATCCATTAGGCGATGAACACCTGATTTTAATAAGTGGCAACCAGCAGGCAGAATTGAACACATGTGGCAACCTTTACCACAACCCGAAAATGAACCAGCCAACAACAAATTTTTCTTAAGTATCACCAAAGGAGTAGAAATTTCTTCCACAGAGGTCACAAATAAATCATCGTCTATAGCATTTACTCCATGACCATGTTTAGGCATGGGAGCAGTTATGACGTCGGGCTTTTCCGGAGCGTCAAACTCAATCTCTTTGGCTTCGATCAAGTATTGCACTTTGTTTTTCAAAGCCCAACAGTTGTTTGTATCATGACCTGGACTTTCAGAGTGATAGGCGCAGCGGGCATTCGAGTTATAATGAGGAGAAGTGGTGTTGGGGTTCTTCGGGGCTTCCCTCAGAGTTACCAGATTGGTCTTCAATAATTGTGGAAGAATTTGAGACAAGGTCATATTGAGCCGAGTGAACTGCCTCTGTGGTCTTTCCCCCCTTTGTTGATTGTTGCATTATGGAGAAACTGTGGGTCTTGATATCACTACCGCATTTAGTGCTTGACGGTGTTCAGGTCTTCTTTGGCCCCTCGAGCCATAAACTGCACTAGCTTCCTTCTTACCGGTGAAAGGCTTCTTTACTGCACTTGATGAAGTATCCTTCTGTATTTTACCACTTCGAATGCAAACTTCTACTCTCTCTCCAGTCAAAATCAACTCAGTAAACCCAGATGACGAACTGTCGATCAGATGATTGAAAAATGGACCAGATAGCGTCCCTAGAAACATGTCAACCAACTGCCTATCAAACAAAGGGGGTTGGACTCTTCCAGCCAAGTCTCTCCACTTTTGAGCATAGTCCTTAAAACCTTCACTTGCACCCATAGACATACTCTAGAGATGAGTACGAGTGGGAGCAAGGTCGGCGTTATACTGATACTGCCTATAAAAGGCAGCAGCAAGGTCTTCCAAGTTTCATACACTGGCTCCTTCCAATTGATAAAACCATTCAAGTTGAGTCCCTGACAGACTATCTTGAAAGAAGTGTACCCACAAATTTTTATCAGTAGTGTGGGGTTGGATTTTTCTTACGTAAGAGCGGAGATGGAGTTTTGGACAGGATACGAATCCCAGTTCTCCGAAATCCAAACCAGGGATCTTCTGAATCTCCATAGCACTCTGACGGTCTTCTAGCTTCTTGTACCTATCCTCGGCAGGAGGATATTGCTCATCATCATAATCTGTATCATTATCAGAAACTACTGGACTGGGGTCCTTTGTTCTCTCTTGGTTCTCCCCGTCTTTGGATGAGGAGGTCAGATCAGCTGATTGTCTTATCCTTTCTCCGAATCTTCTACCCATGTTCAGAATACCGACCTTCTTCTTTTTCTTCTTCTCTTTCAGAATAAGGGTCTTCAGGTCCTCTTGCCCTTTAGCCAAACTCAAGAACATTTGTTGGAATTAGGGGTTATGTGCCTAAAGATCATTGATGGCTTGATCAGAAGGCATTTCTGCTGAAATAAACAGCGAAGAAGATGAGAAACCTGTATTGGTACCTGTAACAATGTGCATGATAATGGGATGCGCATGTAATGATTTCAAAGACTTTGGGAGATTTAAATTTGCAAACCAAAAATAAACAAACTTTATTAGATTAACTTGTAAAAGGTTCAACAATCCATTTAAGGCGTTACAAAGAAGTAAATGGAAAAAAATCTAAAACTAGAAAGGCAAAATCAAAAGTCCCATGGACGCTTCCTCTTTGTGCCGATGTAGTCATTGATCACTCTTTCTTCCTTGAGCTGCCCGGTGAGCTTCAAAATCGTCCTTTCTTGCTCATGGTACTTTTCCTGGTAAGTATCCCTTTCCTCTTTCAGCTGAATCCAAGACCTCTGCAATTCCCTAGGATCAGTGGGCATGTAAGGATAAATAATTGTGTAAGGAACGCCTTCTTCATTAGTGGGTTCTACAATCACTGGAAATACGGCTTCATAGGGCATCCCAAGCTTCTGGGCACGAGCTCGGACCCATTGGAGGTAAGGCTGCATAGGAAGGGAATTCCTTGGTCCCAGCTCTTGGGGGTCAGATCTGTTCACCATGCCCCAAGCTCGTATAAACCTCTGGTGATGCTCCTCAACTTCTTCCTTGTAGTCAAATGCAATATCCTCAAGAAGTAGCTCATGGGGACCATCTCTCCGAGCACGACCAAATTGTCACAAAGTTAGACAAGGATTGTAAGTTATACCCCATCTGATTCCAAGCAATGGGACATTAGGGTATCCTCCACAACAATCAATAACTGCAGTGTCTTCCATAGCCCGGGAGCTCCAAAGAATATATGTATGGGCAAGTGACATTATCCTGTAGGACCAACCCAAACCTTCTTCGTTCTTCAACACAGACTTGGGGAGGTGCGAAATAAACCACCTCGACAGCAATGGCATGAAACACATAAGAGTCCCTCTTCTTTGCACAATACGAGTGTAGAGGGCATGCAAGATATCACCCAGTAGAGTAGGCACAGGATTGCGAGAAAGGAAAATCTTGACAGCATTTACATCTACAAAGGAATCTGGATTCGGGAAGAGGACCAACCCATAGATAAGGAGAGCCAAGATATCTTCAAAAGCCTGAAAATCCAAATTATCCCAGAATAGTTGAGCCTGGTCTATCAAAAATTTGGCTAGGAAACCTTTAACCCCGCTTCGTGTTTCCCAATTGGATACTACATCAGCTCGTTTCAGATGCAGAGTTGAGGCAATGTCTTCTGGTTTAGGAGTCTCTTCCATACCTGTGAAGGTCACCTGTTCAAGAATGGATATGCCCAATAAGTGAGAGAACTCTTCCAAAGTGGGAACCAAGTGGTAATCTGGAAAGGTGAAGCAATGTTGCACAGGATCGAAGAATTGGAAAAGTACACTCATCATCTGCTCATCCAGATTTGAAGTAACCAGGCTAAGAAGTTGACCATGCCTCTTAATGAATATAGAAGTCTTAGAAACTCTTGAGGCTAACTCCTTAAGTTGAGCAGGTATTTTCACAAAGTTAACTCGGATGGTATTTCTGCGCACGGAAGCCATAATCTGCAAAATAGAACAAAGATAAATTCCCTCGGTCTTTGAAATGGTTAGTATAATGAAGTACGAATGCCATGTTATGGTGCATGATGTCATGATAAAAAAACAACAGGTATAGCAGATAACAGGCATGCAAAGACAAACAAGTCACACAAAGCCCTTAAGATTAAGGCTTGCATGAGGTCAAAGGTAGTACCCTCTTGAAGTTTAGTTGGTTTCAACCTGTCCTAGCAAAAGTAACCGGGTTCTAGAGGTTCTCAATATCACTGACCATCCTTCACCGGTCATGGTTTCAGCTCACGCAATCTTTTCTTGCGGCTGAAACTATCTTGAGAGTATGGTCTCAATGAGTGTAGCATCGAGTATCAACCAGTTCCCAGCTTTACACCGAGACCGGGTATCTCACTACTTTCTAATGGCCAATTTGGTCGATTAAAGGTTCTAAGGTCAATTGATGCTTAACGACACCACGTGGAGGCCCCGTATTCTCCTCATTTCTCCACAAGGGATACGGGTACCAATCAATGTGCCACATAAACGGAGCTACTGCTTCAACCGTATCGGTCTATACTGTACAGTTCCCTCATAGTCTATTGTTACTTACCTAAAAGGTGTCCCTAGATCCGGGTTATGATCTATAGTAATTCCAAAACAAAAACCTTTAAAAGTAAAGCAAACAAAACAATCAAGAGAAGCAATAATGATGAACTAGATCCTAAGGTATACCCCACTTATTAATCACCAGCAGAGTCGCCAGTTCTGTGATACGGTGGCAGAACCGACTAGTTTTGAAAATGCTGGTTTGCATTTTGCGTTTCGTATTCTCAAAATGTCGCGGTAAGAAAGAGTCGCCACCGACTTTTATTTTATCCAATCAGGTAAAGGAAAAAAGCACAGAAAAAAAAATCCTTTTTTGAGATATTCTGAGTACGGGGGGTAGATTATAGAAAGGGAAGGTATTAGCACCCTTTCTATCCATGGTTTTCCATGGGCTCTTAGGTACTTGCTCATATTTTTAAAATTTCTTGTGTGTGCTTGTTCTGAAATGTTTTGTTTTACTTCGTTTTAACCCTTGTTTCTGTCCTCAAGAGTGTTACGGAGTGTTTTGAAAACTTTGGTTTCAAAAGTTTGTTTGAAAGTGTATGGTGTAAAAGATTTGTTGTTTTGAGCAAGTACCTAACAGTTATCTACCTACTCGAAAAAATATCGTTTTTGTTCTCGTTTCCTTTAGACAGCACTATCCTACTATTGACAAATAGGTAGCACCGTCGTTGGAGTTTGTAAGGGTCAATTTGTTAGGGACGTACGATCAATAAAGCAATGTTAGGATGTCTTAGTAATAACCCTAAAGTCTTAAGATCATATTCGAGGCAACATTTCCGAGTCGACGTTTCCGAGGCAACATTTCCCAACGGGACTTTTGATCTTTGTTAGACAGGAGGGCAACCACTAAGACACATTATACTTAATGATCGTTTACAGAAGGCAACCGAAGTGAGAGTATACCCTAGGAGTGCACATGTGTGAGTGATTTGATTTCAGTTATTATCTTTGCACATTTAGGGTTTTCTAGCTGTTTTTAAATTATCATGCAATCTTGTCATAAAATCCTATCAACATACATCTAAACAGTTAATATTTGCGAAAATTAAAATGCGAGAAAATATACCTACGCTATTACAAGGCTTCGGGGTAGGGATTAATTACATAGCCAAAAAACCCGCAAAAGACGATAAATAAAGACATTCCTAGATTAAACTATTACATATCGTGGACAGTTACATCAATATTGCAAAAAAATAATAAACACGCGCGATAAATCGAGAACAAGATAATTAGGGTTTTGACCCCAACTATACCTAATTGTAAATTAAATGGAAAATCATTTTTTTGTCGTTTTTGTGTTATTTGAGAATATAAAGTTCAATTGAATAAATAAAAAAAACCTAATTACTAATTAATTTTAATTAAGAAAATAAATTAAATTAACCTATTTTTGTATTTTTATTTTGAGAAAGAAAAAAAAAATTAAATCAAGAGCCTAACCCTAATTTTTCTAATTGATTTTAATTATATAAAAAAGTTAGAATTTCCCTAAATTAAATTAAACTAAATTAAATTAAATTAGATAAAATAATAAAAAACAAATTAATTCTAATTTTTTGTAAACTCTTAATTTTATTATTTTTTGTGAGAAAAGAAATTAATTTTGTTAAAAATAATTAGGCTAATTAAATTAAATAAAAGAAAAAAAAACGGGCCTGATTGCTTAGTAATGGGGGGGGGGGGGGGGGTTGAATCTGGTTTCTTGGCCCAACAACTCCTGGCCTGTTTGACTTTTCCCAATCCCATGTACACGCTTGACTGGGGCATATGGTAGTCCTTCATTGTGGACACATTGGATCTGGCCAGGAGCACATCAAATGGCTGATGTCTGAGAGTGTATGGGATACGCTTAAGAGTATGAAGCACTGGATTGATCTGCATTTGTTGAGAAAATAATAAAATGCACACGCCTGGGATCGAACCCAAGACGTGCGCATCAAAGGCCAGCCTCCTCACCATCTGCGCTAATGTGTTAATTGTGATAATAATGAAACAAATAAAATATAATGCAAACAAGTGCCACGCCTCCCAAAACGCGCGAAAATTCAAACGAACCACTCACATACTGCCACGCCATTGTCTTCTTCATTGATTCTGTCGTTTTAGATAAAAGGACTTTTACCTACGGACATCAAGCGTAGGTATAGCCCTTGTTCATTCCAAAATCCTGTGTGTGCATGATAAATGAAAACCAATGGTACCAATCAACTTGTTTCAACCTCACGAGCCTCATGGTACCATTACCAATGTCCAATTATTCCTGTATGAGAAATCCCTAAAAACAAAGAAAAACCCTAGCCATGGCAGTTTCATGTTCAGTCAATAAAAATGCAATTGAATATAGCCATTAGCTTGCAAACATCTCAAGGATTATAAAACCGTGTGATTGCTACGATGTGTTTCAAGGCGTGGGATAGCTTGCTAACGATTGAAACACGGCCCTGGGGCGTCCAGCAATTGATTGGTATGGTTAGAATGGCTTGAGATGGTCTGTAACTTGGAATTTGGTCTGCACTTTTTCTTTGAAATTTTGCAATTCTTTCTTTGCCTTTTCCACGCCTCTAGCCTCCTTCTTTTGGTCTGCATTTGTTCCTTATGTATACTAGAGTGTATTAGGTTTACAGTTTGTATCAAATCTTTTCCAATTATCAAGATTGATCAATGATTCAATCCTTGCACCAAATCTTTCCAAAACAAGTAAATTCAATCTTTTTGTGTCCATATGAAGCTTTTCACAATTTGATCTTGTCTCTAGCTGTATAATGGACCTAATCATGCACAAAATCTCAAGGTTTTAATGACTTTTGATATTTTCACTATTTTATATTGATTTTATTGGATTTAAATGAAATAAAATCAAAATAAATAACAAAAATAAAATAATGACAAGTGGAAAGGCTCATGGGTCGTGGATCACATTACAAACTCAGCGCAAGCATAAAAATTTGGGCCCATTTAGCAAAAAATGCAATTTGGGACACATTTGACTTTTGGCAATTTTGCAAAAAGGGTCAACTTGGCCAATGCCTAACTCCCTCAATTTTGACCCTAGATATGTGTTCTTGGACTTTTTAGAAATCTTAAGATGTATTCTAAGCAACCCTTTTGGTCTCATCTCAATTGAGTCTTCCATGTTCATGTATGAAGCTTTGACCCAAAAGGTTTTTTTGTTGACTTTTCAAAATGACCTATAATGTCCAAATTCATATCTTCTTGTGAGTGCATATTTTAAACTTGGGAGATTAAGATGTATTGTACGGAATTACATCCTATTCAAAATGAGCTTTGGATGGGACATTTTTAATAAAGTATGAGAAAGTTATGCTTGGTCAAAGTTGAGTTGACTTTTCCTGCAAAACCCTAATTTAGCAACTTTTGGGTTTTGGTGAATTGTGAGCAATCCTTGAGGAATCATGATCAACCCTTGATAAAATGATGAATAATACTTCAAAATGAGGATGTTGACCAAAAATCTTGAAGTTTGACTGTATGTGGGCCACAATTGACTTTTGCCCTAGCATAGTCAATTTCTAGGTCTTTGAGCAATTGACTGAGCAAATCTTATCTGCAAGGTTTGGAACTTGACATGGATGGTCTTGAGAACATATTAGGACAAAGGTGAGCATTTGGGATCCTTTAGACTCAAGCATCTTGATGTAAAATGAAACCCTAATTTGAGGTAGACTGCCTTAGGAGAGAGTTTGTCTGGTCCACTCTTGGACGTCCTTGATCAATTTGAAGACCTTACTTGACATGTATTGAGAAATATGGGAGGGTAAATTATGGGGTACAACAGGAGGGCAGTCTTCTTTTTTCGGTAGACAATGTACCACGATATCAACATTAAGTCCTGGCATGTCTTCGTACGACCAGGCAAAGACCTCAACATAATCATGCAACAACTGAGTTAGACGCTTCTTGACACTGGGTTCCAGATTGGCACACACCTTAACTTCTATCTTGTCCTCTTCGGTACCTAGGTTAACTGTGTCCACTGGTTCTTCATGGGGTTTTAAGGTCCTTTCTTCTTGTTGTAGTAACCTGGCAAGTTCCCCTGGCACTTCACAATCTTCCTCACCTTAGTCTTCGGCTTGGTAGATTAGATTTTCAGAGTCACAAAAGGCCATAGTAGAATTGTTAACCATGGGATTCCGAATGGATGTAGATCTATATTTTGAATGTGAGTGTGTGTAAGAGTATAGCTATATTTGGAAAAAAAATAAAAAAATGTAGAAAAAGAAAGAAAAAAACACAAAGTTTGGATGCAAAAACGTCCATGATTCATTGATGACATATGAAAATTAGGTAGCAACCCTTACAAATGGACCGTTGTGCCTTGGGTAAGACATGAGGTTTTAAAAGTCTTAATTGTTTAATTATTACAGGCCCGACAAAAATGTAAAGACAATTACTGTTGGATAAAAGTAATTAGGACAAAATCTTTAGCTTCCTAGTTGCTGAGTCCTCCGTTGACAGTTTGGAAAATCAATTCCTCCAGGTCGTAGTTGTCCTCGTCATGCTCCACAGTGTTGACGTCGTGGTTGCTGATCTTCAAAGGTGGTCCCCCGGCACGAGCACGACATACAACTCTCTGGGCTCTTGAAGTGAAACCCAAACCAAATTTGTCAGATTAGTATGGGATATCTAGGAGTTGGCCCTAAATAGTACACCCACCTTCTTCGATTATTGCCTTGGCATCTTTCAGAGAAGATATCTTTAGCGGAGGTCTTGTAATCTTCGCGACTTAGGACACAATATTTGTAGTTGCCACTGTTTGTGGGACTTCCTCTAAGTGTTGAAACGGAGTTTCAATGAATTCACCATCCAATTCCACGTATCTGAAGGAGTTCAAGTGACTGACCATATATTCCTCTTCTCCATGGACAATAATTATTTTCCCCTTGGTCGGGTATTTCAGCATTTGATGTAATATAGAGGTGACGGCACCAACGTTGTGAATTCATAGTTGGCCCAATAAATAGGAATAGGAAGGGCGAATGTCCATTACGTAAAAAGTTGAATCAAAGGTTTGAGTTCCAACTTTTATGGGGATGTCTACCTCCCCATCCACCATCCTCTTTGAATCGTTGAAGGCCCTTACCACTATGTTGTTGGGTTTTAAGGTCAGACCTTCACAATCGAGTATATCAAGGGCTTTCTTAGGCAGCACATTCAAAGACGGACCGGTATCAACCAATACATGGGCCAAAGTTTTTCCCCTGCATTCGAAAGAGACATACAATGCCTCGTTATATTTCCTCCCTCTAGGTGTCAAGTCAGCATTAGAAAAGCCTAAACCATTTTCAACGGTCAAAGAGGCCACACAGTCTTGGAACTGATCAGCAGAGGTCTCTTGTGTTAGATGATGTGGCAAGTGATCGAGAGGGGGGTGAATAGATCACCTCTTTCTTTTTCAAGGATTTAAAATTATTTTATCAAAGCGAGTTGAAAGCAGCGGAAAATCAACATCCTGAATCATATCCGTCTACTTTGAACCGACTACTAGAAAACTTGACATGTGAAAAACTTGCTGGATTTTTATTATATGAAATAGATGAATATACAACTCAGATATCTTAACGTGTTAATGCACTTATCATTAAAACAGTATTTCCAATGAATTAAGAAATTTGTTAGGAATTTTGTCAAACACTTGGCATATGCTTGTTTAATGATTTAATAGTGCTTGTTTGATGAAAATGTTTGAACCACTATGTTTATCATTAGACAGAAAAACTTAGCAAGCCAATTGAATTACAAAATTATGGAATATGTAAAATTATAAAGAGAAAGAAGGAAAGAACGATACGCAGGCAGTTTGGTAAGAAAGTTCCCCACTATCGTCCTCGCGTGTGGGTACGTCTCCCTCTCAATTTCGCAATTGAAACTGAGAACTTTTATAACAATTTGTTGAATGTTTGATAACAAGGTTACACTACACAAAAAGATAGAAATCCCTATGATCTTCTTCTTCTTGTAAGAACCACCACTTGATATGAGCTGTATCAAGATTTCCTACAAGGTGCACAAACGATCCTCCGCTTCCACGACCTGTTTGCAAAAATCCTTCTGATTTTCAAACCCCTCGCTATGGTTGAATCTGACTCGTGCGATCGTGACTAAAGAAACCCTGAAGAACACACTGGTTCTTAAAGGACAAACCCCTTAGTTTATTTCTTGAAGCCTCCTATTCAGCCTTCAACTCGGCTGAGATTCTTTCAATGCACAGTTGAACGTTATCTCTGACCGCTTGATTCACTTCAACAAGGATGTTTGATTTTCTTTGTTGTTGTTGAATGAAGATGGTTGAGAAGATGATGAAGATGAAGTTTCTTTAGACTTCTGGTTGCTCACAAATGTTTGCACACAATTCCAATATGTTGTAATGACTTCTGCTGAGAAAAATACTTGCTTATATATGTAACAGAAAACGGTTAGCCAAAAAGAAAGTATTATGAGTTGATGCATGTTGATCATGTGTCGACTCATGTTAGTTATGAGTGATAGGATGGTTCGACACATGTTGTTTTGAGTCGATGCAAAATCATATTATAACATTTTACAGAACCAACAATTTTATATCCGTCGCCACATAATACGTATGTGTGGATACATACTGATTGTAATTTTAATTTTTGAACATAAAACATGGTATGAGTCGACACGTGATATTATGTGTCGATGCATATAAATTAAAAAATGTTTTCCAGGGGCATCAGAATGTCATGTGTCGATACATGAGGTTTTGTGTCGATGCATACAAGTTTAAGTTTGTATTACAGGGGCATCAAAGTGTTATGTGTCGATGCATTAGATTTTGTATCGATGCATGCAGGTTTAAGTTTGCATTATAGGGGCATCAAAATGTTATGTGTCGATGCATAATATTTTGTATCGATGCATGCAAGTTTAAGTTTGCATTACAAGGGCATCAAAGAGTTATGTGTCGATGCATAAGCTTTTGTATCGATGCATAATAGTTTGAGATAGTATTCCAAGGACTTCAGTAAGTTATGTATCGATACAAAATCTGTTGTGTCGACTCATAATGATGCATTATGAGTAAAATACATTTTTAGCTTATTTTAAACATGTTATATTATATTTTTGTAGTGCACACATGTATTTATTATTTCATATATATTTGCAATAATTCAAAATCAATTATGAAGGGGTTGCTCACAAACTCCCCCTTTTTGATGATGGCAAATATCTGATGATGTGTGGTGATGTAGTGTAGATGAATAAGCTTGCTCCCCCTGAGTTTGTGCATCTTCTTTCTAACACAAACACAATGTTCACTAACACGATATTCTTCTCCCCCTTTGACCACATCAAAAAGAGAATAAGGAATATTTTCAGCAATCTTAGCACATAAGAAAATTAATATACAATTTCAGCAAATAATTGTCTTGGCATTCACACAGAATGTCTTGGCATAATTTTATCAATAACTGAGTATATAATAGAGTAACCAGGAAGTAATCAACTTAAAAGTAATTAATTGCAGATAAAAGTTAGATTACATAAGCAAAATAGATTGTTTGAAGGAGACATTAATACAACTACTTGAAAAAAACGCATGAGTTAATGGTATGAAATGTATGACATGGAGATATAGACTATGGATTATTCCCATCATAGGATTCGTCATAGTTGTAGGGTGGAGGAGGCAGTGGAGGTGGATTGATGTCAGGATTCTGATTCATGAATTGATATCGTCGAAACCTGTTTTGGATATCGACATTTCTCAAATTTTCCATGATTCTAGGATTTTGACGGCAGTCATCCATGAAGATTGTCATCTCATTGTAAAACACCTGGTGCCATTTGACCAAATCTAAGTTCCGCGAATGTTGATTTTGGTACATCCGTGTGTGCTCATCATGCCATTGCTCATGCTCTTTGTGCCATTCATTTTGCTGGTTGTGCCACTGTCTCGCTTCTTTATGGCGAGAATCATTTGCAACCTGCATTTGTTGAATCATGGCGGTGAGGTAAGTAGGAGCTTCTGAGGAAGAGCCTGCTGCAGCATTGGGAGCACCATGAGTTTGTGCGGCTGGATCAAATTGATAATTTGTTGGAGACCAACGGTTTGGCACCCACTCACCCCAACCAGTTCCATCCTGATTTGCTTCAGGTTGGACATTTTCATTGATATCTGGAATGTCTGCATCAATAGGGTCCTCATCCTCATAGATCTTTTCAGAGGAGATGTCAAAGTTATATACCCTTACATTTGACCCGTTCTCCTTAAAATAAAGGCATTGAAGGTTTTTGTCCCATCTGTATCCCATGTGAGATAAAGTAGCTTTATTGAACTCTTGGGCAGCATTAGGAGAGATGAGAGGAATAGGAGGGATAACAAGGTTCCAGAACTTGATAATTCTCATAATTTGAGCCAAATATCCAAGTTCAGTGTTCTTCTAGCTGTTTCGCATAAGGAACATGTGTTTGACAAAGTAGTTTAGCCAATTTAGGGGAACCCTATCTAGCAAAATATGTAGAAGATGGATATCTGACCTTTCTAGCCTGGAGTGGCCACCGGATCTTGGACGCAATATATGTGAGGTTATCCAATGAAGCATTCTAGGAATGCTTTTGATAGTGTCGGTGGTAATCAGCTCAAACTCGCCTAGAGGTCGATCTAGTTTTAGAATTGAGGTTATGAAAGCTTCTTCATCATAGTTGGTATCAAAACTTTGGTCATGGTAGCTTTTCATTATTGACCTTCCAAATGGAATGCCAAAAACGTTTTGCCAGTCAATGGCTTCAAAAACATATCTTCTTGTCCCAATTTTGACTTTAAAGCACCAACCCTTATTTGTTTTTAACCCTGCATATAAAGCTCTTATAAATTCTTCATGGTAGTCTTCTCTAATGTTAAGAAATGACCCTAGTTGTTGAGCATCTAGGATATCACAGACATCTGTGATATGGAGGGATAGAACCTCAGCTTTATCAAAGACATGAGGTTTCATAACTAACCTTGTTTTAAAGGACTTCTCAAATTATTCTGCGATGGCGGGATGCATGATAGACAGGGCGCTTGGAGGGATATCTCGGATAGATCCGGATGGTCCAGCAGCTAATTTTCCATTCCCTTTTGTTTTTGGAGGCATGCTTGGTTGTAGAAGAAAGGTAGTTAAGAGTTTGGGTATGAGGTTTTTATTTTTTGAAGATGAGAGGGTGATGAGAGTGGCGAAGAATGATTAGGGTTGGAGGCTTGTATGTGATGAGGCGGATAGTTGCAGGCTTGGGTAGATGGGTAGGCCCAATTAAAATTAATGGCATTTATTACTCTTATGTGTCGACACAAAATTCGTATGTGTCGACACATCCTGTGTTAAAGAACAATTTTTCTTTGTTTTAAATGTTTTGCATAGACACAAGAATTCTATGAGTCGACGGGAAGGAATATGTGTCGATGCAAATCTTGATGTGTTGATCTGAAACCAATTCTTACTTTCTATTTTTATTTAAAAAAATTATGAGTCAACTCATAACTATATGTATCGACTCATAACACAGATTTTGACAGAAATTGCAATTTTTCACAGTTTCTTGTTAACAAATTGACATGGTACCAAATTCCAATTTAAATGATTATGAAAAAATGAATCATCTGAAGATTATTATGCATGCGTAATGATGTAATTCAAATTGCATATGTCAAGTTCAAACAATTTATGTAAAAGATATATACGTAGACATTATCAATGGAACATTTAGATCAACTTATAAGTAATTGAGAAAGTAGATAGGAAGGATATTACCTCGTTTGATGAGATGTTAAGAAACATGTACTAAAGCTGAAAAACACATCTCAATAGTATGCTGAGACATAGATATATTTCAACTACATATATGCTTAAGACATCACGTAAGAGAGATCTAAAATCCCTAGCTCACGATAAATGTTGAAGAAGAGTTCCGTTGCTAGTGGTTTTGTAAATATGTCAACAAGTTGATTTTTAGTATCAACATGCTCAAACATAACATCTTCCTTTTCAACATGATCGCGAAGAAAGTGATGTCTAATCTCTATATGTTTAGTGCATGAGTGTAAGACTGGATTCTTAGTGAGATTTATAGCACTTGTGTTGTCACATTTTATTGGAATACGTTTTAATTGAATATCATAGTCTTGTAATTGTTGCTTCAGCCATAAGATCTGAGCACAACAACTACCGACTGCAACATATTCAGCCTCAGCAGTTGACAAAGCAACATAAAATTACTTTTTGCTATGCCAACTTAATAGAGAGTTTGAAAACAAGTGACATGTTCCACTAGTTTTTTTCCTATCTGATTTGCAGCTAGCAAAATCAGAATCGGAGTAACCTACTAAACTACAATCGCTTCCCTTGGAATACCATAGCCCATAATTAGATGTATTATTGAGATACCTAAGTATACGCTTGACAGCTTTCAAGTGGGATTCCTTAGGATCCAATTGATATTGTTCACACATGCAAACACTAAACATGATGCCAGGCCTAGATGTTGTAAGATACAAGAGGGATCTGATCATACCTCTATATTTCTTGGCATTAACACTCTTACCGTGTTCATCATTGTCTAAATTTCCATTAGTAGGCATGGGGGTGTCAATTGGTTTTTAGTTGTTCATCCTAAATAGTTTAAGCAACTCTTGGCAATATTTTGTTTGACATATAATTGTTCCTTCATTGAGCTGCTTTATTTGGAGACCGAGGAAGTAGTTTAGCTCCCCCATGAGACTTATCTCAAATTCACCTTGCATGACTTTGGAAAATTCCTCGACCAAGTGTAGATTAGTTGAACCAAAAATAATGTCATCTATGTATATTTGAACTAAAAGGATGTGCTTTCCTTTACGTTTAATGAAAAGAGTAGTGTCCACTTTACCTCTTGAATAACCATGATCAAGTAGAAATTTACTAAGTATTTCATACCAGACCCGAGGAGCCTGTTTAAGACTGTATAAAGCTCATTTTAATTTGAAGACATGATCTGGATATTCGTTATTTTCAAAACCAGGAGGTTGTGAGACATACACCTCTTCATTTATGACTCTGTTAAGAAAGGAACTCTTTACGTCCATTTGATAAAGCTAAAAATCTTTTGCACACGCATAAGCGAGCAAGAGACATATAGCCTCAAGGCGAGCAACTGGAGCATAAGTATCCTCATAATATATGCTCTCCTCTTGGTTATACCCTTGTGCTACTAAGCGAGCTTTATTGTGGGTTATCATTCCATTTTCATCAAGTTTATTTCTAAAAACACATTTAGTGCCTATGATATGATGGTCTTGTGGACGAGGGACAAGTTCCCAAACGTCATTTCTTTTAAACTGATTTAACTCTTCTTACATGGCCATGAGCCAAAATTCATCAATCAAGGCCTCTTTATCATTTTTAGGTTCTACTTATGAAACGAAAGCAAAATGATAACAAAAATTACTTATCTTGGAGTGAGTCATTACTCCTTTTGAGATACCCCCCAATATGTTGTCAATGGGATGATCTTTAGAGGACTTCCAAGCTAGTGGAAGATCATTAGCTTCCATTTACTCTTCTTCTTCATATTTTGAAAGGCTTGTATCTTTTTCTTCCTCATCATCAACTATTTTGGACTGAACAATTTCCTCAACAGTTTCTTTGAGTATATTTTCAGTAGATACACCTGCACCATCAAGAGAAATACCTTTTCCGACATGTTTCGGATAAGATTCATCAAAGGAGACATGAACTGACTCCTCAACTATAAGTAAACGTTTATTGTATACCCTATATGCTTTGCTTGATTGTGAGTATCCGAGAAAGATACCTTCATCTGCTTTTACATCAAATTTTCCAAGATTTTCTTTTCCATTATTCAAAACAAAACACTTGCAACCGAATACATGAAGATGTGACAAGTTTGGATTTCTTCCTTTTAAAATTTCATAAGGTGTTTTATCCAAAATGGAAAGAATTAATATTTTGTTTAAAACATAACAAGTTGTACTAATTGCATCATCCCAAAAGTATTTTGGTAATCCACCTTCATTGAGCATTGTTCTCGCCAACTCCTCTAAGATGCGATTTTTGCGCTCCACAACTCCATTCTGCTGTGGAGTTCGAGGTGCTGAAAAGTTATACTCAATACCATGCTTGTCACAATACTTATCAAAGAGATGGTTTTGAAATTCACCTCCATGATCGCTTCGAATTGCAATTATTTTCAATTCCATTATGTTTTGAGATAGTTTTGCAAAACTCTTAAAAGCAGAAAAAGTTTCATTTTTTCTATGAAGGAATATAGTCCAAGTAAATATATAGTAGTCGTCAATGATCAAAAAACCATAATAATTTCCTCCTAGACTTTTTGTTCTAGAGGGTCCAAAGAGGTCCATGTGGAGAAGCTCAAGGGGTAGTGAAGTGGAAATCATATTTTTAGATTTGAAAGAGACCCTTGTTTGCTTCCCCATTTGGCACGCATCACATAGGTGATCCTTTGTAAATTTTATCTTTGGAATACCTACTACTAGATCCTTGGATACAACCTTATTAAGCAAATCAAAGTTAACATGCACTAGACGTCTATGCCAAAGCCAAGAATCATCATTCAAGGTGACTAGAAACTTAGTGCTTGTTAAGTATTGTTGTACCCAAAAATTTGCCCTCCCATATTTCTCAAAACATTTCAAGAAAAATCCTCAAGTTGCTCAAGGAAGTCCAAGGGTTGACTGGACAAACTCTCTCCTAAGGCAGTCTACCTCAAATTAGGGTTTCATGTGGCATCAAGATACTTGAATGAAAAGGATACCAAATGCTCACCATTGTTCTAATATATTCTCAAGATCATCCATGTCAAGTTTCAAGCCTTGCAGAGGAAATTTGCTCAGTCAATTGCTCAAAGGCCTGAAAATCGACTGTGTTAGGGCAAAAGTCAATTGTGGCCCACATACAGTCAAACTTCAATATTTTTGGTCAACATACTCATTTTGAAGTATTATTCATTATTTGATCAAGGGTTGATCATGATTCCTCAAGTATTGTTCACAATTCATCAAAACCCAAAAGTTGCTAAATTAAGGTTTTGTAGGAAAAGTCAACTCAACTATGACTAAGCATAACTTTCTCATACTTTATGAGAAATGACCCATCCAAAGCTCATTTTTAAGAGGCTGAAATTACCTACAGTTCATCTTCAACTCCCAAGTTCAAAATATTCACTCACAAGAAGTTATGAATTGGTACATTATAGGTCATTTTGAAAAGTCACCAAAAACACCTTTTTTGTCAAAGCTTCATACATGAACATGGAAGACTCAATTGAGATGAGACCAAAAGGGTTGCTTAGAGGACATATTAATATTTCTAAAAAGTCCAAGAACACCTTCAAAGAGTCAAAATTGAGTAAGTTATGCATTGGTGAAGTTGACCTTTTTTTGCAAAATTGTCAAAAGTCAAATATGCCCCAAATTACATTTTTTGTCAAATGGGCCCAATCGTTTGCACTTTCTTTGAGTTTGTAACATGGTCCACGAGCCCTAGCTCTTCCCACTTGCCTTTATTTTATTTTTACCATTTATTTTGATTTTTATTTCAATTAAATCAATTTAAATCAAAATAAATCATGAAAATATCCAAATCATTCAGACCTTAAGATTTTTGCATATTTCAGGTATCTTATACAGCTAGCAAGAGGATCAAATCGTGTAAGGCATGGTTGTGCATAAAAATATTGGTTTTGGCCTTTTTTTTGAAATATTTTCATGAAGATCAAATCATGATCAAAGACCATAATTGCCAAAGATTGAGAACACATTTGCAACCCTAATTCATTTCTTGGTATATAGTGGACAAAGGCAGATAAAATGGACAAGGTTTGGAGGCGTGTAGAGGAAGAACCAAACTTGAAAAAACTCAAAGAAAGTGTTGATCTGACTTGATACTTCCAAGCATTTTCAAGACTCCGAAGCCATCACATTAGCTTCCTGGGAGTGCAAGGAACCTATACCAATCAGAAACAAACGTTCTAGTGCCCAGAATCCGGTTCCACGACCCCCACGGTTTGCCCCTATTTTCAAAATCTAATATCTTTATTCTTGCATCTTTATCATGTTTCAATAGCATATTTATGATCCCTAACGTGTTTGCAAGCTCATGGTGACAATTAATTGCATTTTTGTTGGCTATATTGGAATCCGCCATTGCTAGGTTTTGTTGTCTCGTTTTAGGATCTTTTTATACAGGCAAAATTGGTCCACAAGAAGGGCACCATGATGCTCAGCAGGCCAAGGCGATTTGATTTACAGCATTAGATTCCATTTATCATGCCAGTATGTGATTTTGCAATATGTAGGAGTTATAGCGACGGACCTATGTCCGTAGGTAAAAGTCTCTGACTTTTACCAACGGAGAAGGGAAGAAGAAGACCTGCGTGGCACCTTCCCATTTGTCTATTTGAAATTTCGCGCGCAGGAAGTTAACAAAGTTGTGTTTTTTTTATATTATTTATTTGTTTCTTTATATACAACAAACGCGCCCAACTCAGTTGGTGTGAAGGTGAGTGAAAAGGCCATAGGACTTGGGTTCGAATCCCAGGTCCCCCATGTATTTCATGCTATTTTTATTTGAATGATCAGGCATGCATACAGGCGTGAGGTCCACCATATGCCCTCAGGAATCAACCATTAGATCTCCAGAAGGCCATCATGTGATGATTCACCAAAAGCCTTGGGCCCAGAAAATTGCTAATGGCACTCCCCAAATTGCTGTCAAGCATGCCCATTCTCTTATTCTTTTATTTTATATTTTCTTTATTTAATTTATTTAATTATTTTACTAACACACAAAATTAATTCTTTTTTTATAAAATCATAAAATCAATTTTTTAATCAAAAGTAGATTTAGGTTTTATTTTTATAAAAATTAATTTAGTTAGTTAATTTAATTTATTAGGTAACTTTAATTCTTTTTATAAATAAATTAAAATCAATTAGAAGAATTAGGGTTTTGTCTAATTTAATTTTTATTTCTCTTTTCTTAAAAAATCACAAAAATACAAAAATTGGTCAAAATTAATTATTTTATTTAATTTAATTTAATTAGTAATTAGGTTTATGCATATATAATTTAAACTCTTATTTTTTTAAAATAATCAAAAACAACAAAAAATAAGTTTTCCTTTAATTAGGTTAGACGGGGTCAAAACCCTAATTTCCTTTCGTTCTCCATTCGTCACGCGTTTATTTATTTTTTTAGGGGTTTTTTAATCATTTTTCCAGGTTTTTTTGGCTATGTAATTAATACCCGAAGCCTTGTAATAGCGTAGCTTTATTTTCCGTATTTTTATTTTCGCAAATATTAACTGTTAGATGTATGATATTATGGTTGCATGACAAGAATGTATGTTAAATTTAAAATGGTTAGCAAACCCTAAATGTGCAAAGATAATAACTTGAAATTGAATCACTCGCACATGAGCACTCCTAGCGTATACTCTCACTTTGGTTGCCTTCGGTAAACGATCATTAAGTATAGGTTATTTTAGTGGTCGCTCTCTTGTCTAAACAAAGATCAAAAGTCCCGTTCGGAAATGTTGCCTCGGAAAGGTTGCCTCGGAAATGTTGCCTCGAATATTGATCTTAAGACATTAAGGTTATTACTAAAACACCCTAACATTGCTTTAGTGATCGTACGTCCCTTTCAAATTGACCCTTAAAACTCCAACAACGGTACTACCTACTCACTAATAGTGGGATAGCGCTGTCTAAAGGAAATAAGAACAGAAACATTCTCCTTTTCGAGTAGGTAGATGCTAGTAGGTACTTGCTCAAATTAAACTTTTTCACACCAAACACTTTTCAAACAAAGTTTTCAAAACGAATTCGTAACACTCTTAAAGACAGAAGCAAGGGTTAAATCGAAGTAAAACAAAAACTTTTTCAAATCAGACACACACAAGCAATTTTGAAAATGATGAGCAAGTACCTAAGAGCCCGTGGAAAACCACGGATAGAAAGGGTGCTAATACCTTCCCTTTCTATAATCTACCCCTCGTACTCAAAATCTCGAAAAAAGGAATTTTTCTGTGCTTTTGTCCTTTCCCGTTGGATAAAATAAAAGTCAGTGGCGACTCTTACTTACCGCGACATTTTGCAAACAAAAACGCAAAACACAAACCAATATTAAACAGTCCAGTTCTGCCACCGTATCATAAGGATACATCAAAAAGGTCAAGCATATAGACATTGTTTACTATAATGCCCTTAAACACAATATCCTTTTCAGTATTTTCAATTATGCAGCAAGTGTTTGTGAAGGTAACTTTATAACCCTTGTCACACAATTGACTAATACTCAGCAAATTATTTTTAAGCCCGTCTACTAAATGGACATCATAAATAGTAGTGGTAGAGGGATAACCTACACTACCTTTATCGAGTATAGCTCCTTTGTTATTGTCTCCATAAGTAACAAATCATTTCTTCTTTGCTTTGATGTCAATGAAGAGCGATATGTCACCAGTCATGTGCCTTGAACACCCGTTATCTAGAAACCATCTTCTATCCATGGATGTAAGACACTTTTCTTGCAATATCAAAAGAGAGAGGTAGGTACCCAATTTTTATTGGGTCCATGTGGGTAAGTGGTAACATGGTTTCCTTTAGGCCTCCATTGGTAAATGCCTTTAGGAACAAGAAACCTCCTAAACTTGCATTTTTCAATGGTATGACCAAAACGACAAAAATAATGGCATAAACCATGATGATGATGTATTGTTTTACTTCTGCTCATTGAATCCTTTGGTATTTTTTCAACAAAAGAATATTTTGAATATGTTGGATTCAACGTTTTCTTAAAAATTCTAGGATCAATTGCAAAAGTAACATTGGGCTGTAAAGCTTTTTCTAATTTGGCATTAAAAGTTCTAACCTCTTGTTGCCAAATATGGAAAACTTCACATCCCTTATGGGAATACATCCTGTAACATCCTTATCTTTAGAACTTTCTGCAATACTAGCTTTTAGACTCTTTAAGTCTTTTTCAGCTTTATAGACTTTACTCTCCAGAAATGAAAATATTTGTTTATCGGAGGATAATCTCTTAAAAGCATCTTCGGCTTTGTATTGCAGTTTTTCAAAACTAATTTTTAGTTCAGAAAAGGTCATAGAAGAAAAGTTGTTAGGATATGCTTGTCTTACTTGCTTGTTGTGGTTGTCTTTCTTGTGGTAGGATTTATTTTTGGTATGTGCCATCAGACATAAATTTGCACTTTCATCACTACCACTTGAACTGTCATCATTTGATGAATCACTATCGCTTTCCCATGCAATGTAAGCTCTTCTTTGTTTGTTGAACTTCTTTGGTGGAGCTTTTCCTTTATCCTTTTTCATCTTTGGACAGTCTGGTTTGTAGTGTCCAACTTTACCATAATTGTAACAAGGTCCTTTACCTCTTTTCTTTTTATTTTCTTCTTGCCTTGGCTCTTTTGATTATTTTCTAAAGCTAATGAGATTCTTATCGGAGTGCTTGATTCCATTCTTTCGAATAAATCTATTGTATCTCCGAACAAAAAGTCCCATTTCTTCATCATCAGAATTTTCATCACTAGTTGAGTCATTATCATCTTGCTCTTTGGTTGAGGACTTAGAGCTAGAAGCCATTAGAGCTATTGACTTCTTCTCACCATCCCTGTCTTTGTTCCTCCCCTTCTTACTCTTATTTTCATATTTTTCAAGACTTTGCAATTCTTGTTGATGTTCTTATAGCTTTCCAAACAGAGTTGTAATGGTAAGCGTGGTGAGGTCATTTGCTTCCTTGATAGCTGTTACTTTAGGTTTCCATTCCCTGCTAAGACATCTCAGAGTTTTATTAGTAGAAATTTCATTGGAAACAGGTTTTCAAAGTTCATTTAAACGGCTCACAAGATGAACGAATCTCTTATGCATGTCAGAGACAGATTCTCCTTGTTTCATGCGAAAGAGCTCGGACTCTTGATTGAGTGTATTAATGCGGGACTATTTAACTTCAGTAGTGCCTTTATGGGAAATTTCTAAAGCATCCCACATTTCTTTAGCGGATGTGCAATGAGACACCCTATAATACTCATCAACACCAAGTGCTGAGATTATCATATTTCTTCCTCTCCAATCGCATGACCATTTCTTTTCATCCATTTCATTCCATTGATCCTCAGGTTTAGGTACTATTACACCTGCATCATTCCTCATGGTGATTTGAAAGAGAACATTTTGAATGGCAGTCCATACATTCCTGTCAATGGAATTTATGTGTACTCGCATGCAGTCTTTCTAGTAGCCATAGTTTTCACCATTGAAAACAGGAGCTCTACTATACGCCCCTTTGGTTCAAAGGCCATAGCGTTACTAGTAGTTACAAAGCACCAGCTAACCGGTGCTCTGATACCACTTGTTAGATGGTGTGGCAAGTTATTGAGAGGGGGGTGAATAGATCACCTCTTACTTTTTCAAGGATTTAAAATTATTTTATCAAAGCGAGTTGAAACAAGCGGAAAATCAACATCCTGAATCAATTCTGTCTACTTTGAACCGACTACTAGAAAACTTGACATGTGAAAAACTTGCTGGATTTTTATTAAATGAAATAAATAAATATACAACTCAGATATCTTAACGTTTCAATGCGCATATCATTAAAACAGTATTTGCAATGAATTAAGAAATTTGTTAGGAATTTAGTCAAACACTTGGCATATGCTTGTTTAATGATTTAATAGTGGTGGTTTGATGAAAATGTTTGAACCACTATGTTTATCATTAGACAGAAAAACTTAGCAAGCCGATTGAATTAAAAAATTATGGAATATGTAAAAAGATAAAGAGAAAGAAGGAAAGAACGATACACAGGCAGTTTGATAAGGAAGTTCCCCATTGTCGTCCTCGCGTGTGGGTACGTCTCCCTCTCAATTTCACAATTGAAACTGAGAACTTTTATAACAATTTTCCGAATGTTTGATAACAAGGTTACACTACATAGAAATATATAAATCCATATGATCTTCTTTTTCTTGTAAGAACCACCACTTGATATGAGTTGTATCAAGATTTCCTGCAAGGTCCACAAACGATCCTCCGCTTCCACGACCTGTTTGCAAAAATCCTTCCGATTTCCAAACCCCTCGCTACGGCTAAATCCGACTTGTGCGATCGTGACTAACAAAACCCTCAAGAGCACATAGGTTCTTGAAGGTTAAACCCCTTGGTTTATTTATTAAAGCCTCCTATTCAACCTTCAACTCAACTGAGATTCTTTCAATACACAGTTGAACATTATCTCTGACCGCTTGATTCACTTCAAAAAGGATGTTTGATTTTCTTTGTTGTTGTTGAATGAAGATGGTTGAGAAGATGATGAAGATGAAATTTCTTTAGGCTTCTGGTTGCTCACAAATGTTTGCACACAATTCTAATATGTTGCAATGACTTCTGCTAAGAAAAATACTTTCTTATATATGTAACAGAAAACAGTTAGCCAAAAAGAAAGTATTATGAGTCAATGCATGTTGGTCATGTGTCGACTCATGTTAGTTATGAGTGATAGGATGGTTCGACACATGTTGTTTTGAGTCGATGAAAAATCATATTATGACATTTTACAGAACGAACAATTTTATATCCGTCGACATATAACATGTATGTGTCAACACATACTGAATGTAATTTTAATTTTTGAACATAAAACATGGTATGAGTCGACACATGAAATTATGTATCGATGCATATAAATTAAAAAATGTTTTCCAGGGGCATCAGAATGTCATGTGTCGATACATGACGTTTTGTGTCGATGCATAAAAGTTTAAGTTTGTATTACAGGGGCATCAAAGTGTTATGTGTCGATGCATAAGATTATGTATAGATGCATGCAGGTTTAAGTTTGCATTACAGGGGCATCAAAATTTTATATGTCGATGCATAAGGTTTTGTATCGATGTGTTGTACCCTAAAATTTTCCCTCTCATTTATCAAGAATTTGCTCACAAGATCTCATTTGGCTCAAGACTGCACTAGGGTTGATCAGCTCAAGACACCTCCTTAAGCACTATGACCAAAATTAGGGTTTGAGTTTGCACAAAGATTTTTGAACCTACAATGTCCCTTGTGACTTTCATAGATCATTATGTACCCCCCAAGATTACTCATGTCATGTTTCAAGCCTTGGATCACACTTTTGTCAGTCAATTGAGCAGTTGACCTAAAAATCAGTTGTATTGGGGAAAAAGTCAACCATGGCCAATTTACAATCAAACTTCATAATTTTTTATCCACATCAACATTTTAAACTCATATGTATCGTTTGATCAAGTTTGTACCATAATTCCTCAGGAAATTTGATCAAATCTCTAAAAGGGCAAAATGGTCAAAATTAGGGTTTTGACTAGAAAAGGGCAATTTCTGATTTTTGACCTAGAAAATGATCAATTGGTTTAAGACATGATCTCAAGAGTCCAATTTAATCACTTTTACCTAATGACATGGTTTAAAACATTGCAAGTCCATTGGATTGACAGATGAATTTTTCAGTCAATTGATCAAAAGTCAATTGTATACTAAAAAGTCAAACTTTGACTTTTTAATCAAATTCAAGTACCAAAGATCATAATTCATCAAAACATGTCAAAATATGAAACTTATTCATCAAGAAATCTAAAATTCAAGATTTCATTTTGAAAAGTCAAAATTTCTAAACTTAGAAAATGTTCTAAGTGTTGGAAATTTCATGTTTTTTTTATAACTTTGAGCAAACTTTTCACTATGATACAAGATGATTCAAGAGAAACTTCCAACATGAAAGTTGTAGATCTCCATGAAATCTACAACTTTTCTTTACACAAATCCTTCCGAAAATGCATGGATATCAAGTTATAATTTATGAGCATGTGGTCATGAAACTAAACACTTAGTGAAAATTTTGCCCTAATTTGGTCAGGATTTTGACCCAACTTCATGGAACTTTTTCATATAGTTCCAAGGGGAATATTCAAAATAAATTCAAGATGCGTTGTATAGAACATTGCAAGCTTTACAAAATGTCCAATAACTCCTTGAGATCATTCTTGAGTAGGGAGAATCAAAGAGATGAAGTTAGGGTTTTATCACTTTAATTACAAGTCATTTTAGTGATGAACAAAATTCAAATTCAAACTATGCTGCATAAACACTACTTTGCAGGCCTCAAACTTGTTAGGAACTCCATAATTAATGGTTTACACATCTGTTAGAAGCCTCACTTCAAGCATTCAATTCATGGACATGCTTTATATCCATTTTTGGAAGAAAGGTCACATTGCCATTTTGATAAAGTGACTTTTTGTACAAAACTTGTTCTTGAGCCTTACACTTGTTCTCTTCTGATGAAACCAGTCCTATAACTCATGAGAAATGTTTCAACCACTTACGATCACCCATCCCATGCTTGTACCTCTTCTTGAAACTCGTTTCCCTCTTTTCTTCAAAATCAAGTAACCTAGCCAAAAGCTAGGAACTTGTACTTCTGATTGTCCAAAGCTCTCAAACACTTTTTCTTATACATACAAAAACCATTTGACACAAACACACGAATGCTCAAGCCCTGAAAGAACCTAGAACTCAGAATCACACTTCACACTTCCATTTTATACACAAACTGACCAAAAGCTTGAAACTCATAATCTACTCGTGTGTTTCTTGGCCTTTTGGTTTCTAAAGTTTCTAAACATCATATAGAGTTGATCCCACACCCTGTTATAGAACTGTAACACCATTAACATCATCCTCCATTTTCAAAAACTCAGCTCTGCACATTGACTTCTCCAGACCATTTCAGCCATCCATTGTTCAAGCTAATCATTGTATTAGCTTCCTGAGACCTCAAGGAAGCTAACCTGATCATCACCATCACTTGAAACAAGCTCAAACTCAAAACACGATTTCCAATTTTGAGGTAAGTTTTCTCATCTTTGAACTCTTCATACAGGCATCATCAATGATTTGTTTGTGAACAAAACATGTAGATATGATTGCCCTAAAGCTAACCATGCACATAGTTTCCATTAATTTTGCTTAAGCATAGAGAATTTTGAAACTGAAATTTCTGATATTTTTAGGGTTCAGATTATGGCCATTGAAATTCATGCTTATCTTTGATCTATAGTTTTAATGCTTTACACTTCTGAAACCGTAAGAAAATTTGCTACAAGTTTCATGTTTACAGTTTTCATTTTTGATGAGAAATGACCAAGTTACACTTGGTCTGGATAGAGGTTGAAGATGAAGTCATCAGGGTGCGTTTTGCCTTATATATTTATTGATTTGCTTATGTTAACGGATGTATAGCCACCCCAGTGGTAGAAGCGCGCGTCTGTAACCTTTGGGACCTGGGTTCGAGCCCAGTGGTACCCTTTTGGATTTTTCACATTTTTTGGCTTTCTGATTTGTCTTTTTGGCAGGTGCTGGGCCTCTTTGGGCCTGGATTGTTTTTATTTTTGCTAGCTAACCCCCTGCAGGCTGTTTGCACCCCTGGCCCAAATTTATTTTTTTTTATTTTTTTATTTTTATTTATTTCATTTTTATTTCTTAATTATTTTTCCTAATATTAAAAAATACAAAAAAAATAGATTTTCATTTTAACTTAGTTTATTTTATTTTTCTCATAAAAAATATTTTTATTCAACTAGACTTTATTTATGTTTATTAACTAGTCTTGTGAATTTAAATTTAAATACTATGTTTTTATTTATTTCCTTTCACACCAATTAAAATATTTTATTTTATTTATATGAAAAAAGACTAAAAACATTTTATAATACTATAAATATTTTCAAGACAAAAATACCAAAAACACTTTTCTTATAAAACTTAATTTCTTTTATTTTAATTAATAGATTTAGGTTTTTGCTTAAAAATCTTTTCTTAACAAATTACGGTTTACTTTTCATTAACTATTTGTCTTTTAATTAATTATATTAAGACAAAATCCATTTTCTCTAAAAAATCCAAACAAATATCCATTTACTTTACATTTTGCATTTTTGTACATTTATTCATTTTGTACATTGTATCTATTTAAATTCCTTGTACATTGATACCAATTCAATATGGTTGTAATAGACTAATTAGGTTTACATTCTTTCAATCCCCATTCAATTTGTATACCCCTATCCCACAAATGTTGTAATAGCGTAGTAACTTTGAATTCCGCAATTTATCGCTTTTATGTATAACATGCTAGTAATTAGGATTTGTGTGGAAAGACTAAAACCAATACTTAGAAAACCCTAATCCAAGACAAAATCAAGCATGAAAATAATACACTTGCACACAAACACCCCTAGGATAATTTCACTTGGTTGCCTTTACAAAACGGCCATATTACACATGTAAGGTATCTTAGCAAAAATAAGCAAATACCAGATCATAGTCCCTCGATGACGCTATCTAAGTTGCCTTTAAAATTATCTTAGTCCCTAAAAGAGAATGCTAAGATATCTTGAAACATTGCTAATCATGGTTATACGATGACCTACGCCCGTCCCGTTTACATCCAAAGATAGGGTTGCTTACGAAATCAATGGTAAGATAACTATGTCAAAGGAAAAGAAAATGAACAAGAAAGACTTTTGAGTAGGTATAATGATCCTAATTAATTGCTCAATTTCAAAACAAACACCCTTGCTATTTTCAAAACAAGCACCTACACTTTCAAAACAACTTACAAACTTGAAAACATTTTCAAAAGACCAACATCTTTGTATACATTCTTACGAACGAGAATCATTACAAAGATTGCCTAAACAATGGCCACTTTACAAAATACTTTCAAAAACCACACAAAGCACAATTTCAAACGAAAGCAAGTGATATAGAAAGTAACTAAGAGCCCATGGAAAACCATGGACGAATGGGTGTTAATACCTTCCCTTTTCATAATCTACCCCCCGAACTCAAGAAATAATCTCAAAGGTCTTTCCTTTTCTTTTTCACCTTTCCTTTTGGATAAAAGAAAAGTCGGTGACGACTCTTGCTAACCGCAACATTTACGATCAAATGCAAAACACTCAAGTTAGTTCTCCCACTATATCACAGAACTGGCGACTCTGCTGGGGAATATTCTAAAAGTGGGGTTACCTTAGGGTTAGATCACAATTACTTGCTATTAATTGTTTGACTTATTTGCTTTACATTATGGTTCTTTGTTTGGGTTTGAATCCTCTACCCGGATTTGAGAGACGTTATAGGTAAGTAGAAATACATTGTGGAAACTGTGCAGGGTATACCGACATGGTCTAAGCAATAGCTACGTTAGTCCGGCATATTTGTGGGTACCAGTAGCCTTTGAGTTAATCAAAGAGAATGTGAGGCCGTTGAGTGATTTCATGAAGTATTAATGAACTTTTAGAACCTTTACTTGACCAACTTAGCCTTTAGGATGTAGTGAGATGACCGGCTTTGGTGCAGTCCGAAGTTAGTAGATACTCGATACTACACTTATTGAGGTTTGGTTTCTTGGGATATTTCGGTCGCCATCAAAGAGGCTTGTGCTAAAACAATGATCAAGGAAACAATCTAGTGATATTGAGCTCCTTAGAACCCAGTTACTATTACTAGGACAAGTTTAAGCCAACTAAAACTTCAAGAGGGTACTTACCTATAAGACTCCATGCAAGCCTAAACCTAAGGAATTGTTTGTTTTATTTGTATATACATACTTGTACATAACATTATGAACATCATAACATCATACTCATTCACTAACCATTTCAAGGATCTTAGGATTTATCTTTGTTCTGTTTTGTAGGATATGGATTCTCTTCTCAGGAAAACTATTCAAGTCAACCTTGTAAGGATCCTTCCACAACTTAAGGAGCTAGCTTCAAGGATTCCTGAAAATTATCCATTCACCGAGAGACATGGTCGCCTACTCAACTTGGTAACTTCCAACACTGATGGGGATATGATGAAGGATCTCTTTCAATTCTTTAATCCTCTACACCATTGCTTCACATATCCTGATTATCAACTTGTGCCAACTTTGGAAGAATTCTCCAAACTCTTGAGGATTCCCATTCTCAATCAACTACCTTTCAACGGTATGGAAAGAGACCCAAAGCCAGAAGAGATTACTCAAGCTCTACACTTGCACGCATCTGATGTCACAACTCATTGGGAAACAAGGAGTGGTGTCAAGGGTTTCCTAGCAAAGTTCCTGTTTGAGAAAGCCCAAAGCTGTTGAAATTGTGGCTCTCCTCATCTATGGGATGGTTTTGTTTCCAAATCCTGACCAACTCATAGATGTGAACACCGTCAAAATCTTTATATCCCGCAACTTGGTGCCTACTTTGCTAGGAGACATCCTACACTCTTTTCACACTCACACAATGAGGAAAAGAGGTGTCCTTATGTGTTGAACTCCTCTCTTGGGAAGATGGTTTATTTTTCATCTTCCCCGATCTGTATTGAAGAACGAGCAAGGTTCAAGGTGGTCACAAAGGTTGATGACGCTCAAACATTCAGACATCCATTGGTGTTTTAGATCTATAGAGAATGTTATCATCGTCGACTGTTTTGGAGAGTTTCCTAATGTCCCCCTACTTGGCATTAGAGGAGGTATCACCTATAAACCCTGATTAGCCTTAAGACAGTTTGTTACGCCTGAAGGAATGGTCCGCATGAGATGTTGATTCAAGGTTTGGTATTTGACTACGAGAACGATGATCAAGGTCTTCACCAGAGATTTATCCTAGCTTGGATAATGTTGAACAAGGTAAATAGCAAGACACTGGGGCACAAGAATTCCATCCCTCTTGAGCCTTGCCTCAAATGGGTACGAACTTGTGCTCGGAGTCTTATGATGCCTTATCCCTCCATTCTCCCGGTAATCATTGAGCCTGTCATGGAAGGAGATGTTCCCTACACTATCCTACATCCCGACCCGACATGCCCACCTCTCTTGAAGACCTCCAAATAGATGGGATACAACTCAAGGGGGAGAGAGATACTTTTGAAGCCCAATTCTACGCAAGCGAGAAGAAGGTTTTGGAACTCACTAGGCTACTTCATGAGGAGAGAAACCTGAATGCTTACATTGCACCAAAGTGGATACGTACTACCTTTTTATCTTAGAGTTTTTGTATTGGTTTTGCCCAAGGAGGCTTTATTGTACTCAAGCTTTAATTTATTAATATAACGTGTGTTTCCTTTTTGTCTAAAAAAAATTTGAATCTTTAAAATCCTTGAAAGCATTGCATATGCATTTACCATTCATCATAACATAAGCAGGTTTCTTGCAACAAGTCTCCTAATCTCTCTACTGTTTATTTCAGTAAGATGGATCTCGAGCAAACAGTGAAGGACCTCCAAGCTCAGAATGCATAGTTACAACAGTTGTTCTTAACTCTGGCCAAAGGACAAGAAGAGTTGAAGACCTTGCTGGTTGAAGAGACGAAAAAGAAGATAAGGAAGATAACCGGAGTTCTAAACATGGGAAGAAGATTCTAAGGGCATAAAAGAAGGGCTTAGACTTTGCAATGACATCCAGTGAGAATGACAATCAAGACGGGAAGGGAAAAGAAACAATTGTCCAGTCAAAATCAAAAGAGGAAGAGGAAGAAGAATACTATTCTGAAGAACAATACCCTCCAGCCGACGACAAGTATAAGCATCTAGAAGAACAGTTGAGTGCAATGGAAATACAAAAATTGCCTGGCTTGGACTTTGAGGAGTTGGGATTAGTATCAGGGATTGTCATTCCTCCAAAATTCAAAGCACCTGTATTCGCCAAATATGACGGAGTCTCATGCACCAAAATGCATCTTCGGTCCTATGTGGGGAATATTCAGCCCCATACCGCTGACAAGGACATATGGGTACACTTCTTCCAAGACAGTCTATCTGGAACTTAACTGGATTGGTTTTATCAGTTAGAAAGAGCCAATGTTCACAACTAGGAAGATCTTGTTGCTTCCTTTTACAAACAATACCAATACAACGCTGATCTTTCACTTACCCGTACTCAACTCCAGAGTATGGCCATGATTTCAAGTGAGGGCTTCAAAGACTACGCACAAAAATGGAGGGACTTGGCAGGAAGAGTACAGCCTCCTTTATCTGAAAGAGAGTTAGTTGATATGTTCTTGGGCACCTTGTCCGGACCTTTCTTCAATCACTTAATTGGGAGTTCATCGGCAGGTTTTACCGAACTGATATTGTCCGGAGAAAGGGTAGAAGCCAGGATAAAGAATGGAAAGATTCAAAAAGATACACCCTTTGCTGCTATAAGAAAACCATTCATCGGAAAGAAAAAAGTTGTTGTTGTTTATCCTCAGAGAAATCAAGATAGGGTCGAACTCCGTCCAGTGGTGGGGGCTGTTATGATTCCTAAACCTGCGTCTGATCAGCAAAGAAACAATCATCCAAGAATGGAAAGACCGGTCAGATAATTCACCTGAATTAATATGACAATATCCCAGGTATTGCCACATTTGTTAAGATCCAACCTAGTGACTTTGAAAGAAGCTCCAAAGAACCCTAACACAACCTCTCCTCATTATCATCCCAATGCCCATTGTGCATACCATTCTGAGAGTCCCGACCATGACACTAACAATTGTTGGGCTCTGAAGAACAAAGTACAAGATCTCCTTGAAGCCAAAGAGATTGAATTCGATGCGCCATAAAAGCCCAATGTCATTTCTGCCCCTATGTCCAATCTCGGCCATAATACCAACGTCGTTGAGGAAGATATGTTTGTTACTTCAGTTGATGAACTTATGACCCCACTCCTAACTATCAAAAAGAACTTATTAAATGCCAGTGTATTCCCAGGCTATGATGAAAGTGGTCATTTCTATTTTTCCTCACCAACCAGCTGTCCTTTGTTGAAAACTAGCGTTCAGTACCTAATAGATAACAAGGAAATTTTGTTCGAAAATACTTCTGTTCCAACTGTTACTTATAATGATGTTTCCATCGTGACCATTTCCGACAATTCTTCCAGGGTCTCCACTATTGTACCCCAAAATTTTCCCTCCCATATTTCTCAAAACATTGCAAGAAAAATCTCCAAGTTGCTCAAAGTAGCCCAAGAATTGGTCAGACAAGCTCTCTCATAAGGCAGTTTATCCCAAATTAGGGTTTTGTGTTGCATCAATATCCTTGAGTCCAAATGACCTCAAGTGCTCCCCAATTTCCTAATATTTTCTCAAGATCATCCATGTCAAATTTCAAGCCTTGCAGAGAATGTTTGCTCAGTCAATTACTCAAAGGTCCAAAAATCGACTGTGTTAGGGCAAAAGTCAACTGTGACCTACAAACAGTCAAACTTCAAGACTTTTTGTCAAAATTCTAATTTTGAAGTTTGTTTCATCATTTTATCAAGGGTTGATCATGATTCATCAAGGATTGCCCAAAATTCATCAAGATTCAAAAGTTGCTAAATTAGGGTTTTGCAGGAAAAGTCAACTCAAATTTGACCAAGCATAACTTTCGCATACTTTATGAGAAATGAACCATCTAAATCTCATTTTGAATAGGATGAAATTCCCTACAAACCATATGCATACCCGAAGATCAAAATATGCACTCACAAGAAGTTATGAATTTGGACATTATAGGTCATTTTGAAAAGTCAACAAAAACACCTTTTTTGTCAAAGCTTCTAACTTGAGAATGGAATATAAAAATGAGATGAGACCAAAAGTTTTGGTTATAGGACATCTCAAGATTTCTAAAAAGTCCAAGAACACTTCCAAAAGTTCAAAATTGAAGAAGTTATGCATTGTTGAAGTTGGACTTTTTTTGCAAAATTGCCAAAAGTCAACTATCCCCAAAACTTCAAATTTTGCCAAATGGGCCCATTCTTTTTCACTTGATTTGAGATTGCATTATTTCCCACGTGCTCTAGTTTAACCATGTGTCCATATCTTATTTTTATTATTTTATTTTATTTTTATTTGAATTAATTCATTTTAAATCAAATTAAATCCAAAGCATTGGTATCAATGGATTTCTTGATCATTTCAGGCTCCAATTACCGCTATCTTTGCAATCAAATTCGTATCAAGGCCATTATGAACAAAGAGATTGGATTCAATCCAAAATTGGAAGGTTTTAATGGGAGATCAAATCAAATATGCAATCATCAATGTAGGAGGATTTGGACAGAGTTTGTTACCCTAACACAATGCACAATACATAAGCAAGCGCATCATACAAGAATAAGGGTTGGAAAGCAAGCATAGAGGCAGAACGAAAGTTGCAAAAATCACAAAAAAGCTTGAGATCGAAATCAATCATAGAGGGGTTTGCATGGCTTGAGACTTATTCCAATCGATTGCTGGCCATCTCCAGAAGCTAATCCAATCCAAACCACGCGTTTTCAGACCTCCTAGTGCACTGTAAGTAGTCCACGAATCCGCCCCATTCTTGAAATCAATTTGTGTTATTCTTGCATCTATAACGAAAACTAATTGCATATTTGGATTCACCATGCCATTTGCAGTCTTTTGGTATCATTTAATTTCAGTCATCTAACTTGTATTGTGATTCACCATAGCTAGGGTTTCAAGGTTTGGTTTAGGGATTTTCGTTTCAGGTAAAATCAGCCTTAGTAATGGCTATAGGCATGACCGGAAGAGGAAGGTGAGTCTAACCATGGCGTCAGAAGGCATTTCTATGGCCTATAGAGGATTTTGGAGTGAGACAGGCTTGTAGAGACGGACCTCCGTCCGTAGGTATAGCTTCTTTGATTTTTAGCAACAGATGGAGGACAGGGGTGATGAGTTGTCATCCACTCATTCGCCTATTCAAATAAATGGTGCGTTGTTTTTTATTTGTTGTCCATTGATTTCTGTTTTTTATATTACATTATATTTGTGTTATTATAACAAACAAAGAAAGACGCCCGAGTGGTGGCCACATAAGCGCTTAAAGACCCAAAGGCTGGAGGTCAGGGGTTCGATCCCTGCCTCCAGCAATTTGCATTTTTCCAATTTCTTTCAGGTAATCTGGTGTGCATTCAAGTCCATCATCCACCATGCGCCTCACTCTCCAACACGCCAGATGGCCAGATCTGGTGGTCAGTATTGGAGGTCCACCAAAGAGCCAAGTCAACGCGCCTACACTGGATCCCAAAAGTTCAAACGGATCAGCTTCATTTGGGCCTACAAAAATGCTTTCTACACCCTCCAAAAAAGGCCCAATTCCTTCTTTCTCTTATATTTATTTATTTTTATTTAATAATTTTATTTTGTTTAATTAATTTCTAACCAATAACAAATTTTCTTTATTTATCAAAAAATCACCAAAATACTTTTTAATTCAGAATTTTATTTTTATTAATAAATATTATTAATTAATTAGGATATTAATTAGGAAACTTTAATTTATTTTGTAAATATTTAAAATTAATTAGAAATCATTAGGTTTTAATTCTAATTTAATTATTTTGATTTATTTCTTAAATTAACAAAAACTCCAAAAATATGTCATTAATTATTTTTCTTTAATTAATTTATTTTAATAATTAATTCAGTATTTAATTTAGGATTTAATTTCTTTTCTTAAATAAAAACAACCAAAAAACATTTTCTTTTAAAAAGGGGGTCAAAACCCTAATTCGCATCCGATTTAATTTCACGTTGCGCTTTATTTTTATTTAAATATTGATGTATCTATTTCCGGTATGTAATAGATAATTAGGACTTTTTAATTATTTTTACCGCTTTATTTTATTTTCAAAGGGTTGCTTTTGGCGATGTAAATACCCGACGCCTTGAAATTTAATTTTTGCACCTTTAATTTCTGCAAATTATAACTGCTAGATGTTTGATAATAGGGTTTGCATGACAAGACTGAATGCTTAATCTTAAAATCAAATTAGATCACCCTAAACATGTGCAAAGATAAAAATAATTGAAAACAACACATTCGCACATGCGCACTCTTAGGGTACGTCCCACTTGGTTGCCTTCGTACACGGTCATCGAGTATAGGGTATTTTAGAGGTCGCCCTCTTGTCTAAAAGATCATAGTTGCCTCGAAATAGTTGCCTCAGATATTGTTGCCTCGAACAAATGATCTAACACATTAGGGTTATCGCTAAAGTATCCTAACATTGCTTTGGTGACCATATGTCCCTCATTCGAATTGACCCTCAAACTCTAATGATGGTGCTACCTACTCACTAATAGTGGGATAGCATTGTCTAAAGGAAATTAGCATAGAACGAGTCATGTTTTCGAGTAGGTAGATAGTTCTTAGATACTTGCTCATCCAAAAAACAAAACTTTTTCACACTTACACTTTTACAAATAAGTTTTCAAAAACACTTCATTACACTCTTGAGGACAGAAGCAAGAGTTAAATCAAAGTTAAAAACAAAAACTTTTCAAAACCCACAAGCACAAAGAAAACATTTTGAAAATGATGAGCAAGTACCTAAGAGCCCATAGATAACTACGGATAGAAAGGGTATTAATACCTTCCCTTTCTATAATCTACCCCCGTACCTAGAAAATCTCGAAAAATGAATTTTTCTATGCTTTTTTTCTTTCCCTGTTGGATAAAATAAAAGTCGGTGGCAACTCTTGCTTACCGTGACATTTTCCGAAAACAAACGCAAAACACAAACCAGCATTCCAAAAATAGTCAGTTCTTCCCATCGTATCACAGAACTGGCGACTATGATGGGGAATTAATAAGTGGGGTGTACCTTAGGAATAGTTCATCATAATGTTTTCAATTGATTGATTTGTATGCTTTATCTTGGTGGGCTTGAATCGGAGTTACTATAGATCCTAACTCGGATCTGGGGGATACCTTTTATGTAAGTAGCAATACACTGTGAGGGAACTGTACGGCGTAGACCGATATGGTTGAAGCAGTAGGTACGTTGGTGTGGCACTTTAGTTTGTACCGATATCCCTTGTGGTGGAACAAGGAGAATATGGGTCTTCTAAGGGGTCATTAAGCACCAACTAACCTTAGAACCTATAATTGACCAACTTGGCCATAGAACTGTAGCAGTATGCTACACTCATTGAGACCAAACTCTCACGATGATTCCGGCCGCAAGAAAAGGTTGCCAAACTGGAATTATGATTGATCGAGGGTGGTCAGTGATATTGAGATCCTCTAGAACCCGGTTACTATTACTAGGACAGGTTTGAACCAACTAAACTGAAAGAGGGTAATACCTAAACTCCTTGCCAACCTGAAATCTAAGGGCTACTGTGTGAGTTGTTTTCCCTTACCATGTTTGCTATCTATGAATACTTGTGATGTGTTTCTATCATAACATCATGCATCATGACATTGCATACATCTTGCATCAGACTAACCTATTTCAAAGACAGAGGGGATTCATCTTTGTTCTGTTTTGTAGGTCATGGCACCTATGCGTAGAAACACCATTCGGATCAGTTTTGTTCAGATCCATACTAAACTTAAAGATTTGGTTGCAAAGATTCCAGATACTTCCTCTTTTGTCAGAAGACATGGGCACCTCCTTGGTTTGGTCACTTCCAGATTAGATGAACAAATGATGAGTGTTTTGTGCCAGCTCTTTGATCCATGATACCACTGCTTCACTTTCCCGGACTATCAGTTAGTCCCTACTCTGGAGGAATTCTCTGATCTACTTGGTATCTCTATTTTAGAGCAGACCCCGTTTACAGGTTGGGAGAAAGTCCTTAGGCCGGAAGAGATTGCTTCAGCCCCTCATCTGACAAAGGCTGAGGTAATGTCTAACTGGGAGACTAGAAGTGGGACAAAGGGCTTCTTAGCTAATTTCTTGGTTGATCGGGCTAATCAGTTTTGGGACAGTATAGACTTTCAGGCATTTGAAGACATTCTGGCTCTCCTCATTTAAGGTTTGGTGTTGTTTCCTAACTCAGATTCTTTCGTCGACGTGAATGCGGTGAAGATTTTCATGTCCCGTAATCCTGTACCCACTCTCTTGGGTGACATTCTGCACTCTCTTTATGCCCGTACTACTCGTAAACAGGGAACCCTTATATGTTGTGCACCATTGCTGGCAAGGTGGTTTATTTCTCACCTCCCCAAATCAGTTTTGAAGAACAAGGAAGGCATGGGTTGGGCCTACAGAATTATGTCCCTGGCTCACACAAACATCATCTAGAGCACTAAATACATGGAAGACGTAGCTATTATTGATCGTTGTGGGGAGTACCCCAATGTTTCACTACTTGGAATTCGAGGAGGGATCACCTATAATCCTTGTCTGGCCTTACGACAGTTTGGGCGAGCTAGGAGGGAAGGACCTCATGAGTTGCTGATGCCAAGCATTGTCTTTGACTTCCAAGGGGATAGTGACAAGCATCGCTGCAGGTTCATACGAGCTTGGGACAGGGTGCACCGGTCTGATCCACATGAGTTACGGATGAAGACCTCTCTTCCGATGGAACCATATCTCTGCTGGGTTCGAATTCGTGCCCAAAAGCTGGGAATGCCGTACGAAACTGTCTTGCCTATGATTGTTAAGATTGCTGATGAAGAAGGGGTTCCTCCTACCATCCTCCATCCATACATGCCCACTGACATTGGGGCATTAAAGAGGTCTTGGATGCAGCTAAGAGAAGAGCGGGATACTTACAGAGAAAAGTATCACGAGCAGGAGCGTAAGATTCTAAAGCTTACAAGACAGCTGGAGAATGAGAAGGTCCTCAACGACTATGTCAGCACCAACGGGAAACGGCCATGGGAGCGCTGATGTCTTTTGTTATTTCTAGCTTTGATTTATTTTTCAGTATTTCTTTCTTCTAACGCCTTAAAGGCATTTATCAAACATTGTTTCAAGTTTATCTAATAAAAGTGTGTTTCATTTTGGTTTTTGAATTTGAATCTCCAAAGTCTTTGAAATCATATCATAAACATATCATTCCCATGCACCTCATCACAGGTACCCATTACAGGTTTCTCATCTTCTTCGTTGTTTATTTCAGCACATCATGTCTGCTGAAACATCAACTGATCAATCTATCAAGGCTCTACAAGCTCAAAATGCTCAATTCCAGGAAATGTTCATGAATTTGGCTAAGGGTCAGCAAGATCTGAAGACTCTTAACTTGAAGGATAAGAAGAAGAAGAAGAAGAAGAAGAAGAAGAAGAAGATACTCCTCTTGAACATGGGTCACAGATATGGAAATAATTTGCGAGAAGAGGTTGATTTGACTCACTCATCTAGAGGGGGAGAGAACCAAGAAGAAAGGAGGGCTCCTAGCCCTGTGGTATCTGACAACGAGACTGACTTTGATGAATACCAGTATCCTCCGGCTGAGGATAGGTATAAACAGCTTGAAGACCGGTTAAGTGCGATGGAGATCCAGAAGGTACCTGGATTGGACTTTGGTGATTTGGGTTTGTCATCTGGGGTGGTGATTCCCCACAAATTTAAAGCACCGATCTTTGCTAAATATGATGGGGTTTCTTGTCCAAAGATGCACCTCCGCTCGTATGTTAGAAAGATCCAGCCATACACTGCCGATAAGAACCTCTGGATCCATTTCTTTCAAGATAGTCTCTCAGGGACTCAACTTGAATGGTTTTACCAGCTGGAAGGAGCTAGTATCCATAATTGGGAAGACCTTGCTGCTGCTTTTTACAAGTAGTACCAATACAATGCTGACCTCGCTCCCACGCGTACCCAACTTCAGGGTATGTCTATGGGTGCGAGCGAAGGTTTCAAAGACTACGCTCAAAAATGGAGGGACCTTGCTGGAAGAGTACAACCCCCGCTGGCTGACAGGGAGTTAGTAGTTATGTTTCTGGGGACCTTGTCTGGTCCGTATTTCAACCATTTGATTGGAAGTTCATCGTTCGGGTTTACTGAGCTGATTATGACCGAGGAAAGAGTTGAGGCCGGTATTAAGAGCGGTAAGATACAGAGGGGTGCTTCGTCAAGTATCGAGAAGAAGCCTTTTAAGAAGGAGTCCAGTGCAGCTTACAGTTCAAAAATCCAGAATAGACCTGAGCGCCGCCAAGCAGTCAATGCGGTTGTTATATCAAGACCAATTATTTCCACACAACGCAACAATTAGCCAAGAGCCGAGAGGCCGCGAAGACAATTCACTCAGCTCCATATGACCCTGTCTCAGATTCTTCCGCAGTTGTTAAAGACCAACTTGGTGATTCCGAAGGAAGCCCCTAAGAATCCCAATACAATATCACTGATGTACAACCTGAACGCCCGTTGTGCTTTTCATTCTGATAGCCCAGGGCATGATACGGATGATTGCTGGGTCCTGAAGAATAAAGTACAGGATTTAATTGATGCTAAAGAAATTGAGTTTGAAGCGCCAGAAAGGCCTAATGTTATGACTGCTCCTATGCCCAAGCATGGAGTGAATGTTGTAGAGGAAGACTCGTTTGTGGTTTCTGTGAAAGATATTGCTACTCCATTAATGATTGTGAAGAGGAATCTTCTGTTAGTCGGCTTATTTCCAAGCTGTGGCGAAGGTTGCCGTCTGTGTTCCGTCTTACCTACCGGTTGCCATCTTTTGAAGCCAGGTGTCCAACGCCTGATGGATAAAAAAGAAATTATGTTTGAGAAGACTGTTGTTCCTTTGGTTCCTATTGAAGAAGTTGCTATAATCACCATTTTCGACAATTCTTCCAAGGCTTCCTCGAGAAATCCTGTTAGAATTACATCTGTTCCGAGAATTGCTCCCTTGATCATTACTGTTCCTGGGCCTATCCCCTATACATCAGATAAAGCCTTCCCATGGCACTATGGGGCTGACGTGTATTATCACGGGGTTAAACAAGATTTGAAGGATGAAGAGGCTGATACTGACATCAGCAATATTGTTGGATCTAGTAAAGTCACCCGCAGTGGAAGACTTTTCTCCCCTGAGATCTCTCCACCAACTGTTTAGAAGCCTGTTGTTATTACGTCGGCCAATCATCTGCTACTGTCCCTGCTCAAGTTCCAGTTCTTACCCCTGTCACCGATTCAGATGACACCCGGGGCAAAGGGACCACCGGTGAGCCTGCCCAGACGGAGGCACCAAAGAAAATTACTGTTGAAGCCTCTAGGCAGGAGATAGAGGAAATTCTAAAGATCATCAAGAAAAGCGACTACAATGTAGTCGAACTACTGTGGCAAACCCCGTCAAAGATCTCTATGTTGTCCTTATTGTTGTGTTTAGAGGCCCGTGTTAAGGCTCTGATTACTTTCCTGAAGACTATGCATGTGCCGCAGGAGACATCAGCTGATCAGTTTAAAGATTGTGTGGCTAGTCTAACAGCAGATAATGGGTTGGGTTTCTCCGACACAGACTTGACTGCTAAGGGTAAGAATCATAATGACGCCCTGCATGTCTCCATTTAATGCAGGGGAACTACTCTAGCTCATGTATTGGTGGATACTGGATCTTCGCTCAATGTTTTACCTAAGAAAGCTTTGGACCGGTTAGACTGTGAAGGGTTGGAGCTGAAGCCGAGTAACATTGTTGTTAGGGCCTTTGATGGGTCCAAGAGAATGGTACATGGAGGAGTGGATATTCTAGTTAAGGTTGGTTCTCAGATATTCGCGTCTACATTTTATGTGATGGACATTCGACCATCTTATTCTTGTTTGCTGGGTCGCCCGTGGATCCACAAGGCTGGGGCAGTGACTTCTACGCTCCACCAGATGCTGAAATACCCAGTCAAGGGGAAAATTGTTATGGTACGAGGAGAAGAGGAGTACATGGTGAGCCACCTCAACTCTTTCTGATATGTAGAGATGGATGGGGAGTTCATTGAGACCCCGTTTCAAGATTTTGAAGAGGTTCCCCAGACGCTGGCATCAACTGAAACTGTTATTGAAGATCCTCCAATGAAGATGGCTTCCTTCAAGGATTCTCGGGCTATTATTGAGAAAGGTGGGTGTGAAAATTGGGGCCAACTCCCTGATTTTGCACATAAGACTAACAAGTTTGGTTTGGGTTTCACTACAGAATCTCAAAGGGCTGTATGGCGTGCACGGGTCGGAGGACCTCCCCTGTTTATCAACAATTCAGGAGTGAATGCCATTGAAGACGATGTTGAAGAATCTGAGTTCGACAGTTGGATCTCCCCAACTACTGATGGCGGACTAAGCAATTGGACGGCAAAGGACTTCGTCCCAATTTCTTTTATTACCCAGTAATGAGACTTTTGTTTTGAATTTGTAACAGACAATTTTTAAACTTTACGGCCTGGTGCCTTACCCGAGACACCGTGGTTTTGTTTGTGAGGGCTTTATGTGTGTCATTTCCATATATCATTAATAAAAGCATTGGACGTTTTCTTGCATTTCAAATTTTACGCTCCTTGTTTTTCTTTTCTATCTTACAAAACATCTATTTTACACACACTCACATATACAGGTCTACATCCACTCTGGATCCCACTGATAACGACTCTGCTATTGCCGGTTATGACTTCGAAAGTCCGATCAACTTAGCCGAAGACGAAGCTGAAGATGATTGCGAAGTGCCTAGTGAACTTGCTAGATTGTTACTTCAGGAAGAGAGGGCCATGCAGCCGCATGAAGAGCCAGTGGAAACAGTAAATCTGGGTACAGAGATAGACAAGAAAGAGGTCAAGATCGGTGCAAATCTAGAGTCTAGTGTTAAGCAACGGTTGATTCATATGTTGTGTGACTATGTTGAGATCTTTGCTTGGTCTTATGAAGATATGTCGGGGTTAGATACTGATATCGTGGTTCACCGCCTGCCTACCAAGGAAGACTGTCCTCTAGTGAAACAGAAAGTTCTCCCAATGCGCCCAGAGTTGTCTGAGAAAATCAAGGCTGAAGTGATGAAACAGTTTGACGCCGGTTTTCTAGAAGTTACTTCTTACCCACAGTGGGTGGCCAACATGGTTCCAGTGCCGAAGAAGGATGGTAAGGTTCAAATGTGTGTTGACTATAGGGATCTGAACAGGGCGAGTCCCAAAGATGATTTCCCTCTGCCTCATATCGACGTTCTGGTTGATAACACCGCACAGCATAAGGTCTTCTCCTTTATGGATGGTTTCTCCGGTTATAATCAGATTAAAATGGCTCCCGAAGACATGGAGAAGACAACCTTTGTTACTCAATGGGGTACCTTTTGCTACAAAGTCATGCCTTTTGGATTGAAGAATGATGGGGCAACGTATCAGCGTGCCATGGTCGCTTTGTTCCATGACATGATCCATCATGATATTGAGGTATACGTTGACGACATGATTTCAAGATCCCAGACTGAGGAAGAACATCTTGACCATCTTCAGAAGCTATTCGACAGGTTGAAGTTGTACAAGCTGAGGTTAAACCCGAACAAGTGCACCTTCGTGGTGAGGTCTGGTAAGCTGCTAGGTTTCGTCGTAAGTGACAAAGGAATTCAAGTGGATCCTGCCAAGGTGAAGGCTATACAGGAAATGCCAGCTCCTCGAACAGAAAAATAAGTCGGAGGCTTTCTGGGACGTTTGAACTATATTTCCCAATTCATCTTGCACCTGACTGCTACTTGTGAGCCAATCTTCAAGTTACTGAAGAAAGATCAAGTGGTAATATGGAACGATGAATTTCAGGTCGCTTTCGAAAGAATCAAAGGATATATCCAAGAGCCACCCATTCTGATGCCACCAGTTGAAGGGAGACCTTTGATCTTATACTTGACAGTACTCGACAATTCGATGGGGTGTGTGATGGGGCAGCATGACGAGTTTGGCCGAAAAGAGCATGCTATTTATTTCCTTAGCAAAAATTTTACCGACTGCGAGACCCAATACTCGTTGCTTGAGAACACTTGTTGTGCTTTGGCATGGACTGCTCGCCGGCTGAGACAGTATATGCTGACTCACACTACTTTATTGATATCAAAGATGGATCCAATCAAGTACATCTTCGAGAAGCCTGCTTTGTCCAAAAGAATAGCAATATGGCAGATGATCTTGACTAAGTATTACATCCAGTATACGACCTAAAAGGCAATCAAGGGAAGTGTGTTGGCAGATGATCTGGCACATCAATTAGTGGACGATTACCAGTCTATGAACTTCGAGTTCCCGGATGAGAATATCATGATAGTGAGTGACTGTGAGACACCTGGACCGGATTAAGGACCTGAGGAAGGATCCCGATGGTCTATGTACTTTGATGGAGCTTCAAACGCTATGGGTAATGGCATTGGCGCCGTGATCATATCTTCTGAAGGCTCGCATACTCCATTCACCGCCCGACTATTTTTTAACTGCACCAACAACATGGCGGAGTATGAGGCATGCATCATGGGTCTTCGAGCAGCTATTGACCTAAGGATTAAGTTCTTAAGTGTTTTCGGAGATTCCGCTCTCGTGATCAGTCAGATCAAAGGCGAGTGGGATACGAAACACCCAAATCTTATTCCTTACAAGGAGTATGTGTTGACGTTGCTTCCCAACTTCAAGGATATAACCTTTGAACACTTCCCTAGAGAGGAGAATCATCTGGCGGACGCGCTAGCTACGATGTCTTCTATGTTCAAAGTCAGATGCGAAAATGAAGCTCCCCAGATTACCATTGAAAGGTTGGATGAACCTGCACATTGTTGTGAGATTGAGACTGAAGAGGTAGCAGATAAACCCTGGTTTCATGAGGTAAAGAGGTATCTTGAAGCTCAGGAATACCCCGAGGGGGCATCTGTTAATGATAAGAAGTTTCTGAGGAGGTTCGCAGCGAAGTTCTTCATCAGCAATGGCATCCTTTACAAAGGTAACCATGATTCAACCTTACTGCGTTGTGTGGATAAGAACAAAGCAGAAAGGATCATGATAGATTTACATGAAGGTACTTTCGGAACTCATTCTAGTGGACACACCATGACAAAGAAAATCCTTCGGGCAGGATATTATTGGTCTACTATGGAAGCCGACTGTTATCAGCATTCTCGGACCTGTCACAAGTGCCAAGTCTATGTTGATAAGGTGCATATATCTCCAGTCCCTCTGAACGTTTTGACATCTCCTTGGCCTTTTGCAATGTGGGGCATCAACATGATTGGCGAGATCATACCTACGGCATGCAACGGGCATCGTTTCATTCTGGTAGCTATTGATTACTTTACAAAGTGGGTTGAAGCAGCTTCCTTTGCTACAGTGACCAAGAACGTCGTGGCATGGTTCATTCGGTACAACCTGATTTATCGATATGGTGTACTAGAAAGGATTATTACAGACAATGATACAAATCTCAACAATAAGATGATCACTGAGCTCTGCAAGCAGTTCAAGATACAGCATCACAACTCTTCTCCTTACCGGCCGAAGATAAATGGGGTTGTAGAAGCGGCTAATAAGAACATTAAGAAGATTGTGCAGAAGATGACGGTGACATACAAAGACTGGCATGAGATGTTACCATTTTCTCTTCATGGGTACCGTACCTCAGCACGGACGTCAACAGGGGCAACACCTTATTCCTTGGTTTATGGCATGGAGGCAGTCTTTCCCATTGAAGTTCAGATACCCTCTCTTCGGATTATGAAGGATGCAGGCTTGAGCGAAGATGACTGGATTTAGACCCGGCTTGATCAGCTGAACTTAATCGACGAAAAGAGACTTACTGCTATTTGTCATGGTCAAACGTATCAAAAGCGGATGATCAAGGCATTTAACAAGAAATTTAGACGACAAGAGTATCAAGTTGGGGACCTAGTTATGAAGTGCATCATACTACCTCAAGGTGATCCCAGGGGCAAATGGACCCCTACTTACGAAGGGCCATTTGTGGTTAAGAACATTTTCTCAGGAGGAGCTATGATTCTAACCACCATGGACGGTGATGACCTTCCTCACCCCGTCAACACAGACATAGTGAAAAAATACTACGCATAATCGAAGACCCGCTAGGTTGATTGGCCTAGGCAAAAATAAGGGCTTCCCGACGAACCAAAAGGGTTCGGGCAAAAATAAGGGATGAAAATGAAAAACTGTACACCCGGCAAGTCAAAAACATGAAAAAGGCGGCTTGGGCAAAAAAGGGTATCCCGGTGGACTGAAAACCCGAAAAGGCGGTCCAGGCAAAAATTAGAGATCAAAGCGTAACACTATGTCTCATTGGATCATCTTGCAACCAGACTTCAGTATCGACTATCAAGCTTGTACGGCACTAATCAATCTGATCTACCTTCAACCAAGTAGCAAAGTGATGAGATGCTCGAGGAAATAAAGGAAATAGCAGAGCTGGAACCCAGTGGGATTGTTCACATAGTTATTTTTCCTTGTTTTCACAAATTGTATAAACTCTATTGTTCGGCGGCGTTCTCTTACTAGGACGTCAGCCTCTTGTACAAAAACGCCTATCTACAGGCCAAACTTCAAAATCAATACAATTCATTTTCAAAAGAAATTTCAGGTTGTTTTTCCTTTATCAGTTTTGTTTTGCAAAGAACGTCCAATGTTCATTTTGATATATGCGTTTGACATTAATTGCTGCTCATGAATATTTACATGCGAAACAAAAGACGATTACTTGTAATATCAGAAATAGTGGCAAGTAAGAATTTTCCAAGCTTTACAGTTGCTCTGTCTACCAGGTACAAGGATAAATTCAGCTGAAAAATATGGCCAAAATACTTTCACTCCCCGCAGAGTAAGAAAAGGCAGTAATGTTAGCTCTCCCGAGCTAAGACTCACAACAGCGAATGAATCAGTAATACTCTCCCCAAGCAGAGTTTATCCATCATCAGTACTAAAAAGTTTTATCATCCCCGACGGAGTATAAAATATCCCCAGTGGAATTTGGAAGGTTTCCCCAGTGCAGTCTGAGAAAAGCATCCCCAGTGGAGTTTGGAGAATCATCCCCAGTAGACTCTGGCATATTGTCCCCAGTAGAGCCTAAAAGGTTATCCCCAGTAAGGTCGCTATTGAAAAATCATCCCTAGCGGAGTTCATTCTTTTCACAAGCAGAAACACAAATCCCCAATAGGATTCACTATCACCAGCAGCGGTCATTCATCCCCAGCAGAATTTATCAACGGAATCCTCAGCAGAACATCTCTTCCTGACAGAGTAATCTCCTCATCAGTCTATTCCCCAGCAGAGTTATCCTCTCCTGCAGGTTTATTTTCACAAACATCTTCATTCTCTATCCCCAGCGGAAATGGAGAATTCAACTCTTTTCTCCAGCAGCTACCCGGGTTTTATTTTCCCCAGCTAAAAACATTACATTTTCATACATCATGACACATGCATATATGCATCATACAAACACAATCTCATTTATTTTGAGAACATCATTGCTTGATACATATCATGCATTACATATAACTAACCTTTATCTTTCAGGAAGGATGCGGTTAAATTCTCACAAAATTCAAAGCTACGAAGCTTTTTCCTTTGTTGAATTACAGACGAGTTCCTAAATCTCAGCAGAGTTTTCTCAGTTGAATTACGGGCGAGTTCTTAAATCTTGACGAAGATGTTTCCCTCCAGTCGAAAATATTAACAAGTTCTTAAATCTCAACAGAGTTTTTCTCAGTTGAATTACAGACAAGGTCCTAAATCTCGATAAAGTTCCTCCGTCGAATTACAGACAGGTTCCTAAATCTCAGCAGAGTTTTCTCAGTTGAATTATGGGCAAGTTCTTAAATCTCGATGAAGATGTTTTACTCCAGTCGAATTACTGACAAGTTCATAAATCTCAACAGAGTTTTTCTCAATTGAATTACAGACAAAGTTCTAAGTCTCGACAAAGTTCCTCCGTCGAATTACAGACAAGTTCCTAAATCTCAGCAGTGTTTTCTCAGTTGAACTACGGGCAAGTTCTTAAATCTCGATGAAGATGTTTCCCTCCAGTCGAATTACTGACAAGTTCTTAAATCTCAACAGAGTTTTTCTCAGTTGAATTACAGACAAGGTCCTAAATCTCGACAAAGTTCCTCCGTCAAATTACAGACAGGTTCCTAAATTTCAGCAGAGATTTCTCAATTAAATTACGGGCGAGTTCTTAAATCTCGATGAAGATGTTTTCCTCCAGTCGAATTACTGATAAGTTCCTAAATCTCAACATAGTTTTTCTCAGTTGAATTACAGACAAGGTCCTAAATCTCGACAAAGTTCCTCCGTCGAATTACAGACAAGTTCCTAAATCTCAGCAGAGTTTTCTCAGTTGAACTAAGGGAAAGTTCTTAAATCTCGACGAAGATGTTTCCCCAAGTCGAAATACTGACAAGTTCTTAAAACTCAGCAGAGATGTTTTCTCAGTTGAATTAGAAACAAGGTCCTAAATCTCGACAAAGTTTTCCTCCTTTGAATTACAGACAGGTTCCTAAATCTCAGCAGAGAATTTTTCTCAGTTGAATTACGGGAAAGTTCTTAAATCTCGACGAAGATGTTTCCCACCTCAGTTGAATTACGGGAAAGTTCCTAAATCTCAACACCCCTAGTTGAATTATGGGCAGGTTCCTAAATCTCGACACCTCAGTTGAATTACGGGCAAGTTCCTAAATCTCAACAAAAATTAGACTTCCTCAGCGGAATCTTCCTCAATAACAGGTATACAAGCTCTCGCTAAGGAATCTCTTATGCGATCGACACTCCTTCAGATGGCATCTTTAAGCCCATCCCCTCGTCAGCAATTTCCAAATGGCATCTGTAAGCCCATTCCCGACATCACAAAGCAACTACCACTTCATGCGAGTGCAAATTTCAGGGCACTCTAGTGTTCAATCATCTTCCACCTTCGGATCACGAAAGGCATGAAAGCCAATCTACATCCTCAGGTTTAATAAGATTGAACAGGGGCAGCTGTTGTACCCCAAAATTTTCCCTCCCATATTTCTCAAAATATTGCAAGAAAAATCTCCAAGTTGCTCAAAGTAGCCCAAGAATTGGTCAGACAAGCTCTCTCCTAAGGCAGTTTACCCCAAATTAGGGTTTTGTGTTGCATCAATATCCTTGAGTCCAAATGACCTCAAGTTCTCCTCAATGTCCTAATATGTTACCCAGATCATCCATGTCAAATTTCAAGCCTTGTAGAGAAAGTATGCTCAGTCAATTGCTCAAAGGTCCAAAAATCGACCATGGTAGGGCAATAGTCAATTGTGACCTACAAACAGTCAAACTTCAAGATTTTTTGTCAACGTTCTCATTTTGAAGTTTATTTCATCATTTGATCAAGGGTTGATCATGATTCATCAAGGATTTCCCAAAATTCATCAAGATTCAAAAGTTGCTAAATTAGGGTTTTGTAGGAAAAGTCAACTCAACTTTGATCAAGCATAACTTTCTAATACTTTATGAGAAATGACCCATCCAAAGCTCATTTTTAATAGGATGAAATTCCCTACAATCCATCTTCATACCCCAAGATCAAAATATGCACTCACAAGAAGTTGTGAATTTGGACATTATAGGTCATTTTGAAAAGTCAACAAAAACACCTTTTGTGTCAAAGCTTCTAACTTGAGCATGGAATATCAAAATGTGATGAGACCAAAAGTGTTGGTTATATGTCATCTCAAGATTTCTAAAAAGTCCAAGAACACTTCCAAAAGTTCAAAATTGAAGAAGTTATGCATTGTTGAAGTTGGACGTTTTTACAAAATTGCCAAAAGTCAACTATACCCAAAACTTTAAATTTTGCCAAATGGGCGGGCCCATTCTTTTTCACTTGATTTGAGTTTGCATTATTGCCCACGTGCTCTAGCTTTAGCCATGTGTCCATATCTTATTTTTATTATTTAATTTGATTTTTATTTGAATTAATTGATTTTAAATCAAATAAATCAAATAAAATCCAAAGCATTGATATCAATGGATTTCTTGATCATTTCAGGCTCCAATTACAGCTAGCTTTGCAATAAAATTCGTATCAAGGCCATTATGCACAAAGAGATTGGATTCAAGCCAAAATTGGAAGGTTTTAATGGGAGATCAAATCAAATATGCAATCATCAATGTAGGAGGATTTGGACAGAGTTTGTTACCCTAACACAATGCACAATACATAAGCAAGCGCATCATACAAGAATAAGGGTTGGAAAGCAAGCATAGAGGCAGAATGAAAGTTGCAAAAATCACAAAAAAGCTTGAGATCGAAATCAATCATAGAGGCATTTGCAGGGCTTGAGACTTATCCCAATCGATTGCTGGCCATCTCCAGAAGCTAATCCAATCCAAACCACGTGTTTTCAGACCTCCTAGTGCACTGTAAGTAGTCCACGAATCCGCCCCATTCTTGAAATCGATTTGTGTTATTCTTACATCTATAACAAAAACTAATTGCATATTTTGATTCACCATGCCATTTGCAGTCTTTTGGTATCATTTAATTTCATTCATCTAACATGTATTGTGATTCACCATAGATAGGGTTTCAAGGTTTGGTTTAGGGATTTTCGTTTCAGGTAAAATCAGCCTTAGTAATGGCTATAGGCATGACCGGAAGAGGAAGGTGAGTCTAACCATGGCGTCAAAAGGAATTTCTATGGCCTATAGAGGATTTTGGAGTGAGACAGGCTTGTAGCGACGGACCTCCGTCCGTAGGTATAGCTTCTTTGGTTTTTAGCAACGGATGAAGGACAAGGGTGATGAGTTATCATCCACTCATTCGCCTATTCAAATAAATGGCGCTTTTTTTTATTTGATGTCCATTGATTTATGTTTTTTATATTACATTATATTTGTGTTATTATAACAAACAAAGACAAACGCCCCAGTGGTGGCCACATAAGCGCTTAAAGACCCAAAGGATGGAGGTCAGGGGTTCGATCCCTGCCTCCAGTAATTTGCATTTATCCAATTTCTTTCAGGTAATTTGGTGTGCATTCAAAAGTCCATCATCCACCATGCGCCTCACTCTCCAACACGCCAGATGGCCAGAAGGCCAGATCTGGTGGTCAGTATTGGAGGTCCACCAAAGAGCCAAGTCAACGCGCCTACACTGGATCCCAAAAGTTCAAACGGATCAGCTTCATTTGTGCCTACAAAAATGCTTTCTACACCCTCCAAAAAAGGCCCAATTCCTTCTTTCTCTTATATTTATTTATTTTTATTTAATAATTTTATTTTGTTTCATTAATTTCTAACTAATAACAAATTTTCTTTATTTATCAAAAAATCACCAAAATACTTTTTAATTCAGAATTTTATTTTTATTAATAAATATTATTAATTAATTAGGATATTAATTAGGAAACTTTCATTTATTTTGTAAATATTTAAAATTAATTAGAAATCATTAGGTTTTAATTCTAATTTAATTATTTTAATTTCTTTCTTAAATTAACAAAAACTCCAAAAAAATATGTCATTAATTATTTTTCTTTAATTAATTTATTTTAATAATTAATTCAGTATTTAATTAAGGATTTAATTTCTTTTCTTAAATAAAAACAACCAAAAAACATTTTCTTTTAAAAAGGGTGTCAAAACCCTAATTCGCATCCGATTTAATTTCATGTCGCGCTTTATTTTTATTTAATTATTGATGTATCTATTACCGGTATGTAATAGATAATTAGGACATTTTAATTATTTTTACCGCTTTATTTTATTTTCAAAGGGTTGTTTTTGGCGATGTAAATACCCAACGCCTTGTAATTTAATTTCTGCACCTTTAATTTCTGCAAATTATAACTGCTAGATGTTTGATACTAGGGTTTGCATGACAAGACTGAATGCTTAATCTTAAAATCAATTTAGATCACCCTAAACATGTGCAAAGATAAAAATAATTGAAAACAACACATTCGCACATGCACACTCTTAGGGTACACCCCACTTGGTTGTCTTCGTACACGGTCATCGAGTATAGGGTATTTTAGAGGTCGCCCTCTTGTCTAAAAGATCATAGTTGCATCGAAATGGTTGCCTCGGATATTGTTGCCTCGAACAAATGATCTAAGACATTAGGGTTATCGCTAAAGTATCCTAACATTGCTTTGGTGACCGTATGTCCCTCATTCGAATTGACCCTCAAACTCCAACGACGGTGCTACCTACTCACTAATTGTGGGATAACATTGTCTAAAGGAAATTAGCATAGAACGATTCCTTTTTTCGAGTAGGTAGATAGTTCTTAGATACTTGCTCATCCACAAAACAAAACTTTTTCACACTTACACTTTTACAAACAAGTTTTCAAAAACACTTCATTACACTTTTGAGGACAGAAGCAAGAGTTAAATCGAAGTTAAAAACAAAAACTTTTCAAAACCCACAAGCACAAAGAAAACTTTTTGAAAATGATGATCAAGTACCTAAGATCTCGTAGATAACTACGGATAGAAAGGGTGCTAATACCTTCCCTTTCTATAATCTACCCCCCGTACCTAGAAAATCTCGAAAAAGGAATTTTTCTGTGCTTTTTTCCTTTCCCTGTTGGATAAAATAAAATTCAGTGGCGACTCTTGCTTACCGCGACATTTTGTGAAAACAAATGCAAAACGCAAACCAGCATTCCAAAAACAATCAGTTCTTCTCACCGTATCACATCCACCAAAAGACCCGTTAGAATTACATCAGTTCCAAAAGTAGCTCCTTTGATAATTACAATGCTTGGACCAATCCCGTATTCGTCAGACAAAACTGTACCATGGAATTATGGAGGGGATGTCTACTACCACGGTATCAAGCAAGATTGGCCAGCTGTTGAAGTTTCAAGTTCTGAGAAGGTTGACTCCAATATCTGTAATATTGTAGGGACTAGAAAGATTAATCGAAGTGGAAGTATATTCTCTCCAGAAATTGCTCCCCCAAAAGCAGTTTCTGGACCCGTAATCATTCATGTTGTTGTTGCTCCTCCGAATGATATTCCCAGTCCTACAATCATCTCTACTAATACTCCAACGGACAAAGCTGTTACAATCCCTGCTATCACTCCTATTGACATTCCTGTTACCGAGTTAACTGGGACTTGAGGAAAAGGTGTTCTAGTTGAGTCTTCCAGGACGAAGACATAATCAATAGCTATCCTTGAGACCTCCCGAAAAGAGATGGAGGAGATTCTAAAGATCATAAAAAGAAGCGACTACAATGTAGTCAAGCAATTGGGGAAAAATCCATCTAAAATTTCCATGCTGGCTTTATTACTATGTTCTGAGGCTCATGCAAAAGCCTTGGTAAAATTCCTTAAAACTGCTCATTTACCCCAAGAAACATCTGCCGATCAGTTCCAAGACTGCGTAGCCAGCTTGACTGCTGATAATGGTTTAGGTTTTTCATATGCTGATTTAACGCCAAGAGGAAGGAAGCATAATAAGGCATTACATGTCTCAGTGGAATGCAGGGGCACAACCTTGGCTCATGTTTTGGTGGACATCGGGTCGTCTCTGAATGTGTTGCCTAAAAAGGCTCTTGATAGGCTTGACTGCAAAGGATTGACATTGAAATTGAGAAACATAGTAGTGAGAGCCTTTGACGGATCAAAAAGGATGGTGCATGGGGAAGTGGATATCCCCATAAAGGTTGGAACCCAAACATTTGATTCCACTTTTATGTAATGGTTATCCGCCCTTCATATTCCTACTTGCTAGGCCGACTGTGGATTCACAATGCTGGCGTTGTTACTTCTATGTTGCACCAAATGTTGAAATATCCAATTCAATGGAATATTATCATTGTTCATGGAGAAGAAGAGTATACGATCAACCATCTCAATTCCTTCAGATATATGGAATTAGATGGTGAATTTATTGAAACTCCATTCCAACATTTTGAAGAAGTCCCGCAAGATGTGGCAGTAACCAAGGTTGTGTCTCAAGTTCCCAAGATTACAAGGCCTCCACTCAGGATGTCATCTTTGAAGGATGCCAAGGCATTGATAGAAGAAGGTGGGTGCACTATTTGGGGACAACTCCCAGATATCCCATACAAATCTTACAAGTTTAACCCGGGTTTCACTTCAGATGCCCAGAAGGTTGTACGCCGCGCTCATGCTGGAGGACCACCCTTGAAGATCAGCAATCTTAAAGTCAATGCGGTAGAGGATAATGAAGATGGCTGCAACCTGGAGGATTGGATCTTCCCAACTGTTAGGGGAGGGCTCAGCAACTAGGAGGCCATAGATTATATCTCGATCACTTTCATCCCACAGTAATTTGCCTTTACATTTTGTTGGATCTGTAATATTAAAACAATTCAGACTCTTAAAACCTTGTGTCTTACCCCAGGCACAATGGTCCATTTGTAAGGGTTATTATCTCATTTCCATATGACATCAATGAATCATGGACGTTTTTGCATACAAACTTTGTGCTCATTGTTTTTCTTTTTACATTTCCATTCCCTTCAAAGATAGTTATACTCTTACACACACTCACACTCACAATGCATGTCTACATCCATTCGGGATCCCATGGGTGATGGTTTTGCTATGGCTTTTTGTAACTTTGAAAATCTAATCTACCAAGTCGAAGACAAAGGTGAGGAAGATTGTGAAGTACCAGGGGAACTTGCCAGATTACTACAATAAGAAGAAAGAACCATTCAGCCCCACGAGGAACCAGTGGACACAATCAACCTAGGTACCGAAGAAGACAAAAGAGAAGTCAAGGTGGGTGCCAATATGGAGCCCAGTATCAAGGAGCGTCTGATTCAGTTGCTACACGAATATGTTGAGGTCTTTTCCTGGTTGTATGAAGACATGCCAGGACTTGATGTAGATATTGTGGTACATCGTCTTCCTACAAAAGAGGATTTCCCACCAGTAAAACAAAAGGTCTGTCGAATGCGACCATACATGTCGGAGAAGATTAAAGCTGAAGTCATAAAGCAACTCAACATTGGATTCTTGGTTGTCACCTCTTATCCGCAATGGGTTGCCAATGTTTTCCTGTGCCCAAAAAAGACGGCAAAGTGTGAATGTGTGTGGACTACATAGATTTGAATAGCGCAAGCCCTAAGGATGATTTCCCACTCCCCCATATTGATATTCTAGTTGACAATACGGCACAACACAAAGTGTTTTCCTTCATGGACGGTTTCTCAGGTTACAACCAAATCAAAATGGCGCCTGAGGACATGGAGAAAACAACCTTTGTCACACAATGGGGCATATTCTGCTACAAGGTTATGCCATTCGGACTGAAGAATGCTGGGGCAACCTATCATCGTGCCACGGTAGCTCTATTCCATGACAGGATACATCATGAAATAGAGGTCTATGTGGACGACATGATAGCTAGATCTCAAACAGAAGTAGATCATCTCAATCATTTACAAAAATTATTTGAGAGACTAAAGAAATACAAGCTGAGGTTGAACCCAAATAAATGCATGTTTGGAGTAAGATATGGTAAGCTCCTAGGCTTTGTCGTCAGCAATAAGGGTGTTAAAGTAGATCCTGCCAAGATGAAAGCGATACAAGAGATGGCTGCTCCTCGTACCGAGAAGGAAGTCAGAGGATTCTTGGGATGTTTAAACTACATTTCCAGATTCATTTCTCACCTGACAGCTACTTGTGAACCAATTTTCAAATTACTGAAGAAAGATCAAGTAGTCAAATGGAATGAAGAATGCCAAATTGCTTTCGACAAGATCAAAGAGTACTTGCAAGAGCCTCCTATTTTAATGCCACCAGTCGAGGGAAGACCAATGATCATGTATCACTCTGTTTTGGAAAGTTCAATAGGGTGCGTGCTAGGGAAGCATGACGAGTCTGGCCGAAAAGAGCACGCTATTTATTACCTGAGCAAAAAGTTTACCGACTGTGAAACAAGATATTCACTGCTCAAGAAAACTTGATGCGCTCTGGCATGGGCTGCTCGCCGGCTAAGACATTATATGTTGACCCACACTACCTTGTTGATATCTAAAATGGATCCGATAAAATACATCTTCGAGAAGCCTGCTCTCTCTGGGATAATAGCGAGATGGAAGATGATCCTGACAGAATATGGCATACAGTATACTACCCAGAAAGCAATAAAGGGAAGTGTGCTAGCTGATCACCTTGCTCACCAAGTTGTGGAAGACTACCAGTCCATGAAGTTCGAATTCCCAGATGAGGACATCATGATGGTAAACAACTATGAAGAATTCAGGCCATATGACAGACCTGAACAAGGATCCCGATGGACCCTGGTTTTTGATGGGGCATCTAACGCACTCGGCAATAGTATCGGTGTTGTACTCATATCTCCTGAAGGGTGTCATACTCCTTTTGCTACAAGACTCTGCTTTAATTGTACAAATAACATGGCAGAATACGAAGCGTGCATCTTTGGTCTTAAATTTGCCATAGATTTGGGGATCAAATCCTTAAATGTATTCGTAGATTCAACTTTAGTCATCATCCAGATCAAAGGGGGATGGGACACCAAACACCCTAACCTTATCCCTTATAAAGAACATGTTTTGACATTGCTCCCACATTTTGAGAAGATTACCTTCGAGCATTTCTCGCGAGAAGAAAATCAGCTAGCAGACACACTAGCCACAATGTCATCTATGTTTAAACTTAAATGGGATAAAGAGGCTCCCCAAATCACCATTGAACGAATGGATGAACCAGCACAATGTCACGAGATTAATACTGAAGAAGTAGTGGATCAGTCTTGGTTTCACTAAGTCAAGAGGTATCTCGAGGCTCAAGAATATTCATAAGAAGCTTCAGTCAATGATAAGAAGCTCTTAAGGAGATTCTCTTCTAAATTCTTCCTTAGTAATGGCATTCTCTACAAACGCAACCATGACTCTGTGTTACTTCGGTGCGTAGACAAGGTTGAGGCTGAAAGGATCATGGCTGAGTTACATGAGCGTACTTTTGGCACACATTCCAGTGGGCATACGATGGCGAAGAAAATCCTACGGGCCGACTATTAATGGTCTACCATGGAAGCAGATTGCTATCAACACTCTCAAACCTGCCATAACTGTCAGATTTATGCTGTCAATGTGCACGTACCTCTAGTTCCTCTGAATGTCTTGACGGATCCTTGGCCCTTTGCCATGCGGAGGATTGATATGATTTGGGAAATCAAGCCAACATCCTCCAATGGACACCGCTTCATCTTAGTGGCCATTGACTATTTTACCAAGTGGGTGGAGGCAGCTTCTTTCACTTCCGTTACCAAGAATGTTGTCACCCGGTTCATCAAGCAGAATCTCATCTGTCGTTACGGTATCCCGGAAAGGATCATTACAGACAATGGCACGAACCTGAACAACACTATGATCACCGCCCTGTGCGAGCAGTTCAAGATCCAGCATCACAATTCTTCCCCTATCGGCCGAAGATGAATGGTGTTGTCGAAGCCGCAAATAAGAAAATTAAGAAGATTATACAGAAAATGACAGTCACATACAAATATTGGCATGAGATGCTACCATTCGCTCTCTACAGGTATCGTACCACAGCTCGCACATCAACCGGGGCAACACCCTGCTCTTTGGTATATGGCATGGAGGTTATCTTTCCTATTGAGGTCCAGATTCCCTCTCTGAGAATTATGAAAGATGCAGGGCTGAATGAAGAAGATTGGATCCAGACTTGACTTGATCAACTAAACTTGATTGATGAGAAAAGGCTTATTGTTGTCTGTCATGGTCAAATGTATCAGAAACGGATGATCAAGGCTTTCAACAAAAAGGTCAGACTCCAAGTATATCAAGTCAGGGATTTGGTGATCAAACGTATCATACTGCCGCAAGGTGATCCCAGGGGAAATGGACTCCTACATACGAAGGACCATTTGTAATCAAAAGCATATTCTCTGGTGGAGTGATGATCTTGACCACCATTGATGGCGACGACCTGCCGCACCCTGCGAACACTGACATAGTCAAAACATACTACGCATAAGAGACCCGCTAGGTTGACACACCTAGGCAAAACAAGGGCATCTCGACGAACCAAAAAAAAGGGTTCGGGCAAAAATTAAGGATAAAACAAAAAAATATGTACACCCGGCAAGTTAAAAACCCGAAAGGGAGACTTGGGAAAAAAAGGGTTTCCTAGTGGACTGAAAACCCGAAAGGGCGGTCCAGAAAAAAGTTAGGGAATTAAAGCGTATGACTATGTCCCGTTGGATCACTTTACGGATAACCTTTGGCCTCCACTGACAAACTCAGAGGTTTTGATCAATTCAATCATCTTCGGATGAGGCAGCAAATAGACAAGATGCTCAGAGACATGAAGGCTATAGCAGAATAGGAACCCCATGGGATTATTTCACATAGCTATCTTTTCTTTGTATCAAAATTTCCATTTTTATGATGGCATTCTCTTACTAGAATGTTCGTCTCACTGTACAAAAATACTTACTCAAAGTCAATACAAAGATATCCCTTTGAAAGTGCAAAACTATATGTTTTTCTTTACTCTTGTGTTTTGTTTACAAAAACGTCCAATGATTTATTGTTGAACATATGCATTTGAATATAATTACTGTTTTCGAATAAACAAAATAGAAAGACAATCACTGAGGGCTTTTAAGGTAGGGAAATCTCTCTAAGTTATTTCCATAAAATCCCCCGCAGTGTGCAATTTAATCCTCAGTGGAACAAAGCTTCCAGTTATCAATCCCCAGTAGAAGTCGTTCAATTTCTCCGGATTTCCAAATAGGATTTTATAAGCGGTACACGGTATTTCCCTTACAATAGAGTTCATTTCTCTAAGCGGAAATTCATCAACACTTCAACTTAACAACATGAAGACTTACATATCCTCAGCAGCGTTCAAGGATTTATTTTCCCCAATCCAACAACAGTGCAGCAGATTAGCTCACATACGCATACATTGCATCTGTATATCATAAACATGATAACACGAATGCATTATACCATACATTTCATACAACCCGATTTTGCATTTTAGCTAACATTTTACCCTTTTTCAGGATAAGGTTAACAGCTACCATTAACAATAATCCAACTTTTCAGATACAGTTCAGATACACTCCAGATACGGATGCCATTCTGATACTCATTCAGATTCAACTTTCAGATATAGTTCAGATACGCTCCAGACACGGATGCCATTCTGATACTTATTCAGATTCAACTTTTAGATACAGTTCAGATACGCTCCAGACACGGACGACATTTTGATACTCGTTCAGATTCAACTTTTTAGATACAATTCAGATATGCTCCAGGCAAGGATGCCATTCTGATACTCATTCAGATTCAACTTTTCAGATACAGTTCAGATACGCTCCAGACACGGATGCCATTTTGATACTCATTCAGATTTAACTTTTCAGATACAGTTCAGATACGCTCCAGACACGGATGCCATTCTGATACTCATTCAGATTCAACTTTTCAGATACAGTTCAGATACGCTCCAGACACGGATTCCATTCTAATACTCATTCAGATTTAATTTTCAAATACAGTTCAGATATGCTCCAGACACGGACGCCATTCTGATACTCATTCAGTTTCAAATTACAAACACAGTTCAACAATCACTTATGGATGGCATCTACAAGCCCATCTCCAACAACTTTCTATCATCTTTCCAAATTGCATATTTAATCCCATTCCCTCAATCATCACATCACCGAGTGCAAATTTCTGGGCACTCTGGTGTCCAATCATCTTCCACCTTCGAGTCACGAATGGCAAAACTCACCAATCTAACTCTTCAGGCTTAAGAAGATTGAACAGGGGAAGTTGTTGTACCCCAAAATTTTCCCTCTCATTTATCAATAATTTTCTCACAAGATCTTCTTTGGCTCAAGATTGCACTAGGGTTGATCAGCTCAAAACACCTCCTTAAGCACTGATGACCAAAATTAGGGTTTGAGTTTGCACAAAGATTTTTGAACTTACAATGTCCCATGTGACTTTCATGGATCATTATGGACCCCCAAGATTACTCATGTCAAGTTTCAAGCCTTGGATCACACTTTTGCTCAGTAAATTAAGTAGTTAACCTAAAAATCAGTTGTATTGGGGGGAAAGTCAACCATGGCCAATTTACAGTCAAACCTCATACTTTTTTATCCATATCAACATTTTAAACTCATATGTTTCATTTGATCAAGTTTGGACCACAATTCCTCAAGAAATTTGATCAAATCTCCAAAAGGGCAAAATGGTTAAAATTAGGGTTTTGACTGGGAAAGGGCAGTTTCTGATTTTTGACCTAGCAAATGATCAATTGGTTTAAGACATGATCTCAAGAGTCCAGTTGCATCATTTTTACCTAATGAAATGGTTCAAAACATTGCAAGTCCATTGGATTGACAGATGAATTTTTCAGTAAACTGATCAAAAGTCAATTATATACTAAAAAGTCAAACTTTGACTTTTTGATCAAATTCAAGTACCAAAGATCATAATTCATGAAAACATGTCAAAATGTGAAACTTATTCATAAAGAAATCTAAAAGTCAATATTTCATTTTGAAAAGTCAAAATTTCTAAACTTAGATATTTTTCTGTGTTGGAAATTTCATGTTATTTTTATAACTTTGAGCAAACTTTTCACCATGATGCAAGATGATTCAAGAGAAACTTCCAACGTGAAAGTTGTAGATCTCCATGAAATATACAAATTTTATTTACACATATCCTTCCAAAAATGCTTGGATCTCAAGTTATAATTTTATGAACATGTGGTCATGAAACTAAACACTTAGTGAAAATTTTGCCCTAATTTGGTCAAGATTTTGACCCAACTTCATGGCAATTTTTCACATAGTTCAAAGGGGAATATTCAAAATAAATTCAAAGATGGGTTGTATATCACATTTCAAGCTTTCCTAAATGTTCTATAACTCCTTGAGATCATTCTTGAGTAGGGAGAATCGAAGAGATGAAGTTAGGGTTTTATCACTTTAATTACAAGTCATTTCAGTGATGAACAAAATTCAAATTCAAACTATGCTGCATAAACACTAATTTGCAGGCCTCAAACTTATTAGGCACTCCATAATTAATGGTTTACACAGCTGTTAGAGGCCTCACTTCAATCATTCAATGCATGGACATGCTTTATATCCATTTTTGGAAGAAAGGTCACATTGCCATTTTGATAAAGTGAATTTTTGTACAAAACTTGTTCTTGAGCCTTGCACTTGTTCTCTTCTGATGAAACCAGTCCTATAACTCGTGAGAAATGTTTCAAACACTTACAACCACCCATCCCATTCTTGTACCTCTTCTTGAAACTCGTTTCCCTCTTTTCTTCAAAATCAAGTAACCTAGCCAAAAGCTAAGAACTTGTAATTCTGATTGTCCAAAGCTCTCAAACAATTTTGTTTATACATACACAAACCATTTGACAAAAACACACGAATGCTCAAGACTTGAAAGAACATAGAACTCAGAATCACACTTCACACTTCCATTTTTTACACAAAATGACCAAAAACTTGAAACTCATAATCTACTTGTGTGTTTCTTGGCCTTTCAGTTTCTAAAGTTTCTAAACATCATATATAGTTGATCCCACACCCTATTATAGAAATGTAACACCATTAACATCATCCTCCATTTTCAAAAACTCAGCTCTGCACATTGACTTCTCCAGACCATTTCAGCCATCCATTGTTCAAGCTAATCATTGTATTAGCTTCCTGAGACCTCAAGGAAGCTAACCTGATCATCACCATCACTTGAAACAAGCTCAAACTCAAAACACGACTTCTAGTTTTGAGTTAAGTTTTCTCCACTTTGAACTCTTCATACAGGCATCATCAATGATTTATTTATGAACAAAACATGTAGATATGATTTCCCTAAAGCTAACCATGTCCATAGTTTCCATTAATTTTTCTTAAGCTTAGAGAATTTTGAAACTGAAATTTCTGAGATTTTTAGGGTTAAGATTAGGGCCATTGAAATTCATGCTTATCTTTGATCTATAGTTTTAATGCTTTACATTTCTGAAACCGTGAGAAACTTTGCTACAAGTTTCATGTTTACAGTTTTCATTTTTGATGAGAAATGAGCAAGTTACAGTTGGTCTGGCTGGAGGTTGAAGATGAAGTCATCAGGGCGCGTTTTGCCTTATATATTTATTTATTTTCCTATGTTAACGGATGTATAGCCACCCCAGTGGTAGAAGCGCGCGTCTGTAACCTTTGGGACCTGGGTTCGAGCCCCAGTGGTACCCTTTTGGATTTTTTCCACATTTTTTGGCTTTCTGATTTGTCTTTTTGGCAGGCGCTGGGCCTCTTTGGGCCTGACTTGTTTTTATTTTTGCTAGTTAACCCCCTGCAGGTTGTTTGCACCCCTGGCCCAAGTTTTTTTATTTTTCCTTTTTTATTTTTATTTATTTCATTTTTATTTCTTAATTATTTTTCCTAATATTAAAAAATACAAAAAAAAATAGATTTTCATTTTAACTTAGTTTATTTTATTTTTCTCATAAAAAATATTTTTATTCAACTATACTTTATTTATTTTTATTAACTAGTCTTGTAAATTTAAATTAAAATACTATGTTTTTATTTATTTCCTCTCACACCAATTAAAAAAAATTGATATGATAAAAGACTAAAAATATTTTATAATACTATAAATATTTTCAAGACAAAAATACCGAAAACTCTTTTCTGATAAAACTTAATTTCTTTTATTTTAATTAATAGATTTAGGTTTTTGCTTAAAAATATTTTCTTAGAAAATTAGGGTTTACTTTTCATTAACTATTTGTCTTTTAATTAATTATTTTAAGACAAAATCCCTTTTCTCTAAAAAATCCAAACAAATATCCATTTACTTCATATTTTGCATTTTTATACATTTACTCATTTTACACATTGTATCTATTTAAATTCCTTGTACATTGATACCAATTCAATATGGTTGTAATAGACTAATTAGGTTTACATTCTTGCAATCCCCATTCAATTTGTATACCCCTCTCCCACAAATGTTGTAATAGCGTAGTAACTTTAAATTCCGCAATTTATCGCTTTTATATATAACATGCTAGTAATTAGGATTTGTATGTAAAGACTAAAACCAATACTTAGAAAACCCTAATCCAAGATAAAATCAAGCATGAAAACAATACACTTGCACACAAACACCCCTAGGATAATTCCACTTGGTTGCCTTTACAAAATGGTCATATTACACATGTAAGGCATCTTAGCAAAAACAAGCAAATACCAGATCATAGTCCCTCGATAACGCTATCTAAGTTGCCTTTAAAATGATCTTAGTCCCTAAAAGAGAATGCTAAGATACCTTGCAACGTTGCTAATCATGGTTATACGATGACCCACGCCCGTCCCGTTTACATCCAAAGATAGGGTTGCTTACCACATCAATGGTAAGATAACAATGTCAAAGGAAAAGAAAATGAACAAGAAAGACTTTTGAGTAGGTAAAATGCTCCTAATTACTTGCTCAATTTCAAAACAAACATCCTTTCTATTTTCAAAACAAGCACCTACACTTTCAAAACATCTTACAAACTTGAAAAAACTTTCAAAAGATCAACATCTTTGTATACATTCTTACGAACGAGAATTATTACGAAGATTGCCTAAACAATGTCCTCTTTACAAAATACTTTCAAAAACCACAAAAAGCACAATTTCAAACAAAAGCAAGTGATCTAGCAAGTAACTAAGAGCCCATGAAAAACCATGGATGAAAAGGGTGCTAATACCTTCCCTTTTCACAATCTACCCCCCGAACTCAAGAAATAATCTCAAAGGTCTTTCCTGTGCTTTTTCACCTTTCCTTTTGGATAAAAGAAAAGTCGATGGCGACTCTTGCTAACCGCAACATTTGCGATCAAACACAAAATGCTCAAGTCAGTTCTCCCACCGTATCACACGATGTATGCAAGTTTAAGTTTGTATTACAGGGGCATCAAAGAGTTATGTGTCGATGCATAAGCTTTTATATCCATGCATAATAGTTTGAGATAGTATTCCAGGGACTTCAGTAAGTTATGTATCGATACAAAACCTATTGTGTCGACTCATAATGATGTATTATGAGTAAAATACATTTTTAGCTTATTTTAAACATGTTATATTATATTTTTTTAGTGCACACATGTATTTATTATTTCACATATATTTGTAATCATTCAAAATCAATTATGAAGGGTTTGTTCACATCTTGTGGTACATGGGAAGTTTTAAGAAATTTCACCAAGGCCTACGCATGAGCCTCATAGCACAACAATAAAGCTAGCATGGATATCTTTGGCGGAGTCTGCCCTAGTTGTTCGACTATGTTGTAGTCGCTTCTCTTTATAATTTTCATAATTTCTTCCATCTCCTTTTGGGAGGCTTCAGGGATAGATACTGATTGCGCCTTCATCCAGACAGGCTCAACCAGAATGCCTTTGCCCCGAGTCTCGGTCGACTCAGTGGTAGGAGTGTTAGTAGGGGTAACCATAGGGATTGTAGTAGTAGTGTCAATGCAAACAGAAGCAGGGATGATCACAGGACCGGTAACAGTTTTCGGAGGAGCAATCTCGGGAGAGAATACTCAGCCACTTTTGGTTATCTTGCGGGTTCTCGCAATATTACTGATGTCGGGGTCAGCCTTCTCAAAAATTGAGTCTTCATCAGCCAGCCAATCCTGCTTGACGCCGTGATAGTAGACGTCGCCCCCATAGTTCCATGGGACAGTTTTATCTGATGAGTATGAGATTGGTCCTGGCATAGTAATTATCAGTAGAGCTACTTTAGAAGCTGATGTAATTCTAACGGGTCTTTTGGTGGAGACCCTGGAAGGATTGGTGGAAATGGTTACTATTGAAACATCTTTGTAAGAAATGGTTGAAACGGGAGTCTTTTCAAACAAAATCTCTTTGTCATCAATTAGGCGTTGGACACCTGCTTTCAGTAAATTACAACTAGTTGGTAGGGATAAACAAAGGTGGTAACTTTCGTCACAGACCGGAAATAAATCGGCTTTCAACAGATTCCTCTTGACAGTCAGGAGAGGAGTAACAAGTTCATCAACTGTAATAACAAACATATCATCTTCAACAGCGTTAACATCACAGCCATGCTTGGGCATAGGGGTGGTGATAACATTTGGGATCTCAGGAGCATCAAACTTTATTTCTTTTGCTTTGAGAAGGTCTTGCACCTTGTTTTTCAAAGCCTAACAATTGGTGGTATCATGGCCTGGGCTTTTTGAATGGTAACCACAACGAGCATTAGGATGGTAATGAGGAGATGCGGTGTTGGGATTCTTCGGGGCTTCCTTCAAAGTTACTAGATTAGATCTCAAAAATGTGGCAGGACTTGAGATAGTGTCATATTAATCCGGGTAAATTGTCTTACCGGTCTTTCTGTTCTAGGCTGATTGCTCCTTTGTTGAGTAGGTGCAGGCTTAGGGATCATGACAACCCCCATCATTAGACGACATTCAGCTCTATCTTGATTTCTTTGAGGGTATACAGCACCAACTTATTTCTTCCCAATAAATGATTTTCTTACAGTAACAGAGGATGCGTCTTTTTGGATCTTTCCACTCTTAATCCCAGCTTCCACTCTTTCCTCGGTCAAGATTAATTCAGTGAAGCCTGTTGAGGAGCTTCCAATTAGATGATTAAAGAAAGGACTGGACAGGGTACCCAGAAACATATCTACTAGCTCTCTTTCAGATAGGGGAGGTTGGACTCTTCCTGCTAAGTCTCTCCATTTCTGAGTGTAGTCTTTGAAACCTTCACTTGAAACCATAGCCATACTCTGGAGTTGAGTACGGGTGGGAGCAAGATCTGCGTTATATTGATACTGTTTATAAAAAGCGGCGGAAAGGTCTTCCCAATTATAGATATTGTCCCTTTCCAGTTGATAGAACCAATCTAGTTGAGACTCGGATAGACTGTCTTGAAAGAAGTCGACCCACAAATCTCTGTCAGCAGTGTGAGGCTGTATCTTCCTCACATAAGATCGAAGATGCATCTTGGGACACGAAACCCTGTCGTACTTAGAAAATACTGGTGCTTTGAACTTTCGTGGAATAACAGTCCCATACACCAAACCCAGCTCTTCAAAGTCCAGCCCGAACACTTTTTGAATCTCCATTGCACTTACACGCTCTTCTAGATGTTTGTATTTGTCGTCAGCGGGGGGATACTCCTCTTCAGAGTAATCCTCTTCTTCTTCCTCTTCAGATTCTGGATGGGCAGTCACTTCCTTGCCTTTCCCTTCTTGATTGTCTTTTTCACCAGATGATATTGCAAAGTCTAGGGTTCGTCTGGCTTGTCCTTGGAACCTTCTTCCTAGATTCAGAACTCCGGTTGTTTTCTTTGCTTTCTTCTTTTTTTCTTCAATCAGCAAAGTTTTCAAATCCTCTTGTCCTTTGGCTAGAGTCTAGAACATCTGTTGAAACTAAGCATTCTGCGCCTGGAGGTCTTTTACTGTCTTCTCGAGATCCATCTTACTGAAATAAACAGTAGAAAGATGAGGAGACTTATTGTAAGAAACCTGCTTATGTTATGATGAATGGTAATGCATATGCAATGATTTCAAGGAAATTAGAGATTTATATTTTCTTTAGACCTAAAAGGAACACCACTGCCAGGCCAAAAGGGCCCAGCGGCTGCAAGAAAATGTTAGGGAAACAGAAAATACAAAAAATGCAAAAGGGGGGTTCACATTGGTTCGAACCCTCGCCCTTTAGGTAAGAAATGACTTAGTACGCGCGTGCTTCCCACTGGGGTAGTTGTTTCATTCGGTCATATAACTAAACCATAAATATATATTAGAAACTGCTTTCTGAAGGCAATTTCGTCTTCAACCTCGCGCCTAGCCAGACCACCTGTATCTTCCTCATCTCTCCATAAAAATAGAAAGTTCAAACATGAAAGTTGTGGTGTTTCTTCCCACGAATCCAACCATATAACTTATGTAAGCTAAAAGTCAAAGATAAAAACTAATTTTGCTGGCCCTAAATTGAAACCTAATTTTCTCATAAATTTCAAATCCAAAATTCTCTATACACAGTCAATATAAATGGTAACTATGAACACGGTCAGCTTTAGAGCAAAGATATCTACATTTTGTCTTCACAAATCAGGATCAAATGATGCTTGTATGAAGAGATAGAAGTTTGAAAATTTACCTCTTGCAGTTGGAGTCGTGAATGGAGTTTGAGTAACTTTTGAGATGGCCTGAGGATCTATTTAGCTTGCCTGGACCTCCTTGAATGTATTCCAAATCCTACTTTGCCTTAAAAGTCCCTAAATCTCTCTACTCAAGTCAACCTGCAAGCTTGATATTTGAAAATGGTGGATAGTGATGGAGGAGTTACAGTCTTGAAACAGGGGCCTGGATTGCTTTGGTATGATGTATAGAAGGTGTTTGAATAATTAGTTTTCAAAACGCACAAGTGGAAATGAACATAGTGAGTTTTGGTTCAAAACTGTGTATCAATGGTGTTCTTGAGCAGATTTATGGTTTTAGAGTGTTTGGTATAGTTTCAGGATACTAGCATTCATGTGTCATCTTGTAAATAGTGTGTGTACTTATAGGCAAGAGGTTTTGAGGCTTGAAACAACTCAAATGGAAAATCACATGTTATGGCTTGGTTACTTGTTTTTGAAGCAAAGTTGACAAACATGGTTTCAATGTGGAGTACAAGGGTTTGTAGGGTGGTTAGCAGGTTGTAGGCATGTTTCTTCTTGCTTTTGAATGCTTTTGAGTCAGAAACAACAATGTATGGGCTCAAGAAGAGTTGACATTATGATTAAAGTCACTTTTCCAAAATGGAAGTGGTGACTTTCTTCAAAAAATGGAAATGCAACTTGGATAATGGCTCAAATGCTTGGACAATGGCTCTATCAGTTGTGTAAGAATTAAATTATTGAGTTATTAGCAAGTTTGAAGCCTGCAAAGCAAGATTTGTACAACATGCTTGAAGATTGGATCAAGTGTTCTTCACAAAATAGCTTGTAATCCAAGTGACAAAACACCAACTTCTTGCCTTCGATTCTCCTTGCTCAGAAATGATATCAATGAGTTCTTGGACATTTTGGAAAGCTTTCAATGTTCTCTTTAACTAATATTTGAATTGCTTTTGAATACTCACCTTGGAACTATGTGAAAAATTGCCATAAAATTTTGGTCAAAAATCTGCCTAACTAGGGAAAAATTTCACTAAGTCTTTTTTTAGTTCATGAGCATGTATTCACAAAATTATAACTTGAGATCCAAGAATTTTTAGGAGAAGTTGTGTGAAGCAATGTTATAGTTTTCATGGATATCTACAACTTCCATGTTGGAAGTTTCTCTTTAATCATCTTGCATCATGGTGAAAATTTGGCCTAAATTTATGAAAAAAACATGAATTTTCAACACTTAGAAAAATTTCTAAGTTTAGAAATTTTGACTTTTCAAAATGAAATCTTGACTTTTTGATTTCTTGTTTGAATAAGTTTCATATCTTGACATGTTTTGATTAATTATGATCTTTGGCACTTCAATTTTGTAAGTGTTTGGTTGTTGGCATGTTTTTTGGTAAAACCAGTTGTGTGAATGTCATGACTGATGTCATAACATTCTGGGATACAAGGTACATTCTGCAGAAAAAGAATGTCATACAGGAGCTGCTCAATATGAGTGTTTAGCTGATCATTATGCAATGATCATATTTATTGCATTCTACCAAAATCAGTAAACAGGATTCTTGTTGTCATAACCAATGTTAAGACATCCTGTACTGAACTAACATTTGTGCAGATTTATTATTTCTGAGAATTTTCAGGAATCTGGTTTATTCAGTCCAGATCAGATTCTCACGTGGACTTAGGTTAACTTTGCTTAACCCTAATCTGGTTGTTAAAGTCCTATGACCAAGTCTTGAGGTTAACCCTAATTAACCCTAGCTATTGCCGTGGAAGCCCTAACTGAAGAATATCTGCCTATATATTCCTCATGAAGACTGTTGGTGAAAGACACTTTTGACAGAAGATCAATAAGGGACTGTATAGTTGTAACTACTGTAATCCAAGCAATTATCATTGTGATAAGTGACTTGGAGTAGGATTTGATTGTAAGGGTTGTGTATCACTCAAAGCTTTGAAGCACGAGTGTTTGTGTCACTTGATTAAAGCTTTGAAGCAAAGTCTAGTTAGGGTTGTGTATCACTCAAAGCTTTGAAGCACGAGTGTTTGTGTTACTTGATTAAAAGCTGTGAAGCAAAATCAAGTGTATGTTCTGAAGAGTGTCTTCATAATTTGATTAGTCAATTGTTTAGTATCACTGCTGTGATTGAGGGGGAGTGAGTAGGAACTCAGGTTTAAGTTGAACTTAGATTGAAGTTGCATTGGGTAGGTCTTAAGTGAAGGAGATAAACTGGTTGGTTTATTCCTGAATTAATATCTCTTATAGTGAATTTCCTCCCTGGCTTGGTAGCCCCCAGAGTAGGCGTTGTTACACACTGAGCTGGGTAAACAATTGGCTGTGTTCTTTACTGCTTTTAGATTTACTGTCTTGAAGAGTGTCAGATACGGTGGCATAACATTCACTGTGACATTAAGTATCTGCTGCCAGAATTTCAATTGGCATCAGAGCAGGTACCCTGCATGTCTTACTGGGTGAGATCTAGGGATATTATTTTCTGGCGCTATGGACAAAGAAGGAGGATTTGGAAACAGACCACCCATTCTGGATGGATCAAATTATGACTACTGGAAACCTTGTATGATTGCCTTCTTAAAATCAATGGACAAAAAGGCTTGGAGAGCTGCTGACAAAGGATGGAACCATCCCACCATAACTGGGAAAGATGGGACGACCAGTCTGAAACCTGAGGAAGAATGGAGAAAAGAAGAAGATGAGTTAGCCATGGGTAACTCCAAAGCATTAAATGCCTTGTTCAATGGAATTGATAGAAACATATTCAGACTAGTACATCAATGTGAACTGGCCAAGGAGGTTTGGGACACTCTCAAAACTTCCCATGAGGGCACATCCAAAGTAAAAATGTCAAGGCTTCAGATGCTGACTACCAAATTTGAGAACCTAAGGATGATGGAAGATGAGACCATTCATGAGTTTCACATGAACATCTTGGAAATTACCAACACCTTAGGAGCATTGGGAGAAAAGATGTCAGAAGAAAAGCTGGTGAGAAAGATTCTCATATCCTTGCCTAAAAGATTTGCAATGAAGGTGACTGCTATAGAGGAAGCTCAGGATATCTGCAACTTGAAGGTGGATGAACTCATTGGGTCACTCCAGACCTTTGAGATGGGGATCAGTGACAATGTCGACAAGAAAAACAAGAGCATAGCACTTGTATCTAATACTGAATATGAAAACAAAGAGGATGAAGAAGAAAATATTTCAGAAGCTATAGCCATGCTTGGAAGACAGTTCAACAAACTCATCAAGAGAATGGACCCAAAGTCAAGGTCAAATGTTAAGAACATTCCTTCTAACATTAACAGATCCTATGACTCCAGCAGAAGACCAAAGTCTAAAGAGAAGGGAAATCAAAGCAAAGGAATTCAATGCCATGGATGTGAAGGATATGGGCACATTCGAGCTGAATGTCCTACCTTTCTTAAGAAACAAAAGAAAGGAATGTTTGTTACTTGGTCTGACTTTGACTCAGAAAGTAATTTTGAAGAAGAATCTGCCAAACTAGTTACTGCGCTAACTGGTATTTGTAACTCTGATAGTGACTCTAGTGATGAGGAAGTGACATTTGAAGAACTGGCTGACTCTTACAAGAAGTTATGTATCAGAAGTGCTGAAGTCTGTCAGCAAAATGAGAGACAAACAAAACTCATAGTAAAGTTGGAGGCTTAGAAGAAGGCAGGCATTGATACTATAAGTCATCTAGAAGGGGAAGTTCAAATGCTAAACTCAAAACTTGACCAGATGACCAAATCTGTCAAGATGCTGACAAATGGAACTGACAAATTAGAAGAAATCCTTCAAGTTGGACAAAATTTGGGAAACAAGTCTGGTCTAGGATTTGTGGCAGCAAAGAAATCTATTGTAGACAAGAAGAAGATCAGGCCTGATAAACAAATGTCAAAGCAGATGTCACAACATAGCACTCAACATCGAGAACAGAGAAATATGAAGAAAAAGTATCAAAGATGGAGATGTCATCATTGTGAGAGGTTTGGTCACATAAAGCCATTCTGCTTCAGATTATATGGATATCCTAATCAGACCCCAGTTGTCAAACCTAAGTCTAACAAGGCACCATATACTCAACAGTGGAAGAAAAAGGCTACTTCCCTGATAGCTCACACCTCCCTTAGAGTCTCTGCAAAGGAAGACTGGTACTTTGACAGTGGATGCTCTAAACACATGACTGGAATCAAGAATCTTCTCAATAATGTTAAACCTCACACTACTAGTTATGTGACTTTTAGAGATGGCGCTAGAGGAGAAATCAAAGGAGTTGGAAACATGGACTGCCCTGGAGTTCCAAACCTAAATGAAGTATTGCTGGTAAAAGGATTGACTGCTAATCTCATAAGTATCAGTCAATTATGTGATCTAGGATTCAAGGTCAACTTCACCAAGTCTGAATGTCTTGTAACTAATGAGAAACAAGAAGTTGTAATGAGAGGAGTCAAATCTAAAGACAACTGCTACTTATGGGAGTCTGAGAACACTAATTATTCTTCTGTGTGCTCTATTGCCAAAGAAGAAAAAGAAGTGAAACTGTGGCACCAAAAACTTGGTCATTTACATCTAAGAGGAATGAAAAAGATTATATCCATGGAAGCAGTCAGAGGGATTCCAAGGCTGCAAATTGATGAAGGGAGAGTTTGTGGTGAATGTCAGGTTGGAAAGCAGACTAGAATGTCACATCCAAAGTCAAGACATCTGACCACCTCTAAGGTGTTAGGACTTCTACATATGGATATGATGGGACCAATGCAGGTAGAAAGTCTTGGTGGAAAAAGATATGCCTATGTTGTTGTGGATGATTTTTCCAGATTCACCTAGATTAACTTCATTAGAGAAAAGTCTGATGTATTTGAAGCATTTAAGGAACTGTGCAAAAGAATTCAAAGAGAAAAAGAAGGATGCATTGTCAGAATCATAAGTGATCATGGCAAGGAATTTGAAAACAGTAAGTTTGATGAGTTCTGCTCCTCAAAAGGAATTAATCATGAATTATCTTCACCCATAACTCCTCAACAAAATGGAGTTGTGGAAAGGAAAAACAGGACTATACAGGAATCTGCCAGAGCAATGATACACGCCAAAAGACTTCCTATTCATTTTTGGGCTGAAGCTATGAATACAGCCTGTTATGTCCATAACAGGGTCACCTTGAGAAAGGGAACATCATCCACCATTTATGAACTTTGGAAAGGAAGAAAGCCTACAGTGAAGTACTTCCATGTATTTGGAAGCAAATGCTATATTCTGACAGATCGTGAACAAAGGAGAAAGATGGACCCTAAAAGTGATGAAGGAATATTCCTAGGATACTATACCAACAGCAGAGCTTATAGGGTATTCAATTCCAGGACCAAAGTTATGATGGAATCTATAAATGTCATAGTTGATGATTACCATGAGGAAACAAATGTCCCATATGATGTTGAGACATTCTTTGAGACTTCAACTCAAAAGGATGATATTCCTAAAACTACTTCATCAGAATATGAATCAAAGAAAGCTAACAAAGACCCTTCCATCAGAATTTAGAAAGATCATCCTAAGGAACTCATCATAGAAGATCCTAACAGTGGAATCATTACAAGATCTAGAGAAATCATCTCAAACTCTTGCTTTGTATTTAAGATTGAACCAAGAAATGTTAAGGAGGCTTTAACTGATGAATACTGGATTGGAGCAATGCAAGATGAATTGAACCAATTCAAGCAACATGAAGTATGGGAGTTAGTTCCTAGACCAGGAGGAACAAACATCATTGGCACAAAATGGATCTACAAGAACAAATCAGATGTTGAAGGAGTTGTCACCAGGAATAAGGCAAGACTTGTTGCTCAAGGATACACTCAATTGAAGGGGTTGATTTTGATGAGACTTTTGCTCCTGTATCCAGACTGGAATCAATCAGACTCCTATTGGGAATTGCTTGTCTCCTTAAGTTCAATTTATTTCAGATGGATGTAAAGAGTGCCTTCCTAAATGGGTACTTAAATGAGGAACTTTATGTGGAACAGCCTAAAGTATTTGTGGATCCAAACTGCCCTGATCATGTCTAGAAATTGAGGAAAGATTTATATGGCCTGAAACAAGCTCCTAGAGCATGGTATGACAGGTTGACAAAATTCCTCTCTGACAAAGGATACACGAAAGGAGGCTTGGATAAAACTCTTTTTGTCAAAAATGAAGGAGGAAAGATAATGGTAGCTTAAATCTATGTTGATGACATAGTGTTTGGGGGAATGTCGGGTAAAATGGTTAAACATTTTGCTGAGCAGATGCAAGCTGAATTTGAAATGAGCCTCATGGGAGAATTGACCTACTTTCTTGTACTGCAAGTCACACAGATGGAAGACTCAATTTTTCTGTCTCAAAGCAAGTATGCAAAGAACATTGTCAAGAAGTTTGGGATGGAGAATGCTAGTCACAAAAGGACTCCTGCACCTACTCACTTAAAGTTGTCCAAAGATTCAAGTGGGGTTAAGGTGGACCAAAGCTTGTACAGAAGCATGATAGGAAGTCTTCTATACTTAACAGCCAGCAGGCCTGACATTGCTTTTGCAGTTGGAGTATGTGCAAGATACCAGGATAAACCCAAAGTAAGTCATATCGACCAAGTGAAGAGAATTCTGAAGTATGTGAGTGGAACCTACAACTATGGCTTACTGTACTCTCATGGATGTGAACCAACTCTGACTGGTTACTCTGATGTAGATTGGGCTGGAAGTGCTGATGATAGAAAGAGCACCTCTGGAGGATGTTTCTTCTTAGGAAATAATCTTGTCTCCTGGTTCAGCAAGAAACAATACTGTGTGTCTCTATCTACTGCTGAAGTTGAATACATAGCAGCTGGTAGTAGCTGTTCTCAAATGATCTGGATGAAACAGATGCTTACTGAGTATAATGTCACACAAGATGTTATGACATTGTACTGTGACAATCTGAGCACTTTCAACATTTCCAAGAATCCTATTCAACATAGCAGGACCAAGCATATTGACATTAGACATCACTTCATCAGAGATCTTGTAGAGGAGAAAACGATTAAACTGGAACATGTTGCCACTGAACTACAACTGGCTGACATTTTTACCAAGGCACTTGATGCAAATCAATTTGAAAATTTGAGGGGCAAGCTGGGTATTTGCCAACATGAAGAAATGTAGCAATTAATTTTGCTTAAAACAAGGGATGAGAGAGATATTTTAGTTAAGTCTACTCTGATTGGGCTAATCATCTACTTCTCTATTTCTTTCCAAAATTTTAAAAAGTTGAATAGACATTCATATATCTCCCTCCTCTCGCGTTTCTGCAACAATCTTCAATCTCTCAAACGAAGACTGCACTATTATTGTTACCTGTTTTCTAAAACACTCAAAATGTCTCAACTATCCATGTCATCATCCTCTTCAAAGGCGACTGCTTCTTCCGCATCCTCTGATCGAGAACCTAGGGCAATCACAAACTGCATAGATTCTAATGTTCTGGAGATAACTCCTCTTCGTGAACTGGCAGCTGACCCCACTAAGGTCAAGAAGCTGCGAACCAGACATGCAAGAAGGTCACAAGCTTCTTCATCTGGTAAACCCTCTCAACCATCATCTTCTGTTCCTCCAGAAATAGCAAATAGGGAAGGTTCAGTTTATGTTCATCAAGCTATAGCTAGACTTGTCACTAGGATTCTAAATGAGAATCACTCTGTACCTGGCATTTATGTACCTTTGAATCAAGAATCTGCTAGTCCAAATGTTGAAATGAATCTAGATGTCACTCAGAATGTTGAGACACTGGATGACAACAATAGGAAATCTCTTGAAAATCGTGATGATCACCAGAACCCTACTGAGAAGGATGTTGAACCCCCGGTTATTGATGTTGATGAAGAATACTCTGACAATGACTTAATTGCCAATATCAACCCTAGCATAGCTAGAAGGATGATGAACAGAAAAAGAAAGCAGGATGCTGCCAAAAGCCTCTCCAAAGAGAAGACTGTTGATGTTGTTCATAAGAAAACCAGGTCTGAGAATAAGACTGGAGTAGAAACTGTGAAGGCTGGATTGTCAAAAGAAAAAGGGAAGGTGAAAACTCGAGTACCTGTTGGTAGTCTCTCAAAACCTTTGAGACAACCGATAGCAAAGAAAAGGAAGGAGCCTGAACCCTCTGAATCTGATGAGGAATCAGAATTTGAATTTGATGTTGAAGACATTCCTCTCAAAAGGAAACTCTCTTCAAGCAAAATGCCTAAAGTCCCTGAAGTCGCCAGTGACAACATCTCCTTTCACCATCCTGAGAATGAAAACAGGTGGAAGTATGTATGTTTGAAAAGGATCGCCTTAGAAAGAGAACTGAACAACAGTGCCATGGAATGTAAGGAGATCATGGATCTAATCAAAACTGTTGGTCTAATAAATACTGTGGTAAAGTTTACCAACTGCTATGAAGTTCTTGTCAAAGAATTCATAGTGAATTTATCTGATGGGTGTGCTGATGGAAAGTCAGTTGATTTTAATTGTGTATATGTGAGAGGAAGGAAGGTAAAATTATCTCCCTCTGAAATAAACAAATTCCTAGGAATACCTGATGATGCTAGCCCTGAGCTAGAAGTTACTGACAACCAAGTGTGCCAAACCATTATTACAAATCAAGTCAATAGTTGGCCCTTAAGAGGGAAGCTGAATGCAAGCAAGCTGAGCATGAAATTTGCCATTCTGCACAAAATTGGTGCAGCTAACTGGGTTCCCACCAACCATAAATCAACCATCTCCACAGGCTTTGGAAGATTTATTTATGCTATTAGAACCAGGAAAAACTTTGACTATGGCAAGTATATCTTTGATCAAACATTAAAACATGTTGGAAGTTGTGCTATTAAAGGCCCTATTGCCTTTCCCTCTCTCCTATGTGGTATAGTCCTTGCTCAGTATCCTGACATTCTAGTTGAAAAAGATACTGTATGCAAAAGATCCCCTGCTCTTGGGTTGCACTATAAGCTATTTCAGGGAACACATGTTCCTGACATTGTCATGACATCAGCTGAGACATCAACTGTCAAGTCTCATTCCAAGAAAACTAATGTTATAGTTGTGCTGAAGGAAACCTGCAAAGAGCTTGATACAAGGAAAAGGACTCTTGAGGACCTGATTGCTAGACTAGAACAGGAGGAGATTGAAGGACAAAGAAGGGAAGAGGATGCTTCTGAAGACCAGCTTAATGCTGAAGATAGTGCCTCCTCTGAAGATGACAGTGCTTGAAGATCAGTGCAGTTGAAAAGTGTGTTGCTGGTACCTGATGCTGCAAATGACTTTTGATTTTTTTCTCTGTGTTTTTATTATTCCTTTTGGATGACTGTATAACCTAAAAGTACAATTATCTTTGGCCTATTTATGGCTAAAGAGGGGGAGAAGATTTTGTGATAATTTTGGTAGAATTAGACTTGGTAGATATTATTAATTCTGCTGCTTTCTAATCTCTGATTGTTTAGGAGTGTTAGCCAAAAATTTGCAAAAGGGGGAGTTTGTAAGTGTTTGGTTATTGGCATGTTTTTTGGTAAAACCAGTTGTGTGAATGTCATGACTGATGTCATAACATTCTGGGATACAAGGTACATTCTGCAGAAAAAGAATGTCATACAGGAGCTGCTCAATATGAGTGTTTAGCTGATCATTATGCAATGATCATATTTATTGCATTCTACCAAAATCAGTAAACAGGATTCTTGTTGTCATAACCAATGTTAAGACATCCTGTACTGAACTAACATTTGTGCAGATTTATTATTTCTGAGAATTTTCAGGAATCTGGTTTATTCAGTCCAGATCAGATTCTCACGTGGACTTAGGTTAACTTTGCTTAACCCTAATCTGGTTGTTAAAGTCCTATGACCAAGTCTTGAGGTTAACCCTAATTAACCCTAGCTATTGCCGTGGAAGCCCTAACTGAAGAATATCTGCCTATATATTCCTCATGAAGACTGTTGGTGAAAGACACTTTTGACAGAAGATCAATAAGGGACTGTATAGTTGTAACTACTGTAATCCAAGCAATTATCATTGTGATAAGTGACTTGGAGTAGGATTTGATTGTAAGGGTTGTGTATCACTCAAAGCTTTGAAGCACGAGTGTTTGTGTAACTTGATTAAAGCTTTGAAGCAAAGTCTAGTTAGGGTTGTGTATCACTCAAAGCTTTGAAGCACGAGTGTTTGTGTTACTTGATTAAAAGCTGTGAAGCAAAATCAAGTGTATGTTCTGAAGAGTGTCTTCATAATTTCATTAGTCAATTGTTTAGTATCACTGCTGTAATTGAGGGGGAGTGAGTAGGAACTCAGGTTTAAGTTGAACTTAGATTGAAGTTGCATTGGGTAGGTCTTAAGTGAAGGAGATAAACCGGTTGGTTTATTCCTGAATTAATATCTCTTATAGTGAATTTCCTCCCTGGCTTGGTAGCCCCCATAGTAGGTGTTGTTACACACTGAACTGGGTAAACAATTGAATGTGTTCTTTACTGCTTTTAGATTTACTGTCTTGAAGAGTGTCAGATACGGTGTCATAACATTCACTGTGACATTAAGTATCTGCTTCCAGAATTTCAAATTTAACCAAAAAGTCTAAGTTTGACTTTTCATTATACAGTTGACTTTTGATCAGTTGACTGCAAAATTCATCTGTCAATCCAATGGACTTGTAATGTTTTGAATCATGTCATTAGGTCAAAATGGTGCACTTGGAATCTTGAAATCATTCCTTAAACCAATTGATCATTTGCTAGGTCAAAAAATCAGAAATTGCCTTTTCCCAGTCAAAACCCTAATTTTGACCATTTTGCCCTTTTGAAGATTTGATCAAGTTTCTTGAGGAATTATGGTCCAAACTTGATCAAATGATACATATGAGTCTAAAATGTTGATGTGGATCAAAAATTATGAAGTTTGACTGTAAATTGGCTATGGTTGACTTTTTCCCCAATACAACTGATTTTTAGGTCAACTGTTCAATTGACTGGTCAAAAGTGTGATCCAAGGCTTGAAACTTGACATGAGTGATCTTGGGGGTCCATAATGGTCCATTAAAGTCATATGAAACATTGATAGTCCAAAATGAGTATCAGGATGGCATCCTTGTCTGGAGCGTATCTGAAATGTATCTGAAAGTTGAATCTGAATGAGTATCAGAATGGCGTCCGTATTTGGAGCGTATCTGAGTTGTATCTGAAAACTGAATCTGAATGAGTATCAGGATGGCATCCGTATCTGAAGCGTATTTGAATTGTATCTGAAAACTGAATCTGAATGAGTATCAGGATGGCATCCGTGTCTGGAGCATATCTAAATTGTATCTGAAAACTGAATCTGAATGAGTATCAGGATGGCATCCGTGTCTGGAGCGTATCTGATATATATCTGAAAACTTTGAATATTGTTAATGGTAGTTGTTAACCTTATCCTGAAAAGGGTAAAATGTTAGCTAAATGCAATGTTTATGTTGTATGAAATGCATAGTATAATGCATTCGTGTTATCAATGTCTATGATATATGGATGCAATGTATGCGTATGTGAGCTAGTTTGCTGCACTGCTGTCGGATTGGGGAAAATAAATCCCTGACTGTTGCTGAGGATATGGAGTCTTCATGTCTTGAATTTTGAAGCGTTCGATGAATTTCCGATTAGAGAAATAAACTCTGTTGTAAGGGGAATGTTGTGTACTATTTGAAAAATCCTGGTCGGGGAATTCTGAGAAATTTGGTGACTTCTACTGGGGAGTGATAACTGGGAGCTTTGTTCCGCTGGGGATTAAGTTGTACACTGCGGGGAACTTTTATGTAAAATTACTTAGAGATATTTCCCTATCTCTTAAAGCCAACAGTGATTGTCTTTTATTTTGTTTATTTGTAAACAGTAATTATGTTCAAATGCATATGTTCAACAATGAATCATTGGACATTTTTGTAAGCAAAACACAAGCGTAAAGAAAACAGATAGTTTTTTCTCTTTCAAAGAGGTATCTTTGTATTGACTTTGAGTAAGTATTTTTGTACAAGGAGACAAACATTCTAGTAAGATAATGTCGTCGTAAAAATGAAGATTTTAATACAAAGAAAAGATAACTATGTGTAATAATCCTATGGGGTTCCCATTCTATTATAGCCTTTGTATCTCTAAGTATCTTGTCTATTTGTTTACTCGTCCGAAGATGATTGAATTGATCTGAACCTTTTAGTTTGCAGGTTGTTCGTAAGGTGATCCAATGGGACATAGTCATACGCTTTAATTCCCTAACTTTTACCTAGACCGCCCTTTCGGGTTTTCAGTCCAACGGGAAACCCTTTTTTTCCCAAGTCGCCCTTTCGGGTTTTCAACTTTCCGAGTGTACAAATTTTTTTGTTTTATCCCTAACTTTTGCCCGAACCTTTTTGGTTCGCCGGGATGCCCTTGTTTTGCTTAGGTATGTCAACCTAGCGGGTCTCTTATGTGTAGTATCTTTTGACTATGTCCGCGTTTGCAAGATGCGGCAGGTCGTCACCATCCATGGTGGTTAAGATTATTGCCCCACCAGAGAAAATATTTTTGATTATAAATGGTCCTTCATAGGTAGGAGTCCATTTTCCCCTAGGATCACCTTGTGGCAGTATAATGCGTTTGATCACTAGATCCCCAACTTGATATACCTGGCGTCTGACCTTCTTGTTGAAAGCCTTGATCATCCGTTTTTGATACATTTGACCATGGAAAACAGCAGCAAGTATCTTCTCATCAATCAAATTCAGTTGATCAAGTCGAGTCTGGATCCAATTGTCTTTATTCAAATCGGCATCCTTCATAATCCTCAGAGAGGGGATCTGGACCTCGATAGGAAAGACAGCTTCCATGTTGTAAACCAGAGAATAAGGTGTTGCCCCGGTTGATGTGCAAGTTGTGGTACGATACCCATGGAGAGCGAGTGGTAACATCTTATGCCAGTCTTTGTATGTGACTGTCATTTTCTGTATGATCTTTTTAATGTTTTTATTTGCAGCTTCGACAGCACCATTCATCTTTCGCTGGCAAGGGGAAGAATTGCGATGCTGGATCTTGAATTGCTTGCACAGGGCGGTGATCATAGTACTGTTTAAGTTTGTACCATTGTCAGTGATGATCCTTTATGAGATTATGTACCGGAAAATGAGATTTTGCTTGATGAAAAGGGAAACAACATTCTTGGTAACAGAAGCGAAGGAAGCTGCCTCCACCCACTTGGTAAAATAGTCAATGGCCACTAGGATGAAGCGGTGTCCATTGGAGGTTGTTGGCTTGATTTCCCCAATCATATCTATTCCCCACATAGAAAGGGCCAAGAAGTTGTCAATACATTCAGAGGAACCGGAGGTACGTGCACCTTGTCAGCATAAATCTGACACTTATGGCAAGTTCGAGAGTGTTGATATCAATTTTCTTCCATGGTAGACCATTAATAGCCTGCCCGTAGGATTTTCTTTGCCATCGTATGTGCACTGGAATGGGTGCCAAAAGTGTCTTCATGTAATTCGGCCATGATCCTTTCGGCTTCAACCTTATCTATGCACCGAAGTAACACAGAGTCATAGTTGCGTTTGTAAAGAATGCCATTACTAAGGAAGAACTTAACAGAGAATCTCCTTAAGAACTTCTTATCATTGATTGAAGCTCCTTCTGGATATTCTTGAGCCTCGAGATACTTCTTGACTTCGTGAAACTAAGGCTGGTCCACTACTTCTTCAGTATTAATCTTGTGACAGTGTGTTGGTTCTTCCATTCGTTCAATGGTGATCTAGGGAGCCTCGTTATCCCAATTAAGTTTAAACATAGACGACATTGTGGCTAGAGCGTCTGCTAGCTGAAATGCTCGAAGGTAATCTTCTCAAAAAGTGGTAGCAACGTCAAAACATGTTCTTTGTAAAGGATAAGGTTTGGGTGTTTGGTGTCCCATTCCCCTTTGATCTGGATGATAACCAAAGTTGAGTCTCCGAATACATCCAAGGATTTAATCCTCAAGTCTATGGCAGCTTTGAGACCAAAGATGCATGCTTCGTATTCCGCCATGTTGTTTGTACAATTGAAGCAAAGTCTAGAAGTAAAGGGAGTATGACACCCTTCCAGAGATATGAGTACAGCACTGATAACGTTTCCAAGTGCGTTGGATTCCCCATCAAAGAACAGGGTCCATCAGGATCCTTGTTCAGGTCTGTCATATGGCCTGAATTCTTCATAGTTGTCTAACACCATGATGTCTTCATCCGGAAATTTGAATTTCGTGGACTGGTAGTCTTCTACAGCTTGGTGAGCAAGGTGATCAGCTAATACACTGCCTTTTATTCCTTTCTGGGTAGTATATTATATGTCATATTCCGTCAGGATCATCTGCCATCTCGCTATTCTTCCAGAGAGTGCGAGTTTCTCGAAGATGTATTTTATCGGATCCATTTTAGATATCAATAATGTAGTATGAGTCAGCATATATTGTCTTAGCCGGCGAGCAGCCCATGCCAGAGCGCAGCAAGTTTTTCTCGAGTAGTGAATATCTTGTATCACAGTCGGTAAACTTTTTGCTCAGGTAGTAAATAGCATGCTCTTTTCGGACAGACTCGTCATGCTGCCCCAAAACACATCCCATTGGGTTTTCTAAAACAATTAGATACATGATCAATGGTCTTCCCTCGACTGGTGGCATCAACATAAGAGGCTCCTGTAAGTATTCTTTGATTTTTTTTTCAAAAGCAATTTAGCACTCGTCATTCCATTTGACTACCTGATCTTTCTTCAATAATTTGAAGATTGGTTCATAAGTAGCTGTCAGGTGAGAGATGAATCTGGCAATGTAGTTCAAACGTCCCAATAACCCTCTGAATTCCTTCTCATTACGAGGAGCATGCATCTCTTGTATTGCTATTACCTTGGCAGGATCTACTTCAATACCTTTGTTGCTGACGATAAAGCCTAGGAGTTTACCAGGCCGTACCTCAAATGTGCACTTGTTTGGGTTCAACCTCAGTTTATACTTCTTCAGTCTCAAATAGTTTTTGTAAGTGATCAAGATGCTCTTCTTCTGTGTGAGATCTGGCTATCATGTCGTCCATATAGACCTCTATTTCGTGATGTATCATGTCGTGAAATAGATCTACCATGGCACGTTGATAGGTTGCCCCATCATTCTTCAGTCCGAATGGCATCACCTTATAGTAGAAAGTTCCCCACTGCGTGACAAAGGTTGTTTTCTCCATGTCCTCAGGTGCCATTTTGATTTGGCTGTAACCTAAGAATCCGTTCATGAAGGAAAACACTTTGTGTTGTGTCGTATTGTCAACTAGAATATCAATGTGGGGGAGTGGAAAATCATCCTTAGGGCTTTCCCTATTCAAATCTCTGTAGTCCACACACATTCGCACCTTGCCTTCCTTTTTGGGCACTGGAACAACATTGGTAACCCATTGGGGATAAGAGGTGACAGCCAAGAATCCAGAGTTGAATTGCTTCATGACTTCTGCTTTAATCTTTTCTGACATATACGGCCTCATGTGACGAACCTTTTTCTTTACTAGCGGACAATCCTCTCTTGTAGGCAGACGATGTACCACAATATCTGCATCAAGTCCTAGCATGTCTTCATACGATCAGAAAAGACTTCGACGTAATCGTGCAACAACTGAATCAGACGCTCATTGATATTGGGTTCCAGATTGGCACCCACCTTGACCTCTCTTTTGTCTTCTTCGGTACCTAGGTTGATTGTATCCACGGGTTCCTTGTGGGGTTAAATGGTTCTCTCTTCTTGTTGTAGTAGTCTGGCGAGTTCTCCTGGTACTTCATAATCTTCTTCACCTTCGTCTTTGGCTTGGTAGATTAGATTCTCAGAGTCACAAAAGGCCATAGCAGTATCGTTACCCATGGGATCTCGAATGGATGTATACCTGCATTATGAGTGTGTGTGTGTGTGTGTGTGTGTGTGTGTGTGTGTGTGTGTGTGTCTAAGGGTATAGCTATCTTTGAAATAAAATAAAATGCAAAAGAAAAACAATGAGCACAAAAGTTTGTATGCAAAAACATCCATGATTCATTGATGTCATATGAAAATGAGATAATAACCCTTATAAATGCATTTAAAAAAGGAAAAATACTTGTCATGATATTTTATTTTACAATAGAATCAATTTAAAAAAGACCTGATGTTAGGGATTTTTCAATAGGTAATGTTGCTCCAATACCCAACCAAAGAGCCACAACAGTACCAATCAAAAAGAAGGTTATTGCTACTGGACACCAAAATGGGTTTTGGAACTTATTAACATTATCCAAAAAAGGCACTGTTAATAATCCCGCTAGAACTAAATCCATTAAAAGAACGCCCAATAATTTATTGGGTATGGTACAAAGTATTTGAAATACGGGGAAAAAATACCATTCGTGCAATATTCCCAAAGGAGTTACAAACGGATCTGCGGGTTCCCCAATCATTGATGGTTCGAGAACCACTAAGCCTACATTACAAGCAATAGTACCCAAAATAACTACTACAAAAATATATAAAAGATTATTAGGCCATGCGGGTTCACCATAATAATTATGACCCATCCCTTTATCCACTTTTGCTCTTAATACAGGATCATTCAAGTCAGTTTTTTTGTTATTGGGATAGGTGAATTCTTATAGATCCATCCTCCAAAAGAATCAGGCATGATAATTTTTCACCATCCTGCTCGAGCATGAATCAAATCAACTGAATGCAGACATATAAATTTTGTAGATGTGAGTCACTCATATATCATGATTCTATGTAATAAAACAGGTTGAATTCTTTTTCCCCCCAAAATTACAACTATCCATTGCAAAAAATTCAGTTCTTATTTTTAGGTAAATGCTTTTCACCCAAGTAAGTTTTAAAATCAAAATCAAAATTTCTTTATGGGTGATCTCAAACCTTTCACCTGTTATACCTCAAAAAATGAATTTTAGAATTTTTTTGACATAGAAAAGATTTACTTGTTACTAACAGAATACAATCCACCTTTTTCTTTAGATCTACTTGTTTAACTCTGATAATATCATAAATTGAGTCAATGCATAGGAAATGAATGCATTTCCATACTATTAAGTTTAATGAAATACATATGACATAATCTAGATTATATCATATTACTTTTTTTGCTGGATATTATGGAGCCTGTTCATGCAGGATATGATCGAGTCTGATCATTGAAAAAATTATCTTAAAGAGAACTAAACTATCCTCTGTAGAGGACTGACGCAGTGGTTGGAACAAAGACACATTTCATTGTGAATTAAAATGTGGCAGATAAGATCAAGTCATATATCAGCATGGCTCAATCAATAGTTCAAGTCACACACTCCCACAATCCATTCTTTTTTCAGGGAGTTCCCTTCAACTATTCGCATATATCAAATAAAGAATCCAGTTTATTTTGTTAAGTTGAAGGGAAATATCCAAATACATGTCTTATTAAAGAAAATTAATGCATATTTGTAGAAATGAAATAATATTACTCCTCCCCAAAATGGTTGATTACAAATATCTATGATTCATATTATCTATAAAGGACCAAAATTCCTTGATTACATGTCATTGAAAAGCGCATTAACATGAATACGGCAGTAAGAAGAGGTAATACAAATGCAAGTAAACTATAAAAACGAGTCAAGGTAAATTGTCCCACACTAGCACTGCAACACAATAACTCTACCACCGAGGATCCTATTACAGGAATAGAGTTGGTATATATATACCCCTAATTACATTTGAAATTGATATAATAAATCTTACTTTGCAAATAGTTATTTACAAGAGAAAAGTAGAAATTCAACCCTACAAACCCTAAGTTTGATGTTCATCCTAACTTGTTCTCTCCATTTAATCTTCATTAAGATCAAGTCACCCAACAATACCAATTTTATCCACTGTCTCACGCTACTCCTTTGCAAGAAACCTCTATTCTTAAAAGCTTTCACTCAGTCGATTCCAAATTGTGAATTATTGTAACCCAAGATATACCAATTTGATTCACCGTCTCACGACACTCCTTTAAAAGATATCCTAATCTTTAAAGCTTTCATTAGATCAAATCCAAATTACGTAACCTTGTAACCCTAGATTTACCAATTTGATCCATTGTCTCACGCTACTCCTTTGTAACAAATCTCATTCTTCAAAGCTTTCACTCGATCGAATCCAAATTGCGTAATCTCGTCCAAAACCTTCAAATTACAAATGATCTTGAAGGAAAACCACAACTTGATTTTTTTGTTTGAAACCCCCAAATATTCTCAACTCAATCTTAGGTTACACCAACCTAAATTGAACTTTATCAACACAAGTTTAGATAGCACCCAAGTAAAAAATGATTATGTGTAGTTTGTTTGTGTGTATGCATAGATGAGAGGTTGAAGATGAAGAGCAATCTTTGTATGTTTTAGTTTCTTCTTGTTTGAAATGATTCAAGTATGAAGTATTTATATGTGTGCAAGTTGTAGGAAAAAAAGGATGCTTAGTGTAGCGGTAGAAATGTTTAAGACTAAGCCATTGGATTGACTAGACTTGTACAAATCAAAAATAAAATCGCCACCGCGCTTTATTGTTTCCAAAGGAATGGGAAAAGAGAGAGTAACCCAAAAATAAGGGGGAAAGATTCTAGGTAAGGGGGTTGATTATGCAAAGGGAAGGTATTATCACCCTAAACATCTACGGTACTCCACAGGAACCTCTTTGTAAAATCTGTATATTTTGGCTATAAAATGTTGTATAAAAAATAGATGGTGGAGGTGAGAAAAGAAGTATTTTTTATGATTTTTGAACCCGCCGCGATTGCGAACCTTTAATGCCAACGTACCACCTTTCGTGCAATAGGGGACCAGGGTACACGTAGTTCACCTTTAAAACTTTTAAAACATAAGTGTGTTGGTTAATTTTATGAGATAAGACATCATCGTCATTGTTCGTGTGGAAAACATACTTACTACCCACAATCATGAGAAAGGAGAATTTGCATCATCTCAAAGTGGAGGATATGGCTTAGATTTTAAAATCAACAACGCCTCACTCAACACCCAAGTGGAAAATATCTCTCTTCACTACATATTGTAGAAGTATAGTTATTTGCATCACTACAAGGATTGACAAGAGTCTAATCTTTTGAGAAAGGTTTTAAAATAAAAAGTCAAAGTGGTAAAATAGTTTGAAATGATATTGATTGACTTTTAGTCTTCTCACAAAAAAATATCAAGGTATTATTAAGTTGATTGAATTTTATTTATGAAAAGGTTTTGAAAATGCATGGACATAAGTCCAAGTTTATTATGAAAGTGGTTCAAGTTTTAAAAAAAACAAGAAGAGTTTTCAAAAGGAGGGAGAAGATTTTTGAAATTAAAGAAGATGGGAGAAGAAGAGACTATCCTAAAGCATAAGGTAAAAGCTAGGGAGAAGAACCATCTAACTAATAAGAAGCCAATACTTGACATTATGAGTCAATATAGAATTCTCATTCTTTGGATTGAAACCAAGCAAGCAAAGATACTAGACCTCTTGAGAGAACTAAACTTCAAATGTATTAAGTCTTCACAAAAATTAGGCAGAGTAACGGTTGTATGCTGGTGAATTCCATATTACAAACAAAGTATGTAATCACCATAACCTGCACAAAACAAACAAACAACCCAATGTCTTGAGGTAAACCTCAAGAACTCCAGAAAAAATATCAATTAAGGTCACAAGGTCTCCAACATAGGCCAAGGTTTCTATTCCTAAGTCCAAGAAGTCCAATACTCCATCATGCCAAGGATAGTAACCAAATAGTCCAAGTATCATTAAAGTTTTTTATGGTTTATGTTGATTATTAAGTATCTTCAAGAAGAAAATAAAATCTCAAGTGAGCAAAGATGAAAATAGCATAAAATGTAAATGCTAAAGTAAATAGTACAAAAAGCATAAAAATAAAAGCATAAAGTAAAGTCAATTTAATAATTAGTGGTTAGTTGGATGACCATCTTGAAACTTGCATTTGGAACTCATTAGAGGATTGGTAGAACCAAAGCCTCTCAACAACAAGTTGCATTTTCTTTTTGTCAAGTATATCATCCATTTAAGAATTCTCAAGGCAACATTTAATGATCAACGATGTTTAAGTGATCCGTGTTGACCAAAATTTATGAAGATCCATTAGAGGATTGGTAGAACCAAAGCCTCCACACAATGAATCTCAAGGTTATTGGATCAAAGGGATCAAATTAACATGCTCGAGCTTGCAAACATAGGTTTGGGCCACGAATGATCATTTATTCGAATCGGAACAAAATTTAGCGCTATGTTAAGCAATCGTAAGTGGACTTATATAGAAGTCGCACCTATTTTGAGGCCGGTCAATAGAAATCTATGTATTTCATGTTTGAATAAATTATATAGAGATCATTATCCCATAACATGAAATACAGTAAGAAAGGGAAAAAGATGAAGAGGGAAGGGATTAGAGTTTCAAATGTCATCAACATCGTTCGTCCATTTTAATAGATTTGGTTTATCAACCTATCAACACCCAAGACCCAATGATGTTGAAGAATTTGCCTCAAGATATGCTCCAATTCAGTACCACATGCTATTTTAAAAATCAAGCAAGAATCATTTACAAAAGTTTTCAATTTAAAAACATTGTTCAAAGGGAAAACCCTAAATGCACACCTAAGACAAGAATAGTTTTAAAATATGAAAATTACTTGAAAAATTATGAAATTAAAACCCTAATTTTCTAAAGTCCTATAAAAGTTAGAAATAAAATTTGGAGTCCCTGGATTGAGGTGGAAGTTTGCTTTAGAAATGCAAACTTGGAAACTAGCAAGTTTAAACCTTAAACTAGATGGTTTTGGAAAATAATTTGTGAAAAAATATGAAATCACATTGTAAAATTCCAGAAAGATGATTTTTATGGCCTCAACATGTTCAAGCACTCCAGAACATTTCATCTCTAATTTTATAGGTATAGGAAGTTAGAAATTCAAATCCATTAATGTGCATGATCAAGCAAAAACCCTAAAAAGAGAAAATAGGTTCAAAAATTAATCAATTAGGTTCAAAGGTCAAATAAATTTGATATAGAATAACTTAAATGTTAATAAAACTCTAAGGATCAGAAATAATATTTTTCTTGAATTTTATCTCAAAAGGAAAACGGAAATAAAATTATTTACACAATTCATTAAAAAAAACAAGGAAAAGATGAATATTTCCAATTAAATTATTTAATTTGTAATCCAAAAATTTTTTAAAATAGGGAAAAAAATATTTTAATGTAATAATCTCATAGAGGAGTCCAAAAATATTTTTTATGATATTTTTTACTTAATAGAAATAGGAAAATAAAATTCAAGATTTAAAAGAAAAATTAAAACCCTAATTATTCACATGATTTTAATTAATCAAGAAAAATGATTAAAAAATGGAAATAAAAATCAAAATATAAAAATATACTGAAAAAGGAGTTTAAAATATTTTTTTGATAATTTTTGAAATGAAGAAAATATTAAAATGAAATTTAAGAAAACAAAAGAAAAATTAATATATGAAGCTTTTTACACCTGTTATTCTCAATATGCGTTGTAAAAGAAAATAAAGCCATGTCCAATCAGAACACACCACACAGTCATCCCTACCAAACAAACATATTCTTTCTAAATTTTAGTTTTGAAACAACAATTTCAGGCCACAATATCTCACGCATTTCTTGATGAAATTCAAAGATGTAAACATCAACATTCAAGATCAAAGTGTGCTGAACATAATAGTATCAAAAAATTTATGAAATGATACTTTGATGATGGAGAAAATAGCGTGCGAAAGTGATTGCTTGAACACGGTTTTGAGTTACACATTTCATCAAACAAATTTATGATTTGATTTTCTCCCTTAATTCTCATCAAATCACTCGATCCAAAGACCAAAATTGATCACGAAAACTCCATGAACATGAATATGCCATTGGATCTTTCAACAAGCTCATGGATTAAATAAAAATGCAAGTCTGCAGTTAAGGAAAAAAGATGGAGCATCTACCTTGAAACGAAATTGATGGTGCTTGGGCTAAAATAAAGAACAATCAACTTGAGAGAAGCTTGAATGTCCATAGATGATGAGTAGAGAGAGAGAGATGCGAAGAAGCTTGCTTGGATATGGGGGAAATTTTTCTTGACAATGGTGTAAGTGAAGCTTGAAACTTAAAGAGAGAGAAGAGAGCTTCGTGTGTGTGTGTGAGAGAGAGAGAGAGAGCTTCTGACTTGTGATTCTCTAACCCCTTTGATTGAAACAAGCACTTGCCTTATATAGAGTGAAGAATGGGAGAGTGAGAGAAATAAATAAATGAGAAGTGTTGGAGTGCTGTGTTTTATGTTGTTTGAGGGATGAAAAGTGTGCCTTTTGAATAAGTTAAAAGTGTTGGGGGCGTGAGCTGGTAGCTGGAGCTTTGGTTGACACGAAATTTTCAAGCATGTCCATGCAAATTCTTACCATTTCATGAGCATGCCTTTACCTCTCTATATCTCCCTCTATGGTGCGGGAAATTTCACAAAGTTTGAATCAAAAATGGAGAGGACATTTCATACTCCAACTTTCATATTCAAAATTTTCCAAAATGAATCTTGGATCAATGAGATAATTGGATATTAATGTATGCTCACAAACTTCTTGATGGAATGCCATACCTGACTAGGCATTTTGCGCACGTGTGAGGCCTGGTTGGGCAAAGGATTTCAGCTTGTATGATGCCATCTTCCTTCAATTATATCTCAAAATTTATGGAGAATTTGGAAAAACATCCTGAAGCAACATTGTTCCTCACATTTAGGGCTTCAACTTTGGTGTTGGGCATTTTTCAAAATAATGAATATTTCACATAGAAAAGTATTGATGAATTCGCGCCCATAACATGTTTGATGAAATGACTGCCTAACGCGCGCGTGGCTTGCCTTGTGCTGGGGAAAAATTTAGTTTTCAACTTAAAATCCTAATCACCATATCTTTCTCTACAATTAACCATTTGAGATGATTCTTGAATGAAAAATGGACAGAAAGCTTCAATCTATAACTTTCATGTTTCCAACTTTTTGATTTGGGTCCAAATAGTCATTCAAAAATGGATATGAAGAAGTCAAATTTTTGCATTTTTAACCAAGCTTCCAAGCTTCAAAAATCTTCCAAGCTTCATAACTTTTTTCCTTTCATTTTTTGGACTTGTGGCCACTCCTACAAAGTTGGATAATTTTTCATCCTCTTTCTATGCATATAAAGTTTGTACATTTTCAATAAAAATTGAGAAAGTTATAGCCATTTAAAATTCATCCCTATGGATACTTAGAAAAATTTCAAAACTTCAAATAACTTCCTTGACAAGTTTACTTCAATTCACACTTCCTCTTGATATTTTTGCACTATTGACCATGAAATATGAGAATAGGGATGTTAGATTGATGGTTGACCAAAAGTTCACTTGGTCAACAACTGATTTTGACTATCTTTTGAGAAAATGACCATTTTACCCCTTTTTATCAATTGAACCCTTTCAAGCCAAAATTGATGATCAAACTTCCAATGATAGATGCTCATGACTAGGTAGAGAAGTATGGGATCAAGAATTGCCCAAAAATCCAGAGATTTCCTGATTAAACTTCAAACCCTAGTTTTGATCATTTGTGCTAGTAGATGGTGAGATGACTGCAGTTGTGCCATGACCTACAAGATGATATTCCAAGAGACAACATATACACATTTTGAGGTTAGTTAGAATCATATAAGTACAAGATATACAAATAAAAGTGCTTCAAGGTGCTTGGTGATTCTCATAGGCAAACCCTAAGATAGGATGCAGTAGGAGAAAAACCCCAAACCCTAATTTGTGATATGACTTTATTGTGATGGTATAGATGATAGAGGAATATTAGGGGGGAAAATTGGGGTACAACACTTAGAAATTGAAAAGAAATGCAATTTTTCAAAATATTTACAGTATGTGTCGACACATATAAGTCACGTGTCGACACATGTAATGAAATGTGTCGACATAATGAAGCATAAGCTTACAGACTTTAAAAATGAAATACAGGTGTCGACACCTGAAGCACGTATGTGTCAACACATAGATGAAAATTTTCAGCATGTGTCAACCTGAAGGGTTGTATGTGTCAACACATAGTTACAAAAGCTAGATGCTTCATTATTAATCCACATGTGTCGACTCATACATCGTATATGGCGACACATAACCATGTTTTTCATGTAAAAACTCATTTTAATGCATTGTATCTTTTTCAAACATGTTTTATATGCATTATAAGATCTCTAATGTAAAAGTGCACATAAAAACTCAGAGATACCGTTCAATATACACAAATGCTAAGGTTATCCTAGTTTTGAAATCGTGCAAAACATCTAATGGGCAAGTGCACTCACATCTTAGTGCATGTTTGAATTGACTTCTACAAGCCCCAAAATCAATTCTAGAGATGTAGAACTGATTTTGGGTTATTTTATGTTGTTTGGTTTATCAAAAGTAGAATTGATTTTGCCTCTAGAATTGATTCTACTTGAAGTTAGAATTTATAGCTTCTTCCTCCAGAATTAATTCTGGGCGATTTTTTCCAAAATTACAACTATCCATGCAAAAAATTCAGTTCTTATTTTTAAGTAAATGCTTAAAACATTTGCATAAGACCCCTGATTGTAACCTTCCAAGTCATGAAGAAGACAGTCTAAAAACCATTGCCATGAATCCTTTGTTTCAGCTTCTACTACAACATATGCTATTGGAAGAACCTGGTTATTACCATCCCTCTCTACTGCTGCCACTATCTGTCCACCATAATCTCCTTTTAAGAAGAACGCATCTAAACCAATCATTGGATGTAGATGAACAGTGGATGCGAATGTAAGGAATACGATGAACAAGAGTCATTGTTTCTTTCAGATACTTATATTAATTTTAATAAAATTAAAATAATGTTATACCTAATTAAAATATCATTTCATTCTTTTGTAAATTAAAATATTGGATAAAATAATAAAATAAGAGAGCATGTTGACTTGGATTGAGCTAAATAATGTCACCTCATTAAAAAACATGACACATAAGCTAAAATGGATGACATGTTACAGGCATATGAAAACAAGTTTTATTAAGTCCTTGTTGAAGGAAAAATCACCTGAGGAGGATGGACAGAAATAGCATAGTTAGAGGTGAGCCTGGATAAACCAAAGAATCATTTATAGTCTTTCTTTAATTATATTCCTTTTAGTTAGTGTGCGAAATATCTTTCAAAGTAAAACAATACTTAATAAAGAGAGACGGGATAGTCTATATTATAAATAAAAAAACTATGTGGCAGTACAAAAATAGAAGAGAGAGAATAAAGATTGAATAATATGAAATTGATAGGTTTGATGCGATATTAATTCACAAATGTCAACTTGAATTGATTTAAATATGGTGAGGTTACAAACTCACAAACGGCAACTTGAATTGATTTAAATGGAGGAAAATGAAACAATCAACAATTACATAACAAGAATTACTCTATTGATGATCCAAATAAAGGCATTAAAGTTCAAACATGATAAATGTGTGGTTTATGTATTAGTATGTGTTACGTATCTTATTACATGAGTATGTTGGTGAATGAAGGTGACATTCTAAATGTCACCCTTAAAAATAATAAAAAGTATATAAATATGAGTTATACAACATAAAAACGAATCTCTTTTATACCAATGAAGCGGAAATAACAGGAATAGATGAGAGAATAAAGATTGAATAATATGAAATTAATAGGTTTGATGTGACACTAATTCACAAATGTCAACTTGAATTGATTTAAATATGGTGAAGTATAAACTCACAAAAGTCAACTTAAATTGATTCAAATGGAGGAAAATGAGACAATCAACGATTACATAATAAGAATTACTCGATTGGTGACCTAAATGAATGGCGACCTGTAAGACAGTTGATTGGTTTATATGCATGCCTCTTAAAAGGAGATTATGGTGGAAAGTTAATGGCAGCAATGGGGAGGGATGGTAATGAAGAAGTGAAAAACACAAGAAGGAGGGTTGAATTGTAAAACTTGAAATCAACTGCAGACAACGCGTTATTTTTATCCTGGTTCGTTTGATCTCAAACTACTCCAGTCCACCCGTCAAGGTGATTTCGCCTCTCTCCAACGAGGTCTTAATCCACTATATTCAACTGAATATTACAACTGCTTTAACAACTGCTAAAGCCTTCTTGAGTCTAAACCACAGACCGGTTTCTCAAGGAAGTTATTTCTTACAGATAAATGAAAACTATGTGTTGAATGTTTTCTACAAAAACTTTATATCACAATTTTGATAATACACAAATTAAGCTTATGTGAAACTAGGATGCTATGACTATAGAGTAAGCAATTTGAGAGATATAGCAAACTGTATGAGTGAGGATGATGATGATTTGCTTCAGGCGTGTAAAGAGTTGTAGAGCATTAGCCAATTCATTTCTCACAGTCTTGTTTTTATAGCCTTGGAAAAGATACGTTGAAGTCAATTATTCCATTTCAATTCCCATTACGTTCTTTCCATATTGAGAAGATCTTTGTCTTGGAATGCAGCCGTTGGTAATAAAGCATCTTGAATGCACAGTACCGTTGTCAATTCAGCGCGTTATTTAGCTTTGGCTTATTCTGACGCTTCTAAGTGCTGATGATATTGTTTTGGTCTTGATCAGAGTTTAGAGTATATTAAGCGCAGATCTGATCATCAAGCTTCAGCGTGAGCACATGCTTTGATCTTCTGATGCTGGCATATGATATTTCATCTTCTGACGCTGGCATATGATATTTCATCTTCTGACGCTGGCATATGATATTTCATATTCTGATGCTGATGTTGACATTCTTATGCTGATATTCATCAGAGTTTCTGCAAATGCACATTATAATTTTTAGGTAACATATATATCTCATATGAATTATACAATTTATTTAATATTGCATTTTGTTATCATCAAAACTTTAACTTAGGGTAGTAGATTCAAACTTTGTTCTAACAATCTCCCCCTTTTTGATGATGACAAAAACTGGATTTTTTCAATTGAAATTTAAAGAAAAAAGAATCATAGATAACCAAATAATAAATTGTATCAGAGATAAACAGAAGGTTATCAAGGATAAGACGATAGGGAATAAAAAGGTAACAGAGTTATGGTTAGAAAAACTCCCCCTGAGTTTATTACTTCCCTTTAGTTCCATGAGTCCTTTAGCATCAGATCTTTATTGAGCTTTCTTTGAGCATCAGATCTTTCCTTTGCCAGAGCAGAGCTTCAGTGTATTGGAGTTCATCATATTCTTGTACCTGTAAGCTTATGCAGAACAAGGAAACATTCAAGTATATCAGAGTGTTAGAATGTTTGAGACTTTTGTCTCAGTAATCCGTTATTGAAAAATATCATTCTTTCTCCCCCTTTTTGTCAGCAAGCAAAAAGTGCAAATAATATGAAGTTAAAAAAAACGATCAGTGCAGAAAAACGATTGTATTCAGTTCAGAGCTCAGAAAATGTTACAGATAACATGTAAAGAAAACAATGAAAATATCAAGAAACAAAATCTAAGGAGCGGGTGGAAGGCGTGTGAACAGAGCTTCTAGCATGTTCTTAATTTGATCAGTGGTTTCCTTCTGTTGATGCACCATGCTGGCTACTGAGTCAATCTTACTATCCTGAACATCCATCCTTTCCTTCATTCATTGATCATTCTCATCCATTCTTTCCTGCAGTCTGAGATCATTTTGCTTTAGCTCTTCAAGAGTTCGCCTATCCAAAGCAACTTGAGATGAGTCAGAGTCAGGATGCTTCTGAGAGCTTTCTGCAATAACTTCTTCTTGACTCAAATCTTCAGCTGGAATCGTCTGTTCTTCTGTTGGTTGAACTGTTGAAGCTGGACGCTTTTCAGACCAAGGCTCACTGTTCAGATAAAGAACTTCATCCTTCAGCAGCTGACTCAAAACTGGACCTTCCATTTCTTTCAGCGGTTTGCTGAAGTTCTGTTGAGCCTGTCCATAGCTTTGGTCCTGTAGCTTAAAGGTTTCAGCGCATACCCATCTTCTGAAGAGTGTCCAGAGGTGGTCTGAAACAGCGGGATTAATTACTTCCAAACTAGCCTGCTTTAGAGAGGAAATCCACTTCTGCATATCTGTTTCAAAATTCAAGATGCTAGAACCAACATCTGGTTGTTTGGGTTTGGGAATGGCAGTTTTATTGATAATGGCAGCAAAGCGTTCAAGGACTGTTAGATCAATGAAGGTTTTGATGTGGTCATCTGGATTTTGCTTGGGTGAGGGAGTAGGAGAATCAGAAATGATTATTGGACTGGGTGGAGTGTGTGGAGGAGTTGTTTCTGGTGAGGATGGTAATTGAGGTATGTTCACAGTTGTACCACAAGGCAGTTGAATGGCCAAGGGTTGTGGTTCAGGAGACTCAGAGATTTGTGCCTCAGAGTTTTGAGTCTCAGGTTAAGGTTTAGGGGTTTGAGCCTCAGAGTGTTGAGACTCAAGATATGGAGATGATTCGTGTTGAGGTGAAGGTGGATTAAGTTCTGTTTGTGGAGATGGAGGATGTGGAATTTCTGGTTCTTCTGGTATTGGTGAGAGTGTAGTTTCTGGTTGTGGTGAATGGGGAGTTTCTGGTTGAGGATTTGGATTTTTTGTATGGGGAGCGGAAGAGTGTTGATTTATTTCAGAAAGAAATTCTTGAAGTTCTGGTTCTGTTGAGGTTGTAGGTTTTGGATTATGAGGTTTGGCGCGGGATCTTCTGAGGGTTAATGACTCAGAAGGGTCAAACTCAGGTTCAGTATCATCAATGGTTGGAATCGGAATTGGGATTTCAAATGAAGCTGGGGTTGGAATAAATGTTGGAACAGCAGATGAATTTAAAACATTAACAGAAGACAGATTACCTCTCTTCTTTGGGGTCTGCTGAGACGATCCTTCTGATACAGCCTTTCTCTTCTTAGTCTTCTTCAAAGTAACTTCTGGTGTTTGCTGGTGCAGATCTTTAATGTTCAGAGTGGGATCTGTGCCATCAGCCTTACAAGCATTCAAGTATATGAGAATAATGACTGGTTTAGAGTCAATCTCAGAGAATATAGGAAAGTCGTCCAGAGGGACTCTTCTGCTGGTGATTTCAGCATGAGGAGTGACGCTGGGCTCCTTCCTTATGTTCTCTATCAACTTCATCTTCTTCAGATTCTTGGCATTCATCTGCTTGCCAACAAAAGGTTCTAGAGAGCTTATTTCCTGTGCCTCTGTCAGGTGTTCAATCAGCCTATTCTCCGTTAAAATATTTGATATCAATCTGCCGAAGGGTATCCAATCCCTTTTAGTCCTTTCTTCTTCTCTAGTCTCCTTGACGCTGGTCCTCAGATGGTTGAACAGAAGATGAGCTAAATTAATCTTTACCTTCTGATTAATAAAATAGATCAGAAACTGCTGATCTATGTTTATATAATCAGGAGAGCTTGTGGGCTTCCTGTGATTGAAGCAGCCCAGAATAATCTTTGCCCAAATTATGTGCTGATCTTTCAAGTCTCTTATTTTGCTAGAGGGAACCCCATGAGTGAATATCTCTCTTGCAATAACAGCATCATCTGAGCATCTTTCTGCCATGTCAATACAGCAGATACCACCACCAGTGTATCCAATCAGCCTTGCAATGTGATCTTCAGTAATCACAATCTTCTTTCCCATGATATACAAAGTAACCTGATGAGTTGAGGAAGACGCATGTATCCAGAATTCTTTAACCAAAATGGGGAACGTTGGACCCACCAACCTATCAAAGTACCTTTCCCATCCTTGTACCTTAACTTCTTCAGACAAATCAAAGCCATTTTCCTTCAAACTGTTGAAATCTACTATCAGTTCTGACAGAACTTCCAAGTTCTTGACCGGAGTGAGGAGAGTTCTGAAAGGAATCTGATACTGTTCAGAGGAAGCATCTTGCTGGGAACCTGCAGAAGGAGTGCTAGAGGATGCCATGTTCACACAAGGGTTTTTGAGAGAAAGCTTGAAAAAGGGTTTCACACAGTAAGAAGTGAAAAATGAAATACATAGGAGATTTGAAGATTGTAAGTGACGGTAAAAATGCATAAATGATGTTTAAGGTGTTTAAATAGGTTTTAAAAATTGTTTTGAAAACATAAACTAAAACGTTTCAAAAATAAATCATGATTACTTGCATTTAATGTTGGCTGATTTTAGGGGATTTAGAAAGATATTGGAACAGTTACCCATGACATGTGTCTCAATGCATCCAATCAGCACTTTGCCTTCTCAGAAGCGTGCACGCGTGTTCTGCCTCAGGAATTGGCTGATGACTGGATGACACTTGTTTGATTTAGTGAACAGCATATCTATCCTTGAAATGAGGCGCTCAGATCTTTAAGGATAGAGTCTGATACAATCTGCATGTCTATATTTCTGAAAGAAGATTGATCAGAAGTTCACAGTAAAATAAACACATTCTGAAGGTTAATATATAAAATTAAAACATTTTCACTCTGGGCAGAGCTTCATGCTGAGATGTTTAAGAATGAAGTTGAATCTATCTTCAGAAAGTGGTTTTGTGAAGATATCAGCCCATTGATAGTTTGTATCAATAAATTTTAAGTTTAAAATCCCTTTCTGAATATAGTCCCTAATGAAATGATGTTTTATTTCTATATGCTTAGCCCTAGAATGCAAAATTGGATTTTTACTTAAGCAAATGGCAGAAGTGTTGTCAGAGTATAGGAATGTTACTCTCAAATATCTGAAAGTCTTCAAGCTGACTTTTCATCCAGAGCATTTGTGTGCTGCATCCTGCTGCTGCTATGTATTCAGCTTCTGTTGTTGATAGCGCAATTGTTGATTGCCTTTTACTAGACCAAGAGATCAGATTTTCTCCCAGAAACTGGCAGCTTCCAGAAGTACTTTTATGCTCTACTTTGTCTCCAGCAAAGTCAGCATCATAGTAACCTACTAAGCTGTAATCACTAGATTTTCTATAAAATAAACCCAGATTAGTAGTACCTTTCAGATACTTGAAAATTCGCTTAACAACTGTTAAGTGAGATTCTCTAGGATCTGATTGGAATCTTGCACAAATGCACACACTGAATAAAATATCAGGCCTTGAAGCCGTCAGATAAAGAAGAGAACCAATCATACCTCTGTAGACCTTCTGTTCTACCTGTTTGCTTACCTCTTCTCTTTCCAGAATGCACGTGGGATGCATTGGAATCTTTGATGGCTTACATTCTGAGAGATCAAATTTCTTCAAAAGTTCTCTGGCATATTTGCTCTGATGAATGTAAGTTCCCTCTGGAGTTTGATTGATCTGAATTCCTAGAAAGAACTTCAGTTCCCCCATGAGGCTCATCTCAAATTCCGCCTGCATACACTTAGCAAATTTTCTTCCAAGAGAAGGATTAGTAGATCCAAATATAATATCATCAACATAAATCTGACACACTAAGATGTCATTCTTAATTGTTTTACAGAATAAGGTTGTGTCCACCTTCCCTCTGGTGAATTCCTTTTCTAACAGAAAGTTACTTAGTCTTTCATACCAAGCTCTGGGAGCTTGTTTCAGACCATACAGTGACTTCTTTAGTTTGAAAACATATTCTGGATTTTTTGTACTTTCAAAACCAGGGGGTTGGTGCACATAAACCTCTTCTTCTATATAGCCATTTAAGAATGCACTCTTGACATCCATCTGATATAGAGTGATGCCTTTATTAACAGCAAAAGAAATCAAAAGTCTGATAGATTCTAACCCGGCGACTGGAGCAAAGGTTTCTGTATAGTCTATCCCCTCTTGCTGACTATAACCTTGTGCTACCAGTCGTTCTTTGTTTCTGATGACTTCACCTTGTTCGTTCAGTTTGTTTCTGAACACCCATTTTGTTCCAATGACGTTGAATCCTTTTGGTCTGGGAACTAGATCCCACACGTCATTTCTGGTAAATTGATTCAGCTCTTCTTGCATTTCCAGAATCCAGTCATTGTCCAGAAGTGCTTCATCAATTGAAGAAGGTTCAATCAGAGAAACAAGTCCCATGAGGGATTCTTCAGAGTTTCTGAAGCTGGCTCTTGTTCTGATTGGATCTTCCTTTCTTCCTAAGATTGTTTCTTCTGGGTGATCCAAGCTGCTTCTGGGTAGTCTTTTCTGAGGTTGATCAACAGATGTTGCTGGATTGCTTGCAGTGCCTCTTTCTGATGTTGAAGGAGTGTCTTTGTTGAGAGCTTCAGATGACTTGTCTTCAGAACCTGTGAATTCAACTTCCATACCTTCAAAGACTTCATTTTGCTTTGACTTTTCAGAGTCAAGCTTATCATCAAAACAAGCACTGATTGATTCTTCCACAATTTGTGTTTCTGTATTGTATACTCTGTACCCTCTTGAGCGTTCAGAGTATCCTAACATAATACACTTCTGTGCTTTAGAGTCAAACTTGTTCAAATAATTTTTTGTATTTAACATGAAACAAGTACATCCAAATGGATGAAAATATGAAATGTTGGGCTTTCTGTTTTTCCACAATTCATATGGAGTCTTTTCCAGAATAGGTCTTATGGAGATTCTATTCTGAATGTAGCACGCTGTGTTTATTGCCTCTGCCCAGAAGATCTTAGCAACGTTTGTCTCATTGATCATGGTTCTGGCCATTTCTTGCAATGTTCTATTCTTTCGTTCTACAACTCCATTTTGCTGGGGAGTTCTAGGACAAGAGAAGTCATGCAGAATGCCTCTGTTATTAAAGAATGACTCAAAATCTTTGTTTTCAAATTCTCCACCATGATCACTTCTGACTTTAACAATTCTAAGATCCTTTTCATTCTGAACTTGGTTACAGAAGGTGACAAACACAGAGTGTGACTCGTCCTTGTGTCTTAAGAACTTTACCCATGTCCATCTGCTATAGTCATCTATGATTACTAACCCGTACTTCTTGCCACTGACTGAAGCAGTTTTAAATGGTCCAAATAAGTCTGTGTGCAGAAGTTCTAATGGCTTAGAGGTGGAAACAACGTTTTTAGATTTGAAAGCAGGTTTTGCAAACTTGCCTTTCTGACATGCTTCACACAGAGCATCTGAATTGAACTTCAGATTAGGAAGTGCTCTGACCAGATTGAGTTTGTTAATCTGAGATATTCTTCTCATACTAACATGCCCCAATCTTCTGTGCCAGATCCATTGCTCGTTGTTGACAGACAGAAGACATTTTACATTCTGACTTTTCAGTTCAGAAAGTTTAATTTTATAAATGTTGTTTTTCCTCTTTCCATTGAATAGGATAGTCCCATCTTTCTGACTAACAGCTTTACATGATTTTTGATTAAAGATTATATCATAACCGTTATCACTTAATTGACTTATGGATAACAGATTATGCATTAATCCATCTACTAATAGAACATTATTTATAGAGGGAAGATTTTCATTACCTACTGTTCTAGAGCCAATGATCTTTCCCCTCTGATTGCCTCCAAAGCCTACGTGGCCTCCAGGCTTAAGTTCTCGGCTTTGGAACATATGCCTTCTTCCCGTCATGTGTCGTGAGCAGCCAGAGTCCAGGTACCATGATTGGTGTTTCTGATTTGCTGCTAAAGATATCTGCAACATGTATTATTTTATCCTTAGGTACCCATATTTTCTTGGGTCCTGATTTGTTAGCTTTACCAAAACTCTGGTTAAATTTTGGTTTCACAGAATAATTGTTACTAGTATATTTAATGTCGTGTGTGTGACCATACACAAAGTGTGAATTCAGAGGAGTGCGTTTAATAATTAGATCCATGACATTCTTTGGTGTAGGTGCCTTACCTTGGTATCCTATTCCCTTTCTGCCGTTTCTGCTAACTCCATAGATCATTGAAGCCATTTTGCTTCTATCTATGCTTTTAGCAAGGAACTTCTGAAAGTTGTGATCATACTCCTTGATGATCTCATCAGCGCTGCTGGGAGTTTCAGAAATTGTTTCCTTCTGAGAGTTTTGTAAAAGATTTTCTAATTTTGAAACTTTATTTTTCAACTCAGAATTTTCCAATTTGAGACTCTCAGATTTATCAGAGTCAGAATCAAGATTCCTTTTCAGGTTTCTGAATTTAACTCTGATCTGCTGATATCTTTCCAGAATTTCGTTAAGGCTTTCAGCAAGTTCAGCCTTAGTAAAATTAATTACAAAGTCAGGGAATACCTCTTCGGTGTCTGATTCAGAGTCTGATTCAGAAGCTTCACTGTCTTCTGATATGTTGGCCATGAGAGCTATGTTTTCTCTCTCGTCATCTGATTCTGAGTCAGCTTCAGACGAGTCAGAGTCATCACATGTAGCCATGAGACTCTTCTTCTTTTCCCTTCCAAACTTCTTTTTGGGCTTTTCCCTCTGAAGCTTTGGACAGTCACTCTTGTAGTGTCCTTGTTCGTTGCATTCATAACAGATGATGTCCTTGGTGTTTGGCTTTCTTCTTCCTGAAGAGCCTTCAGATCTTCTGTATCCAGAGGAGGAATCTGACCTTCTGTATCTAGAGGAGGACTCATTCTGATCGGATCTTCTGGTATTCCTGAACTTTCTTTGCCTCTGCTTCCATAGTTGATTCACTCTTCTGGAGATGAGGGAAAGTTTGTCTTCTTCTGATGAGGACCCATTAGAGGTTTCTTCAACAGCCTGCAAAACTTTGGAGTCGGATTTTCTGTTAGATTTTAAGGCTAAAGGCTTACCTTGCTTCTGAGGTTCGTCAGCTTCTAGCTCTATCTCGTGACTTCTGAGGGAGATGATAAGTTCCTCCAGAGATATTTTGTTGAGATCTTTAGCTAGCTTCAGCGCTGTAACCATTGGCCTCCACTGTTTTGGCAAGCTTCTGATGATCTTTTTGACATGATCAGCGGTAGAATATTCTTTGTCCAGAACTTTGAGACCAGCCACCAGAATTTGAAATCTTGAGAACATCGTTTCAATTGATTCACTTTCTTCCATTTTGAATGCCTCATACTTCTGAATGAGCGCAAGAGCTTTAGTTTCTTTGACCTGAATGTTGCCTTCATGCGTCATTCTGAGGGAGTCAAACATGTTCTTTGCAGTATATCTGTTAGATATCTTTTCATATTCAGCGTAAGAGATGGCGCTGAGAAGAATAGTTCTGGCCTTGTGGTGATTTTTGAAGTCACGCTTTTGTTGATCAGACATTTCCTTCCTGTCAATCTTCTGACCACTTGCATTCACTGGGTGCGTGTATCCATCTGTCACCATGTCCCACAGATCAGCATCATGTGCCAGAAAGAAGCTTTCAATTCTGTCTTTCCAGTAATCAAAATTCTCTCCATCAAAGACTGGAGGTTTGCCGCTGAATCTGTCTCTATCTTTATTGTTGTCATTGCTGGTGTGTTGATATGTTCCTGCCATTGTGTTTTTCTGACGCTGGATCTTGTACTGACACGGTTAAGTGTTTTAGCCCAGAACCAGGCGCTCTGATACCAATTGAAGAAGTGAAAAACACAAGAAGGGGGGTTGAATTGTAAAACTTGAAATCAACTGCAGACAACGCGTTATTTTTATCCTGGTTCATTTGATCTCAAACTACTCTAGTCCACCCGTCAAGGTGATTTCGCCTCTCTCCAACGAGGTCTTAATCCACTATATTCAACTGAATATTACAACTTCTTTAACAACTGCTAAAGCCTTCTTGAGTCTAAACCACAGACCGGTTTCTCAAGGAAGTTCTTTCTTACAGATAAATGAAAACTATGTGTTGAATGTTTTCTACAAAAACTTTATATCACAACTGTGATAATACACAAATTAAGCTTATGTGAAACTAGGATGCTATGACTATAGAGTAAGCAATTTGAGAGATATAGCAAACTGTATGAGTGAGGATGATGATGATTTGCTTCAGGCGTGTAAAGAGTTGTAGAGAATTAGCCAATTCATTTCTCACAGTCTTGTTTTTATAGCCTTGGAAAAGATACGTTGAAGTCAATTATTCCATTTCAATGCCCATTATGTTCTTTCCATATTGAGAAGATCTTTGTCTTGGAATGCAGCCGTTGGTAATAAAGCATCTTAAATGCACAGTACCGTTGTCAATTCAGCGCGTTATTTAGCTTTGGCTTATTCTGACGCTTCTAAGTGTTGATGATAATGTTTTGGTCTTGATCAGGGTTTAGAGTATATTAAGCGCAGATCTGATCATCAAGCTTCAGCGTAAGCACATGCTTTGATCTTCTGATGCTAGCATATGATATTTCACCTTCTGACGCTGGCATATGATATTTCATCTTCTGACGCTGGCATATGATATTTCATATTCTGATGCTGATGTTGACATTCTTATGCTGATATTCATCAGAGTTTCTGCAAATGCACATTATAATTTTTAGGTAACATATATATCTCATATGAATTATACAATTTATTTAATCTTGCATTTTGTTATCATCAAAACTTTAACTTAGGGTAGTAGATTCAAACTTTGTTCTAACAGGTAATAACTAGGTTTTTCCAATAGCATATGTTGTAGTAGAAGTTGAAACTAAGGATTCATGGCAGTAGTTTTTAGACCTTCTTCTTCATGATTTGGAAGGTTACAATCAGAGGTTATATGCATTTATATTAGACCAACAAAAGGTAATCTTATGATTTGTTTATATTTTACACTTACAGTTTTCATTTGGCTACATTTTAAACTAATACTTTTATATGGTTACATGGACTTGCTCCAGCTGTTCAAGGCATTAGTTCCAATGTAGAGTGCAGGTTGTGTGTTAAGCATTTGTATGGAAACTAGAAGAAGAGACACCCTGGGTTGGCATTCAAGAAAGTATTGTGGGAAGCTGCCAGAGCAATAACAATACCTTCTTGAGAAAAGGCAATGCTAAAAATGAAGAAAATGAAAGAGGAAGCTTGGAAAGACATGGTGGATATACCTGTTAGCTATTGGAGTACATCACACTTTAGCACTTATGCAAAGTGTGATTTACAAGTCAATAACATGTGTGAAGCATTCAATAGGGCAGTGTGCCTGCTCTTATACCAATTGAAAATCAAGGCACTTTAAAAACAGATGTCGAGACTGATGTCCCAACACCAAAATATAATGTCAAGACATATGTTTTTACATCATATGTTGACAAAAAATACTTTTACTAAAACAATAATTATGCATAAGTAAATTACAGAAAGTAAAAGAAATAACAATTGTTAACCCAGTTCAATGCAACTCACCTACTCTGGGGGCATCCAAGCCAGGAAGGAAATACACTATCAAAGTTAAACAATTCTAGTTTACAATTTATCACCTAATCACTACCTTGTGCAACTTCTACCTAGAAACCTTCTAGATATGAGATCCCCCTCTCACTTTCCACAGTCACCTCAATGACAATAACAAAATTAGAAGAATACCTTTCCAATTACAATACTTAGTTTTTCTTAAAAGATTTTAACTAAGAACAATAAATTGATACGTAGTCAACTCTTTGCTTAAAAGCTCATGAGTGATTGACAATTAACAACAAATAATCAGTCTACCTCAATGTATCAAAAGATACATGGGTAACACACACAAACAAACAAAAGCACCTAAAGTACTCTCAAAATCCTGAGCATTTATATTATGCACCCACGATTTTTGATGTGAATGCTTGTTTATTTTAGGTTTAGCAAGTCTTTATATATAGACTCTTGGAGTATGGACTTAGACTTCTCAATCAAATTCAATCTTCTAATTTTAAATCAGCTGCAAGATCTTCTACAAAAATAGAAACTAATCTTCAAAGTTTCCTAAAAAGTCTCAAAGATCCTTTTTATAAAACCAGATCAAATCTGCAGAGAATCTCACAAAATCAAATCAAATTTGTCAAAAAAATAACAGCAACACCTACTGTACAATTGGCCAAGATGTCAAGATATCTGGCTCAATATCTTTTGATATTCATGACAGCAGAACATGTCATGACATTTCGTCAAGATGTTGTGACATCTTGCTCAACATTAGCTATAAACCATGTTTTATCAAAATTTCTTCCAATCATAAAATATGGATCTAACAGATGTCAGTCGAAGAAACTCCAAGCTAAGTATAAGATATTGAAAACCCCTAATAATCTATCTTTATAGTTAGTCGATTATAAATAGAATAATGTTTTGGAATTATCATGGAGCAGGGAGAAAAGCTTTTCAAAGAAACTGCAAGTAATATTTGAAAGAAGTTCATCCAGATATTTTTGGTATTTTAGAAACGCGAATGAATCCTCTCAAATTAGATAAGACCTTCAAGCATATGGGTTTTGATAGTTTGGTAGGATCTGAAGTGAGGGGACACTCAAGATGTGATGGCTTGGAAGTCACATAGAGTAAAGGTTGATATATTGCACTCTCATTTCCAGTTTTACATACAAGAATTAAGTTCAAAGGAGTCGATGAATGTCTATTCACACCGATTTATGCTAGCCCTAGGTTGAAGGTCGCAAGGAGATTTGGGATGAGTTGTATACTTTATCAAGACAAATTCGACAAGGATGATTACTTGGGGGTATTTTAACGAAATCAAGCAAGCCTCGTAGAAAAAAGGAGGAGTATCAGCTTCAACAAGAAAATGTGACATTTTTAGAGAAATAATTGATCTGTGTAATTTGATGGACTTAGGGTTCGTTGGCTATAGATTTACATGGAGAGGTCTTATCTTTCATGAGGGAGAAGCATCTATGAGCCCCTAGATAGAGCTTTATGTGAGGATACTTAGAGGATGCAATTTCCGGATTAATTTGTGAAAGCATTGCCTCGTGCAGATTTCTCTAACCACCACCCAATCATAGTTAATTTCCAAGAGGTTAATATTATGGGAGGGAGTCAAAGATTCCGTTTTGAAAGCGTATGGACTTTTGGAAGACACTTATAAATACATATCGATTTTCTTATGCAACTCTCTTTATAAGTGTTTCAGGAAGTTAATAGTAAACATACTAAAGATCTGAATTGATATGATTATTGGGCCTTTTCAAACTGGTTTTATCCCAGAAAGGAGTATCCATGAGAATATGGTGCTGACTTAGGAATTAGTGCATAGCATGAATAGAAAACAGGGTAGGATTGGCTACTTTGTAGTAAAGGTTGATTTGGCAAAGGCATATGAAAACTTAAGTTGGAACTATGTACATAGAGTGCTTGAAGAAGTAGGCTTCCCTAAAAAAATTAATCCGAGTAGTGATGGTTGCGATATCCTCTATTTTTATGAACATTAGATGGAACAACAAGGAAACTAATTACTTTAATGTTGTGAGAGGTCTTCGCCAAGGATACCCAATTTCTCCTCATCTCTTTGTCCTGTGTATGGAGAAATTATCTCATATTATCATGGAGTCGATCGAGAATAGAAAATGGGTTGGAATCAAAGCAAGTAGGAGGTACCCAATTATACCCCATCTAATGTTTATAGACGATCTACTACTTTTTGGAAAAGCTACCACTAAACGAATAATATGTGTTAAGGAATTTCTTGATAGTTTTTGTTATATGTATGGGCAAGGAGTCAGAAATGACAAGACAAGAGTCATTTTTTTAAGGTAATACCCTGATACATGTGAGAAGAGAACTTATTAGTGTGTCTGGATATAAGGAGACCAAAGAGTTGGGGATTTATCAGGGGGTGCCTATTAAGGGTAGGGGCCCTAAAATAAAGATTTCAAGCACATCCTAGAGGAAATTAAGTTGAAATAACAAGCTGGAAATCTCAACATTTATCTTTTGCATGTAGATTTATATTGGCTAAGGAGGTTATTGAAGAAACTCCAATATACGAATTTTTTATTGCCTTACACTTCTTTTACACATTAAATTTCAATATATCATCCTCTTTACTCAATAATCCCACTCTACCCACTTTTCAAACAAATTTTTTTTTACCACAACACATCCGCCAATTGAATGGACGGAGCAGTGAGAACTTTTTCCCATCCGCTGAAGCATTGGGCGGAAGCTTTAAAAATTAGAGAGGATCTACCCATTGGATGGGTGGAAGACTGTTAACGTTTTTTTTTTTTAAATTAAATTGCTATAATTAAACAAAATACATTATAATTAAACAAAAATTTCACTAATTTACTTGAATTAATTTTTTTCATTTTTAAATTATATAATTTCACTATAATTAAACAAAGATTCAATAGAGAAGATACATCTACTGTCGATTTTGACCGGGTCGTATCAATCGTTGGTGATTTCCACAAGCAGGTGCTCGTCTTGTACGTTGGCCTGTTCTGCGATTTCCTTCTTCATTTTGTAGTTGAGTTAAAGGTCCCGCGTCACACTCGTCCATTAAAAATTCCTCAATTATGTCCTCATTGGTATAGACTGTCTCGGCTGCACTGCCATAACTTAATCTGGTTTCCTCCCAATTCCAATTTGGTATGGGATTAGAAGACATTGGGCTATTTATTATGGGTTGGTAACAATCTTGGGAGGTAAATTGTTGTGGCCGGGAAATAGGTATTTGTTGTTGGGGTGTCTGATAGTTGGGATCATGTGGAGTTTGTAGTGTTAATGATGTTTGTGGTAGACTAGTTAATGTTGACTAGGTAAGATGTGAGTATTGTTGTTGGGTGTCCCATTAGGCGGGGTTAGATGAAGGATATTGTTGTTGGGTGCCCCATTGGGTGGGTTTAGATGAAGGATATTGTTGTTGGGTGCCCCATTGGGTGGGGTTAAATGAAGGGTTTTGTTGATGGTATTGTTGGCTTGGGGCAAAAGGTGGTTGTGTTGGGAAGAAAGGTTGTTGGGTAAAAGATGGTTGTGTTGGGAAGAAAGGTTCTTGGTTGCTCATAAATGGTTGTTGGGTTTAAGTGCTTGATGATGGTCTGGTGTGTTGGACGTTTGAAGATGTTGGCAAATTACGAGGGTCAAATAAGAAGTTGTTTGGTGACAGATACAAATTTGTAACAGACTTATGTCATTCCATGTATTCCTTACTCGGTTTACATTCTTTTGACATGACATCTCCTTGTAAGATTTTATCTTCGCGGTTATGCCATTGACGACGCTCCTGTTTGTAATAATCTTTCCAATTGTTATATGCCCATTGGTCGTTCACCACACTTTTGTGATACTCCTCCATGCACTGTGGAGCATCCGGTATGCCTTGCATAAAGCCAAATTGGAGTTTTACCCGATCAGTATGATGCATTTCAACTGTAGTAAAAGAAATGATAAATGTTTTTGCACGCCACACGTGACTATCAGTCAGATCTGTGTCATCAAATCCTAGATAGGGCCTCCATGTAAATTGTTAAAAAAATAAGTTATTATTTTAACGAACTATATAAAATAATAGTAATTATTAGTAATCTATGGTTAAGAATATTACATCAGCTTCTTCGAAATGATCGATGAAAGTCTGATAGCTAGGTGCACAATGATGAGGAGTCTTTTCATAATCCATCCCATAAGCAGACCATCTAAAAATAAATAATACTTAAATATTGTTCACATAGTAAATAAGTTTAAGACAAATGAGTAGTTTCAACTTAGTTGGTTGCGTACGAAAAGTGAAAAGGATTACGATTCCTAGGGGCTAGATTCAGCATCCTGGACCATCCCCAAGCTTGTAGTACTGTTGAACAACCAACACAATTATGAACATCTTTTCTAGCGCATCTATAGAGGTTTCTGTATAGATGCAATAAAACTGCAGATCCCCAACTGTATCTACCTATTTTATTAAAGTCAGCTAATAATGGTAAATACATAAGATGTATTGTGTTACCATTAGTGTCAGAAAATAATAAACTAGCGAAAAGCAATAAAATATGAATTCTAGTTTTCTTATGAATTTGTTCGATGGTGGAATCTCCGTTCAAGTCAAATGCATCATATTTTTCATGGAGCCAATTAATTTTGACGAATTGACCCTTTCTAGCTCTTTCAGCAATTCTTCACCCAAGAGTTCTTGAGTTATGGAGTAGTCGACATTTGTTCTTCCATTCACTGCCACACCGTTTACACGTAAACCCATCAACATATGGACATCTTCAAGGGTGATTGTGGATTCACCGGTAGGAAGATGGAATGTGTGTGTTTCCGACCGCCATCTTTCACATAAAGCGAGAATAAATTTTCTATCAACACCATATGATGTTATGTTGATAACGTGCCCAAAGCCCACTTGTATCAGATATGGACGGATCATTTCGTCTACGGGCACATACGAGTGTCTACGAGGCCTAAACTTTTTCTCATTTTAAAAAAGAAAATAGTTAATATTAGAAGATGGTTAATGTCATAAGTATATTCTAACAATTTAAAAAAACTTTATAAGTAAATATATTCAATACTTACATATTGGAGTATGTTTGACAATGTTCCTCGATGATCCTCTCCATAACTTAACAGAGACATTATGGAAAATTGAGTTTGGTGTATAATTATGATGAGAAAGAGCGGATAAAGATTGAGTTTGATGTAGATTATGAAAAAATGAATAGTATTTATAGAGAAAAAATGAATGGTTTTATGCAAAATATTTAATGGAATCAAGTAAATGGTTGGGAGAAATAAATTTGCCATGCATGCTTTGTACGTGGACTGTGCTGCATACACAGGTTTACAGAATCCGCACCCTCAATAGGCGAAACCATTGTCTTTTTCTGACACGTCGCTGATGCTTTAGGCGGATGCATTGCTTTTTGGTCTGCCATCCGCGTATACAATGGATGGAAGAGTGTTATTTGACCTGCCAATGACGCAATTGCATTGGGCGGAGCCCTTACCCACATAAATGCTTCCGCCTTCTCATTAGGCGGAGCCTTTACACACATAAATGCTTCTGCATTTGTAATGGGCGGATGTGTTGCTTTTTTCAGTTTGACCATTGACCAGTCAATATTCCTACGAATAAATATTATTATATGTTTACAAAAGACAATATATCATTTAAATGCAGCTCTTGTTCCTACAATTTTTCATCAACTCAACCCATTTCAAAATATTTGTTCACAAAGAAATCATCATGTCTCAAACACCTGAATATGTAGTGGATGCTCATTACAATGGAGAGATCCTTGTCTCTGATGATATGGGCATTATATTCGAAAATACTGATATATGTCGGTTCAAATTAAGTAGAAATGCGAAGTTCGAGTATTTGAGAGAGAGGATACAAACAAGGATGCAATCTGGAGCTGTCTCACAAATTATATATCGAAATGCTGTTAATTTCAGTGTGAACTGGGTGAAATATGTTCCATTGAAAATCTGAGATGATGATGTGGAAACGATGTTTTACAATCATGAATTATCTGGGTTACATGCGATAGATTTATACATAAAAGGGGACGCTCTTTTGCTGAAAGGGGTGCAAAGTGGAGTGCAGTTTTGAATTCGGGACAAACATTTACAGAGCGGTGCGTGAAGGTGATGAAAGAAGAGACGTCAAAATCTGCCACGCGTCAGGTAAGCCTTTTTTACTATAATAATAACACTTACAATGTGAAGGAGACAATTAACCACGGTGAGGGGAAGCCATTGTGGCGTTACAAGTTTAACCTAATGGATGGATGGTGTGACTGCGGAAAGTTTCAAGCATACCGTGTTTCTTGTTCACATGTTATCGCTGCATGTTCCGTGGTACGCCAAGACACATTTCTTCTATTGTCTGACGTTTACAAGGTGGCGAACTTATTTGGGGTTTACATCACGAGCTTTCCAGTTCTACCATACGATGAGTATTGGCCCACTTATGAGGGAGATCAAATTTGCCATAATCCAATCATGCGGAGGAACAAGAAAGGTCGTCCTGTGAGCACCCGTATTACAACAAAAATGGACGCGTATGATAAGTTGGAGAGAAAATGCACATTGTATCGTCTTCCAGGTCACAACCGAACGCGATGCCCCAATGTAGGAACTAATAATAATTAGTTATTCATTTTGTTATCAATCTTCAAAGTTGTATGTATAATGACGCCAAAAAATTATGTTTCATTCCACTAATACTTCTGCATTTAATATAAATAACAATTCGAAAAAACAAGACATAAATTAAAATACTTAGACGAAAAGTAGAACTTAGCAACAACATTAAACCTAAACAACATCAACATGTTCAAACAAAGACATAAGTATTTCTAGGATATTACAACCAGCAACACAATATCTTTTTGTTGAAGCATCATCATAAGAACACATGTATCGTTGTGGACAAGTCTCCAAGAACGAGTGGGTCCATTTAAGCTAGGAACCGTAACTAGCCTCTCAATTTTCCGGATCTTTTCACCTTGGGCAATTTCTTCCCCTAACCATCCCTCCAAGTGCCTATGCAGATGCTCAAGTGTCTGTGTGTTCAACAATTTGATCTTCATCGGAGGCTTTACTGGAGAAAAAAAATCAGTTCAGCGTCTCTTTTCATATGTGGAAACGTTGGAAACTCTCCGGATGTTGAAGACATTTTTAAGATAGAACTAAAGAAAAATATTTTAAATGTAGTCAGGATCATTCAACATTAATGGTATTTATAGTTCACAGCAAAAATTTTAAAATAATAAAATAATAAAATCCTCAGCCCATTGCAGTGGCGGAGTCGTACAGAAATAATAAAATAACGAGAGCCTCTGCCCATTGCATTGGCGGAACCTTACTTAAATAATAAAATAATAAAATCCTCCGCCCATTGTAGTGGCGGAGCCGTACAGAAATAATAAAATAACGAGAGCCTTCACCCATTGCATTGGCGGAACCGTACTTAAATAATAAAATAATAAAAATCTCCGCCCATTGCAGTGGCGGAGTCATACTGAAATAATAAAATAACGAGAGCCTCCGCCCATTACACTGGTGGAACCATACTTAAATAATAAAACCCTCTGCCCATTGCAGTGGCGAAACCGTATTTATTTATTACTATGATTAACATTTATTTTAATTTAAACTTATTTTTAAATATTTATTTTAATATTTATTTTTTATTTAATGGTAATTTTTATTTATTTTTAATATTATATTAAAAAAAAGATATTTAAACATATCCGCCAATACAATGGGCGGAAGCTGTGTAACATAAATAACATTCGCCCATCCATTGGGCGGAGCCTCCTACTTTCAATTTTTTTTTGAAAAGGTGGTATATTGGAAATATTAGTTAAAATGGGTAGTAGTATGAGAATTAATTGTTAAAAGAGTGGTATGTTCGTAAAAATTTCCCAATATACACCATGATGACTTGTTGCTTACCAAAGGATTGCATCAAGGATATTTAAAAACCACAACAATACTTTTTTTTGGGGATATTCTTTTGTTCAGAGGCATATTCACGCGGCCAAGTAGAGCACGCTAATGCAACCCAATAGCATGAGAGGCCTAGGATTCAGAAACTTGGTGGACATGAACAACACATGCCTTCTTAAGCTTGGATGGAAGCTGATGGCAAGAGAAAAAAACATATAGTGCCAAGTAGTTGGAGGAAAATATGATAGGGAAAACAACAACTTGGAAAATGTAATTGCTAAACCACATGGCTCAAGCCTTTGGAAGAATATTGTGAAAAGCTTGCCTATTATGAAGGATACTACATATTGGGACATTAGTCATGGAATGAAAGTCAACATATGGAACGATTGTTGGATTAGATTAGGCAAAATTCAGCAATTTGTGACAGAAGATATGAGTATGCAACAGGTGGAAAGAGTGGTGGTTATGGTGGATGGCAATGAGTAATGGAACATCCTCCTCCTCATTAGATTATTCGATCAAGACACCATTGTAGAAATCATAGAAATACACCCTCTTAGGATTAATAATGGTGATGATGTCTATGTATGGAAAGAAACGACTAACGAGATTATGTCTATGTCTAAGGAGTATGAGACTATAAGACAAGGGAATCAGTGGAGTGAAATAGAAGTAATATGGAAGCATATCTGGAGAGTGAAAATACTGGAAAGAATGAAGGTCTTTTTTTGGTTAACTAAGCATTGTTAGTTTGCTACAAATGATTATTTACATTGTTAGTTCTTGTTAGGCTTTTTCCCTCCCTAGAAACAAACAAAAATGGATAGGATAGTGAGAGTGCACCAAAGCTTTATACAAGTTCAACCTAAGCATTTGACGTACTTATGTCCCTTAGAGTATCCTCTTGAGAGTTCAATTAAAAATATATTTGACCTTATTATAGGATTTTCCAATAAACCTTCAACAACAAAAAAATATAACTTTTATGATGGCTAAGCTTAAGAATCAACAAATAGATCTTTTATACTGGCTTAACTCAAAAACTTTCAAATCGATGTTTTATACAATTCAAGCGCAAGAACCTACCAACAAGCTTTTATCAGGTTTAGATTGCAATCTTTTATATCTTTTACAATGAAAATTTACTAGAGAATTACACTATTGAATAAATAAATTTAATCATAACACCAATTGCAACACAACTTTAGCATTATGGAAATTCGTGTGAAAAAACAATTTCAGAACAAGGATATTAGAAAAAATATAGAATATTTATATTTTGTAATTTGATGTAAAATGAAACCAGGAGAAGCATCCTTTATATAGAAAAAAACTGTATCAAATATGAAATATTAATGGGCTAAATTAATTGATTTAATTAATAAACCATAGCTAATGATCAATTAAAAACCATAAAAATGAAACTCTAATCCAGAAAAAGAAACACTAAAATGACTATATGAGTTAATAAATTAGAAACTTTTCTAATCGAATAAGAGATATTTCATCTTTCTCTAATCGATTAGACCAATTACTTAATTGATTTGGCAGTATGTACACTTACCCACTTGATTAGAGATTACTTCCTAATCGTTTCCATAAAATCCTTAATAGGTTTTAAAAACGTTTTAGGAAATCAAAGAGGATTTGAAAAAACATTTTGTGTGCGTGATTTCCTCAATACGTCATGACTTATGCTTAACCTTATACACATTAACCGATCACTCTAAGACAATAAGCGCATGATCTTGCAAGCTTTCACACTTTCTATCTTTTAGAATTCAACATCCTCTACTTGATTTAACAATTGATTAGCACTTCAAATCGATTCTTAAATCTCCTCACTAACGAGGCTTCAAATTTCTTCTTGATCGAGGGTCGTCATAAGGAGTGTTACTTGACATTTAATATCAACTCTCCCTGTCACAAAGAAATCCCAGCATCCAAAAGTCGTTTGACTTTTGAAGTTGTCATCTTGAAATTTGCTTTATGATTTGTCATTATCAAAACCAAAAGGGAAGCCTTAGAGGGATTCTCCACCTAGGCGATTCCTGCTTTCACAATTATCTCTATAGCTTTCCCATTTTCCTCAAATAGAGGCGTTCCCTAAGGCTCGGACACAGGACTCTGGTTGAACTCAAGTTCAGTCTCCTCTATGAGATGGTATCCCTCTACTACTTTTAATTGGTCGATCTCACTAAGATTGAGATCAGGGTACATATAGTATAACTAGGATATTACCTTTACAACCTGTTCTGGACTGGGCCCGACAGGCCCAAAAGCATTACTAAGGCCCAGTCCAAAGGGACTCACTAAGGACCACACTGGGCAAAGGGGGTCGCGTCCATGCCCGACACCCTGATGTCCACCTCGACATCTCAATGTCCAGCCCCACGCAGTGAAGTCATGCTCGACACCCTGCCGTCCGACTCTGTGTCCTGACGTCCAGCTCGACACTCGCTGTTCAGCTCGAGGTCTTGGCGTCGAGCTCGGCACCGTGCAGCGCAGCTCGACATGATCTCGAGCTACCTGGCTAGGCCAGACTCAGTCCACCGTTACCCCAACGATACTCCGGAAAGACCGCGTCTCTGTCCGCCCGCACTTCACGCAGCACATCCAGGAAGGGGACCACGTGCTGGTCCCCACTACCCACGTAGAACCTGGCAGTTCCTCCATTGGGCCAAATCCGCCCGGCCCAATGAAGGAACCTTGGCCCAGCGCTGGGGGCTATAAATACCCTCTGTTTCCAGAGGGTCAGGTATTGATCATTCTAACCTCAACTCTATTATCTGCTCGTACTCCCACTGACTTTAGCATCGGAGTGCCTTGCAGGTACCCCCCCCTCCTCGTTCAAAAAGCCTTCAGTTCGGAGTAAGCCGTGACGGTCCAAACCTTCTGATCAGGTCAGATCACAACCCCTTTATCTCTCAAAAGGAGACCATACATTTAAGCCTCGTCCAAATCCTTCTTATTAAGACCACCCACCTCGGCCTTGACCCCAACAAGCTTGTCGGTATGGTTTTTAAAGGATGTATCCAAATATTTTTTGTCCCCTATGAGGCAATCTCTCTCTTGCTCCACCATCTTAAGAGTGGAACGAGCATCCATATAAGTTTTCTCGAGAATGGTTATCCTTTCGTATGTCGATGCTAACAAGGTATGATTAACCTCTAGGACCTACTTCATCTTGTCCATTTCAGTCTTCAGGACATTTTCTCATTGGATAGATAAGTCAGGATCTTTGAAAAAAGCTCGCCCTAGCATGACACTCATTATCAACAAGCACCAATAAAATATAGCATCTTCTGAGCCACAGTCGATCTCGTGTTCTCGACATCCTCATTTGCGTTGAGATTATCATAGAGGAATGAAACCCATCAAAATTTTGTTCCTAAAAATAAAGTTCCCCTACACCAGAGGCAAAAGAGGAACCACTTATTTGATGGCCACCACCGCTACCCGTGATAACACTGCCCAATTCCTGATAAATTGAAGCAACTTCATCCATATTAATTGGAATTTTGTCGAGACCAACCTTGCTTCTTTTTTCCAGAGAAAAATTTGTGCCCTCAACAGTAAGAACATGTAGGATGGTGGTCAAGGGAATAACCTTCATTGTTTTCCCCTCAGACGCATTCTTCCTTTTCTTGACTATTCAGGTTTAAAAGCCAACAAAAACTCTGATGCACGAGTTGAGTACTCCCTTGTGATCACTGGCCCTCTCCATCATTGCCTTCTTTTCAACCACTAAAATATGAGTCATTCTTCTTACAAAAATAAAATAATTCAGTCAAGATTGGATAAAAATAGACACTAAAACTTTTAGGAGATTAACACCTTACCCTTAAAACCCATCCAAATGGGGTAGTCCATTTCATATCTAAACAGATCCCTCACCCACATAGGGTGGAATTGCTCTAAGAATTACATCACCTTCCTCTTTATTTCACTGAGTTTTGGCTGGAAGCAAACCTGTAATGGAGAGAGGCTCGCTCGTCCAATAGAGAGAAATATATACAATGTGTCACCCTCAAAGATAGCTTTGGGGAATTGAGCTTTGCCTCAAACCCTAACAAACTTGTCTATCCAATCTTGTAGTTGAAATTATAGGGAAAGCATAGATCTTGCTTTAGGATGGCACTCATAGAGATACATCCATATTAAGATATGTCTTTTGTCTCATAAAAGAAGAAGATCCCAATCATGGGTGTAAGGTTGAAGCCCTAATAAAGGATCTCAAATATCTGGACAAAGACCTAGTTGTTTGTATGTAGCTAAGAAAAGGGTTGCATATAGCACTCAGAATATCTGATTCAAAGATAGTAAAGGGGATTCTGATCCAAAAATCTTCAAAGACACCAATATAGAAATATAAGAGCTTATTTTCAACCATAGGGGGTTGTCGTACATAAACCCTTGCACCTAAAACACAGGGGGTTTAAAATCACATTGGTTTCACTGTTAGTATTTGACAGCTCTAGGCCCACTTGAAACACTTCCACTGAATCATCTTCAAGACATAGGGAATCCAAACTCAGAACTTCTTTACATACTGAATATAGGTGAGAGTTGGATATCTCCATGATGAATTTGATTGAACTTGGGGAAGAAGACACTAAATCAGCGGCATTATCGATATACGAACTATAGGAAAAACTGAACATATCCCTCTCCATAAAATTTCTAATCCGATATCTCACATAAAACATATCTCCCTTACATGGCTCATGCTTAAGGGACCAGGTACAATCCAATTTCTCTCATAAAGCATCACTTCTCTATAGACCTCATGCTTAATAGATTGTGTACATGTCTGAAAATTTGGATTGAATATATACTTGGAGTCAGGAGATCTCACCTCGATTTCAAGGTATTCCATAAGAAACGTCGAGTTGGGTAAACATAAATGGACTAATACAAATAGGTCATCCTAAAGTCGGCGTATCCGGTCAATGGCTAATACGCCTCAACACATAGACATAGTCTTAAAACATATTAATAGTTATAAATGGCCGGTCTCAAACAAAGAAGAAAATACTTGATTTCTATTAACTACTCTTATGAATAAATATAAGTCTTAATGCTCAACCAATGAACTTTATAGAAGTATGATAGATCAAAACTGTTATATAAAGGATGCAATAATAGAAGAAATACAATATTTTTTCATACAACTCGCATTCAAACAATAATTTATAACTCTTATCGATGGAATTATAAATTAGTGTATGCAATATGTAAAAGTTGTATTTTTTATTTTTTAGTTTACAAAAGAGAAAGTTCTAACAACCAAAAGAGAAAAAGGTGTGTAAGAAGTTTTATACCTATAAGCAATATTTCATTGTCTTTTTTTTTTTTTTAAATTTTCTTGACTACTTTTCTTTTTCAATAGAGTGTAATAATTTATGGAAGGAACTTGTATGCAATTAATTTTTATTATTTGAAGTCTCTCTTCGAAAGATTTTTTTTTACCCAATTCATTTGAAGAAATTTTTACGCAAATAATCTACTTTTTCAAATTTATTCTCAAGTTAACTCATGTTTAAAATAATTCCCAATATACCCCAGTTTCAAAAAAATATGGCATAAAGTGTAGGTGTCAGAGTTTGTGCTACCTTTAAAAATTATATTGTTGTCGCCAATTGGATTGGCAACTTCATATAGGGTTTAAGTGCTAGCGCCAATTCAATTGGCTACTTTGTGTAATTGTATTTTTTAAAAATAATAAATCATATAAAAAAACTAAATATTAAATATTAATATTTAATTTAAATTACTTTTACAGACAAAAACAAAATAAACACTAATGAGGACGACCGAGTTGGTTATACCGGATACCAGTTCTACACCCCTTAGCTGCCCTAACTCGAGCTCTAACTCACGGTTGATTCACCCCAGGTGTCTGAGGATTTGAGGTCCTAGGAATATCACCACCACTAGATTTTCTAAGAAGTTCTTGTATTTCTACATAGTCTTGTGTATGCATAGCCACATTGTCGTAACTGAGTCAGTGACCTATGCAAGAGTATGTGGGTTGTGTTGATTGGGTTATTGGTGTATGGCCTAGATGATTGAAGAGAGACATTGGTGTGAACGATTCATTGGAGAAAGGAAGAAATGGTTGTCGTAGTGTTTGGAAACCCAATGGTGTTTGCATGGTTTGATGTTGTGACGTTTGGGCATATGGCTATGGTAGGAGGAAGTGTTTGTTTTATATGTTGCTTACATATTTTGACTATGGTAGGATGATGTGTTGCTAGAAAATAGATGTTAGGTGTTTTGGTAATAAGCATGTTGTTGGTGGTGGTGTGAGGTTTGCTCTTGGATTTGTGGTTGGGTGTATGGCATATATTGGTTGTGGGTTGGTAATTTTGTTGGGTAGAGGTTGTCAGTAAGTGGTCTGGTAATTTTGTGGGGGAATAGACATTGAAGCTTCTTGTGTGTAAGTTATTTGGTGTGGGTCATATGAATACTCATCTTCATAAAAAAACATGGTTACAACCGATATATACTAAGCCATATAATTTTTAGTTGGTCTAGTTTCAATTGGCCTCACTGCATCACGTAAGACTCGTTCATTATGGTGATTCAGTTTATGACATTCAGATCGTACGAAGTCTCAACAATTTTCATAGCCACATTGATCATTAATTATGAGTTGATGCCATTGATCGAGGCTTGTCATGGAATATGGGATTTGTTTATGCATGCTGAACTGCAGTTTCACACAACCATTATGGTGCATCTCCATAGTGGTGAACCTAATTATCGGCGTGCACGCAGGCTAAACAAATGCATCTTCTTTTCTGATATCATGATGATTTTTCATGCGTACATATTGGGGTCAAATAAACTGTAGAGGAAAAAGAAATAAAATTATTTAATGGGTAATACTAAAAATAAATTATTATTATTAATTACATAATTTATGGCAATACATCTTCTAGGGTAAGGTGATCAAATAGATTACAATATTGTGTGATGCACTGTCTAGGACATCTATTGTAAGTCATATTGTAATACCCCATTTTCAAATAGTTTATTTTAATCAATTTAATCATGAATTAATGATGATTGTGTGTATTTTATTGGATTTATGGGTTGTGGTAATTAAATAATCAATTGAAGTAGAAGTTAGATGGAATAAATTAAAATTATTTAGAATTATTTTAATAGTTAAACAGTAAGAGTTTATTGAATTTAATTAAATAAATATATTAGAATAATAAAGTAATAGGAAAATAAGATATGTGGAGAAATTGAAGGCAATGTTGGAATTAAGGGGAAAATTGGGGATAGGAAGGGAATAGCCTAATTAGAAGGAATTAGGTTTTGGTATAAAAGAAGAGATTTGGAGAACCAGAGAGTGTCAGTATATAGAAAAGTGAAAAGAGGAAAGAGAGACAAGGTTGGCTAAAGGTAGGAGAATAATAATTCCAAAGAGAGGATTTGCTTGCTTGCTAGGAAAAACAAGGTAAAGGGAGAGATGTGCTTCTCTAATGGGTGTTAAAGCATGAGGGGGAGATGGAGGGACCTTAAACCTCCTTAGATTAGGTGTTTTGATTCATAATTCTAAATTGTGATGCTATGATAGTTGTTATATGATGATTTTAGTATTTTTCATATGAGTCAATGTTTGAATGATGATTTGTGGTGTTCATATGTATGATTGTGTGACTGAAATTATGTTTGATTTACCTTGATTTTATATGTATGAAAATATTCCATGGATGAATGTTTGAAGGTTGTGACCATAAGTGTTGATGGTGATTTAGGGATGATGATATTGTTGTATTGGGTTATTGATTCATGAACCCATGGAGTAATAGATGAGTGTAGGATGTTATAACAATAGGAATTTGGATTAATCTAGTAGAACTTCATAAATAAGTTGATGTCATATAAGGTAGTGTTTGGAAGGAGTTTTAAGAAAATGTGATTCTAAAGCGTAAACTGAAAATTGGAATTTTTAGAAATCTGGCATGGACCAATCGATTGGCATAGAGAGCCCAATCAATTGGCTTCTTCGAAAAATTTCGAACAATATTAAACAGCGACTCAAAAAAATTGATTGAGCCATAGGACCAATCAATTGGTTTCTTTGAAAATTTGGAAAATTTTGTTACAACAACTTAAACCAATCGACTGATACCATGGGACCAATAAATTGGCCCTCACTTATTTTTGAAAAATCACGTGACATTAGGTTTGAGCAATAGATTGGTCTGCTGCGACAATAGATTGGTTTTCCATATGTTTTGATCATAATTTTTTATCCATAAGTCCAAATGACATCCCGTTAGAAGCTAATCATTGAGTTACCATAATGAAATGTTGATGTTATAATGAATTAACATGATTGAATATCTATGATATTGATGTTGATGTTGGTTGTTGATTGACATAACTTTGAATTATTGTTGCAAATGCTGAATAATATTATACATGATGATGATATATGAATGGTGATTATTTTGGTGAATTTTTTGTGATAATACATGTTATTTGTCATGCATCATGGTGTACAAACTTCAGTTTAGTTTTGGTGAGCCTTGATCCTATGGTGGGGATCAAGTACGAGTAGCTGGTTCTGATGGGAATTAGTGAAGCATTGACTATGGTGGTGGTAGCGATTTTGGTGTGCTCCGGTTCTAAGAGGGAATTTGATCCTACGATGGGCATCAGGGAGCGAGATGAACCTGGGTGTTTATATTTGGTACCAATTGCATGTCAAGTTGGTGTTAAGTACATTGCATAAGTGTTGCATTTTTATTGATTATTGTTGATGTGTTGTTTGGATGAGAATACTTAATACGTTGGTGTTGAATGAGTAATGTGTATGTTTTTGTTATGTGATAAACTACTCCCGCTTATTTTCACTGTTAATTATTAGAGTGTATTCTCATCCATTTTCTTTTAATGTTGTCCACCATGGACAATTTGCAGATACTCAAGAGTAGCATTGTTGAAGTAGGTGGGAGATGAATCCTGGAGTGGCTTCCATTAGTTTGTCGTTTTATTAGTAGGGTCTTCCTATGATCATGTAACATTGGGCTTGGAACGTTTGCTTTCACTTATTTTGTTATAGGTACTATATATATATATATATATATATATATATATATATATATATATATATATATATATATATATATATATATATATATATATATATATATATATATATATATATATATATATATATATATATATATATATATATATATATATATATATATATATATATATATATATATATATATATATATATATATATATATATATATATATATATATATGTGTGTGTGTGTGTGTGTTTTATTGAGATCTCAAAGGTGTTATAAATTGAATAATATAACTCATTTTGTTTTGGCATGAAAGTTAGGTTATGAGACTAAATGTCATGAGTTGTATTATTGTGTTTATTTTATTTAATAATTATTTTAATCCAATGATACCCTAAGTGAAGGTGAAGAGGCGATGACAGGTTCTAAATTGTTATGTTAAAACCTGTGTTATGGAGTAGGCTATGTGTGATACGGTGGCAGAACCAGACTGTTTTAGGAAAATGTTGGTTTGTGTTTTGCGTTTTTATTCGCAAAATGTCGCGGTAAGCAAGAGTCGCCACCGACTTTTATTTTATCCAACTGGAAAGGAAAAAAGCACAGAAAAATTCCTTTTTTTTCGAGATTTTGAGTACATGGGGTAGATTATAGAAAGGGAAGGTATTAGCATCCTTTCTATCCGTAGTTTTCTACGGGCTCTTAGGTACTTGCTCATCATTTTGAAAATTGCTTCCGTGTTTGTGTGTTTTGAAAAGTTTTTGTTTTACTTTGTTTTAACCCTTGTATCAGTTCTCAAGAGTGTTACGAAGTGTTTTTGAAAACTTTGTTTGAAAAGAGTGTAAGTGTGGAAAAGATTTATTTTGAGCAAGTACCTATTAGCATCTACCTACTCGAAAAAGAATGTTTCTGTTCTTGTTTTCTTTAGACGATACTATCCCACTATTAGTGAGTAGGTAGCACCGTCGTTGGAGTTGTAAGGGTCAATACGAAAGGGACGTACGATCACTAAAGCAATGTTAGGACGTCTTAGTAATAACCCTAGTGTCTTAAGATCATATTCTAGGCAACATTTCCGAGGCAACATTTCTGAACGGGACATTTGATCTTTGTTTAGACAAGAGGGAAACCACTAAAATATCCTATACTTAATGATCGTTTATCGAAGGCAACCGAAGTGAGAGTATACCCTAAGAGTGCGCATGTGCGAGTGATTTGATTTCAATTATTATCTTTGCACATTTAGGGTTTGCTAACCATTTTAAAATTAACATACAGTCTTGTCATGCAATCCTATTATCATACATCTAACAGTTAATATTTGTGAAAATTAAAATGCGAGAAATAAAACTACGCTATTACAAGGCTTCGGGGAGGGGGATTAATTACATAGCCAAAAACCCGTAAAAAAATAAATAAAAGAAAAACCCTAATTAAACTATTACATACCATGAGCAGTTACATTAATATCGTAAAAATAATAAATGCGAGCGATGAATCGAGAACGAGAAAAAAATTAGGGTTTTGACCCCGTCTAAACCTAATTGAAAAAAAATCATTTTTTGTTATTTTTGATTATTTTGAGAAAATAAAGTTTTAATTGAATAAATACAAACCTAATTACTAATTAATTCGAATTAAGAAAAATAATTAATTTGATCTATTTTTTTTGTATTTTTATTTAATTTGAGGAAAGAAATAAAAATTAAATCAAACAAACCCTAATTTTCTAATTTATTTTAAATTATTTACAAAGAGGTTAGAATTACTCTAAGATTAAATTAAACTAATATTAAGTTAATTTTGACAAAATAAATAAAAAAACCTAAATTCTAATTTGATGAAATTGATTTTATGATTTTTTTATAAAAAAGAATTTAATTTGTGATTAGAAAATAATTTAAATGAAGAAATTAAATAAAATGGAAAGAAAAATAAAAGAAAGAAGAAAATGGGTCTGGTTATGCTAGCAAACAAGAGGTATCAATAGCAGTTTCTGGGCCCAATGAACCTTGGTCCGTTTTGACTTTTCATGATCTCATGCGCTTGTTTGACTAGGGTGTATTGTGAACCTTCAATGGGAATCCTTGGATCTAGCATGTGGATGATCTGATTGGCTAGACATGGAGGACGCATGGTAGTCACATGAGAGGCCTGCACACTTGAATACACAAAGCAAAATAATATTGACAAATATGAGGACCTGGGGATCGAACCCAGGCCCTTTGGCAATTTCCCTTGTCCAGTGACCATCTGAGCTAGCACGCCTTGTTGTATAAAGGACAGCAAACAAATATTATATTGTAAAAACAAATTAATGTATTACAAAAACGCGCGCAGTTTGAATAGGAGAATCAGGGAGTGCCACGCCACCCTTCTTCTTCCTCCCTCCGTTGGCAAAAGTCCATAACTTTTACCTACGGTTTTCTGGGTATAGGTACAGCCCTGTGATCCTCCAAAATGTCATACAAACAAGATAAATGCCCAACATGGTACCAATCAACTCATGACAACCTCACGAGCATCATAGTACCACTCTCCATGGCTAATTATACCTGCAAGAAAAATCCCTAAAAACGAAACCTAAACCCTAATCATGGCAACTTTCTGTAGGGTTAACAAAAATGCAATTAATTGTTATCATTAGCTTGTAAATGTTTCAAGGATGCAGAATATATAAACAAATCATTCTAAGAGTGCCAGGATTATGATATACGATTTCAAAAAAGCATGGAGGTCGTGGGATACTTATAGCGCGTATCTGGGCACGAAAATGCTTGCTAATGATTGGGATAGAGTCCTTGGATGCCCATCAAACGAATGTATGCTTGGAATGGCTTGAGGAAGCTTGGAACTATGAGATCAAATTGCCACTTTTTCTTTGAAATTTTGAGATTTGTTCTTCTCTTTTCACGCCTCCAATGCCCTGATTTTTGATCTGCACTTGTCATATATGTACCCTAGAATGAATTAGGTTACAAACTTGCTTCAAATCTTTCTCAATTAAGATGATTGAATCATGATTTGATTCTTATGTAAATCTTTCCAAATCAAGCCAAATCCAATCTTTTTGTGTCCAAATGAAGCTTTCACTATTTGATTCTTCTTCCAGCTGTATAAGAGACCTAAACATGCACAAAATCTCAAGCTTTGATTAGTTTTGATATTTTTATGATTTTATTTTGATTTTATTTGATTTAATTGAAATAAAAAACAAAATAAATGATAAAAATAAAATAAAGACAAGTGGGAGGTTCATGGGTCTTGGATCATGTTACAAACTCAATGCAAGCATAAAAAGTTGGGCCCATTTGACAAAAGTTGCAATTTTGGCCACATTTGACTTTTGGCAATTTTGCAAAAAGGGTCAACTTCACCAATGCATAACTCCTTCAATTTTGACCCTAGAGATGTGTTCTTGGACTTTTTAGAAAGCTCAAGATGTCCTATAAGCAACCCTTTTGGTCTCATCTCAATTGAGTCTTCCATGTTCATGTATGAAGCTTTGACAAAAAAGGTGTTTTTGTTGACTTTTCAAAATGACCTATAATGTCCAAATTTATATCTTCTTGTGAGTGCATATTTTGAACTTGGGAGCTGAATATGAATTGTAGGGAATTACATCCTATTCAAAATGAGCTTTGGATGGGTCATTCCTGATAAAGTATGAGAAAGTTATGCTTGGTCAAAGTTGAGTTGACTTTTCCTACAAAACCCTAATTTAGCAACTTTTGGGTTTTGATGCATTGTGAGTAGCCCTTGAGGAATAATGATCAAGCCTTGATCAAATGATGAATAATACTTCAAAATGAGGATGTTGACCAAAAATCTTGAAGTTTGACTGCATGTGGGCCACAGTTGACTTTTGCCCTAGCATAATTGATTTTCAGGCCTTTGAGCAATTGACTGAACAAACTTCCTCTGCAAGGCTTGAAACTTGACATGGATGATCTTGAGAACATATTAGGACAATAGTGAGCATTTGGAATCCTTTGGACTCAAGTACCTTGATGCAAACTGAAACCCTAATTTGAGGTAGACTGTCTTAGGAGAGAGTTTGTCTGGTCAACCCTTGGACTTCCTTGAGCAATTTGAGGATCTCACTTGAAATGTTTTGAGAAATATGGGAGGGAAAATTTTGGGGTACAACAGCTTCCCCTGTTCAATCTTCTTAAACCTGAGGATGTAGATTGGCTTGCTTGCCTTTCGTGATCCGAAGGTGGAAGATGATTGAACACTAGAGTGCCCAGAAATTTGCACTTGCATGAGGTGGTACTTGTCTTGTGATGTCGGGAATGGTCTTATAGGTTCCATTTGTATATTGATGACGGATGATGGGCTTAAAGATGCCATCGGAAGAAGTGTCGATCGCATAAGAGATTCCTTTACGAGAGCCTGTATACCTGTAGTTGAGGAGGATTTCGCTGGGGAATGCTGGTCTCTGTCTTGGGAGAAATAAAATTTTAGGAGTTTCAGTCGTCCGTTATTCTACTGGGGAATCATATCTTAGTCGAGGAAGTGAAAATGAACTACTATCTAGTCGTGATCCAGGCTTCATAGTGATTTACTGAGGAAAATAAGACCGACTGCTATCTGGTCGTGCTCCAGGCTTTACAGTGGCTTACTGGGGGATGAGATTAAACTTGCTATATGGTTGTAATCCAGGCTTTGCAATTTCTCAACTCTTATCTGGTCGTGCTCCAGGCTTCAGAAGGAATTAAGTTGTTATCCGGTCGCATCCGGGCTTTATCTTGATTTTAAGGCATACTAATATCCAGTTGATTCTGGGCTTCTTAGTAATTGTCCAGGTAAACTCTATTTGGTCGAAATCTAAGCTTCGTAGTGTCCCCCACTATTATCTGGTCGTAGTCCCAGGCTTCAGTGTCTTTTACCGCTATCTGGTCGTAATCCAGGCTTCGCAACTCCTTACTTCTTATCTGGTCGTGTTCCAGGCTTCAGAAGAAATCAAGTGGTTATCCGGTCGCATCCGGGATTCCATTTGATTTTAAGGCCTACTAATATCCGGTCGATTTCCGGGCTTCATAGCAATTGGCCGGGTAGACTGCTATTTGGTCGAAATCCAAGCTTCACAGTGTCCCTTACTGTTATCTGGTCGTAGTCCCAGGCTTTAGTGTCTTTTGCTGCTATATGGTCGTAATCCAGGCTTCACGGTGTCCTATACCATTATCTGGTCAAATCCAGGCTTCATGGTGTCCTGTACTGCTATTTGGTCGATTTCCAGGCTTCACAATACCTTGTTAAGCTGTTTTCTGGTCGATTTCTGGGCTTCACCGCCTGTGTTTATGATATACCACTATCTGGTCGATTCCAAGATTCATGGTGTCTTTGTACTGCTATCTGGTCATAATCCAGTCTTCACAGTAACTTGCATTGCTATCTGGTCGTTCTCTAGGCTTCACAATAATTTGCTGGGGATTCAACTATTTTCCGGTCGATTTCTGGGCTTCATAGCTTAAATTTAAGATAAACCACTATCTGGTCGATTCCAGGTTTCATGGTGTTTTGGTACTGTTATCCGGGCGTTCTCCGGGCTTCACAGTACGATGGAGAAATTAAGATATTATTCGGTCGGATCTGGGCTTCATAGCTTGAACTGGAATAGAAATCTTAGCACCGATTTGACTGAACCAGAGAAAACTTGTAAGAATTTGATTGCATATTTCCATGAAAGGTAAAGAGTTAGTCGTATGTAATGTCGTGGTGCATGACATGTATTGAGTAATGATGTTCTCAAAATAAATGAGATTGTACTGCATGATGTATATGCGTATGCCATGATGTATGGACATGCAATGTTCTCGTGATGTTTTCTAGCTGGGAAGAATAGTTCCTGGACTGTTGTTGGAGAATATAAAGAGTTGAGTTCTTCGTTCTCGCTGGGGATAACAACCGAAGATGATTTGAGAATAAATTGGCGGGAGAATAACTCGTCTGGAGAATAAAATGGTGAGAAAATGACTCTGTGGGGAAGAGAGATACTCTGCCAGAAGATCTGCTGATTTGGAGAAATAACCTCGGCTGGGGATGAATTATTGTTGCTGGTGGTAATGAACCCGGTTGGGGATTAAATTTCTGCTTGTGGAAGAAATAAACTCCACTGGGGATAATCCTCTAATGCTGGTGATAGATAAACTCTGCTTAGGGAGAATTAACACCACTGTTTTTGGGTATTTCTTACTCTGTGGGGAGTGTATGCACTTTTAGTCACATTTTCAGGCTGGCTCTGTCCCTGTACCTGGTGGGTAGAGTAACTATCAGGTTTGGGCACTTCTGTTTGCCCCTGTTCCTGAAATTACCAGTAATTGTCTTTTGTTTCGCATGTAAATATTTATGAGCAGCAATTTTTTTCAAATGCATATATCAAAAATGAATCATTGGACGTTCTTGCAAAACAAAACAGAAAAAGAAAAACAATTTTTTTGAAATTTATTGTAAAATGAATTGTATTGATTCTTGAAGTTGGCCTGTAATAGGCGTTTTGTACAAGAGGCTGACGTCCTAGTAAGAGAACACCGCTGAAAGATAGAAATGATACAATTTGTGAAAAACAAAGAAAAACAGCTATATGAACAATCCCATTGGGTTCCAACTCTGCTATTGCCTTTATATCTTCAAACGTCTCATCACTTTGCTACTTGGTTGAAGGTAGATCAGATTGATTGGCGTCGTCCGAGCTTGATAGTCGATACTGAAGTCTGGTTGCAGGATGATCCAATGAGAAATAGTGTTATGCTTCAATCCCTACTTTTTTCCTGGACCGCCCTTGCGGGTTTTCAGTCCACCAGGATACCCTTTTTTTTCCAAGCCGCCTTTTCAGGTTTTCGACTTGCCAGGTGTACAGATTTTTTCATTTTCATCCCTTACTTTTGCCCGAACCCTTTTGGTTAGCCGGGAAGCCCTTATTTTTGCCTAGGCCAGTCAACCTAGCGGGTCTTTGATTATGCATAGTATTTTTTCACTATGTCTGCATTGACGGGGTGAGGAAGGTCGTCACCATCCATGGTGGTTAGAATCATAGCTCCTCTTGAGAAAATGTTCTTAACCATAAATGGCCCTTCATAAGTGGGGGTCCATTTGCCCCTGGGATCACCTTGCGGCAGTATGATGTGTTTGATCACTAGATCCCCTACTTGATATTCTTGTCATCTAACGTTCTTGTTAAAAGCCTTGATCATTCGTTTTTGATACGTCTGACCATGGAAAATAGCAGTAAGTCTCTTCTCGTCAATTAAATTCAGTTGATCAAGCCGGGTCTGGATCCAATCCTCTTCGCTCAAACCTGCATCCTTCATAATCCGGAGAGAGGGTATCTGGACTTCGATAGGTAGGACTGTCTACATGCCATACACCAAAGAGAAAGGTGTTGCCCCTGTCGATGTCTGTGCTGAGGTACGGTACCCATGAAGAGCGAATGGTAACATCTTATGCCAGTCTTTGTATGTCACCGTCATCTTCTACACAATCTTCTTGATGTTCTTATTAGCCGCTTCAACAACCCCATTCATCTTCGGTCGGTAGGGAGAAGAGTTATGATGCTGTATCTTAAACTGTTTGTAGAGCTCGGTGATCATTGTATTGTTGAGATTTGTACCATTGTCCATGATGATCCTCTATGGTACACCATATCAACAGATCAAGTTGTGTCAGATAAACCGCGCCATGACGTTCTTGGTTACTGTAGCAAAGGAATCTGCCTCAACCCACTTCGTGAAATAATCAATAGCTAGCAGAATGAAACGATGCCCGTTGGATGCGGTAGGTCTGATCTTGCCGATCATATCGATGCCCCACATTGCAAAAGGCCAAGGAGCTATCAAGACGTTCAGCGGAACTAGAGGTACATGCACCTTATCAGCATAGACTTGACACTTATAACAAGTCCGAGAATGCTGATAACAATCAACTTCCATAGTGGACCAATAATATCATGCCCGAAGGATTTTCTTTGCCATGGTATGTCCACTGGAATGAGTTCCAAAGGTGCCTTCATGTAACTCTGCCATAATCCTTTCTGACTCCTTCTTGTCCATACATCACAGTAAGGTTGAATCATGGTTACGCTTGTAAAAAATCCCATTACTGATGAAGAATTTCGCTGTGAACCTTCTCAAGAACTTCTTATTATTAACAGATGCACCCTCGGGGTATTCCTGAGCCTCAAGATACCTATTTACCTCGTGAAACCAGGGTTTATCTGCTACTTCTTCAGTCTCGATGTCACAACAATGTGCGGGTTCGTCCAACCTCTCAATGGTAATCTGGGGAGCTTCATTATCCCACCTGACTTTGAACATAGAAGACATGGTAGCTAGCGCGCCCGCTAACTGGTTCTCCTCTCTGGAGAAATGTTCAAAGGTTATCTCCTTGAAGTGTGGGAGTAATGTTAGTACATATTCTTTGTAAGGAATAAGATTTGGGTGCTTCGTATCCCACTCGCCTTTGATCTGACTGATCACTAGAGCAGAATCTTCGAATACACTCAATAACTTAATCCTCAGGTCAATAGCAGCTCGAAGACCCAGGATACATGCCTCATACTCCGCCATATTGTTGGTGCAGTTAAAACATAATCGGGCGGTGAATGGAGTATGACAGCCTTCAGGAGATATGATCACGGCGCCAATGCTGTTACCCAATGCATTTGAGGCTCCATCAAAACACATAGACCATCGGGATCCTTCCTCGGGTCCTTCATCCGGTCCAGGTTCTTCACAGTCGGTCACCAACATGATGTTCTCATCCGGGAACTCAAAATTCATGGATTGGTAATCATCCACATCCTGATGTGCCAAATGATCCGCTAACACACTCCCCTTGATTGCTTTTTGGGTTGTGTATTGGATATCATACTCAGTTAAGATCATCTTCCATCTTGCTATTCTTCCGGACAAGGCAGGCTTTTCGAAGATATACTTGATTGGATCCATTTTTGATATTAATAGGGTAGTGTGAGTCAGCATATACTGTCTCAGCCAGCGAGCAGCCCATGCCAAAGTGCAGAAGGTTTTCTCAAGCAGTGAGTATCGGGTCTCACAGTCGGTAAAATTTTTGCCAAGGTAGTAAATAGCGTGCTCTTTTCGGCCAGACTCGTCATGCTTCCCCAACACACACCCTATTGAATTATCAAGCACTATTAAGTATAAGTTCAAAGGTCTTTCTTCAACTGGAGGCATCAGAATTGGCGGTTCTTGAAGATATTCTTTGATCCTTTCGAAAGCGGTCTGAAACTCATCATCCCATTTTACCACTTGATCTTTCTTCAATAACTTGAAGATTGGCTCACAAGTAGCAGTCAGATGTGAAATGAATCGGGCGATGTAGTTCAGACGTCCCAAAAAGCCTATAACTTCCTTTTCCGTTCGGGGAGCTGGCATCTCCTGTATAGCCTTCACCTTTGCAGGATCCACTTGAATTCCTTTATCACTAACAACGAAACCCAGCAGCTTACCAGACCTTACCCCAAAGGTGCACTTGTTCGGGTTTAACCTCAGCTTGTACATCTTCAACCCGTCGAACAGTTTCTGGAGATGGTCAAGGTGTTCTTCTCCAGTCTGGGACCTTACAATCATGTCATCAACGTAAACCTCAATCTCATGGTGAATCATGTCATGGAACAAGGCGACCATGGCGCGCTGATAAGTTGCCCCAACATTCTTCAACCCGAAAGGCTTTACCTTGTAATAGAAGGTGCCCCACTGCGTAACAAGGGTTGTCTTCTCCATGTCTTCGGGAGCCATCTTAATCTGATTTTAACCAGAAAAACCATCCATAAAGGAGAAGATTTTATGCTGCACAGTGTTGTCGACCAGAACATCTATGTGAGGAAGTGGGAAATCATCCTTGGGGCTCGCCCGGTTCAGATCTCTATAGTCCACACACATCCGTACCTTACCATTTTTCTTAGGCACCGGAACAACGTTGGCAACCCACTGCGGGTAAGAAGTAACAACTTGAAATCTGGCGTCAAACTGTTTCATGACCTCAGTTTGATTTTCTTAGACATCTCAGGGCGCATACGGCGAACCTTCTGCTTTACCGGAGGACAGTCTTCTTTAGTTGGCAGGCGGTGAACCACAATGTCAGTGTCTAAACTAGGCATATCTTCATAAGACCAAGCGAAGATCTCAACATAGTCGCGTAGCATCTGTATCAACCATTGCTTGACACTAGGTTCCATATTTGCACCTATCTTGACCTCTTTCTTGTCTTCCTCTGTACCCAAATTCACTGATTCCACTGGCTCTTCATGAGGCTGTATGGCATTTTCTTCCTGTAGTAATAGTCTAGCAAGCTCTCCAGGCACCTCAGAATCATCCTCACCTTCTTCCTCGGCTTAGTTGATCGGACTTTCGAAGTCATAATTGGCAGTAGCAGAGTCGTTATCAATGAGATCCAGAGTGGATGTGGATCTGCATTATGATACGTGAGTGTGTGTAAGACAATAGCTGTTTTGATAAAGTGTGAGATAGAAAAGAAAGACAAGGAGCGCAAAATTTGTAATGAAAGAAAACGTCCAATGCTTTATTGATGATATATGAAAATGACAAATAATAAGCCCTCACAAACAAAGCCAAGGTTCCTCGGGCAAGGCACCAGGCCGTAAAATTTTAAACTGTCTGTTACAAATCGAAAAACAAAAGTCAATTATTGTCTAATAAAAGAAACGGGTACGAAGTCCTTCGTCGTCCAGTTGTTCAATCCACCGTTGGTAGTCGGGTAGATCCAGCTGTCGATATCCGGGTTCTCATCATCAGCATCTTCTGTGGCGGAGACAACCTCAATAGCATTTTCCCGAGTCATGCTTGGGCATGGGTGCAATTATGACATTGGGCTTCTCTAGAGCGTCAAACTCAATCTCTTTGGCTTCGATCAAGTCTTGCACCTTATTCTTCAAGGCCCAACATTTATTTATATCATGACCTGGGCCATCGGAGTGATAGGCACAACGGGCATTCGGGTTATATAGCAGAGATGTGGTGTTGGGATTCTTCGGGGCTTCCCTCAGAGTTACCAGGTTGGTCTTCAATAACTGTGGTAGAATTTGAGCCACGGTCATATTGAGCCGAGTGAACTGCCTTTGTGGTCTTTCTATCCTTTGTTGATTGTTGCATTTTGGGGTAACTGTAGGTCTTGATATCAATACCGCATTCACTACTTGACGGTGTTCAGGTTTGCTTTGGCCCCTCGGGCCGTAGACGACACTAGCTTCTTTCTTACTGGTGAAAGGCTTCTTCACTGCACTTGATGAAGTATCCTTCTGTATCTTACCACTTCGAATACCAGCTTCTACTCTCTCCCCATTCAAAATCAATTTAGTAAACCCATATGACAAACTACCAATCAGATGATTGAAAAATGGATCAGACAACGTCCCTAGAAACATGTCAACCAACTCCCTATCAGACAAAGGGGGTTGGACCCTTCCATCCAAATCTCTCCACTTCTGAGCATAGTCCTTAAAACCTTCACTTGCACCCATAGACATACCCTGAAGCTGATTATGAGTGGGAGCAAGGTCGGCATTATACTGATACTTCCTGTAAAAAGCAGCAGCAAGGTCCTCCCAGTTTCGGACATTAGCTCCTTTCAATTGATAAAACCATTCAAGCTGATTCCCTGACAGACTATCTTGAAAGAAATGCACCCACAAATTTCTATCAGCAGTGTAAGGTTGGATTTTTCTGACGTACAAGCGGAGGTGGAGTTCTGGACAGGATACTCCATCGTACTTGGCGAAAACCGGGGCTTTGAACTTATGAGGGATCACCACCCCAGACGCCAGTCCCAAATCTTCGAAATCCAAACAAGGGATCCTCTAAATCTCCATAGCGCTCAGACGGTCTTCAAGTTGTTTGTACCTATCCTCAGCAAGAGGATACTGTTCCTCATCATAATCTGTATCATTATCAGAAACTACAGGACTGGGGCCCTTTTCTTCTTCTTGGTCCTCCCCTTCCTTGGATGAAAAGGACAGCAAAACAACCTTTTGCCCATACTCAGTAGAACAACCTTCTTCTTCTTCTTCTTCTTCTTCTTCTTCTTCTTCTCTTTCTCTTTCAGAATGAGAGCTTTCAAATCCTCTTGCCCTTTAGTCAAGCTCAAGAACATCTCTTGGAATTGGGCATTTTGTGTCTGAAGATCTTTGATTTCTTGATCGAAAGACATTTCTGATGAAATAAACAACGAAGGAGATGAGAAACCTGTAATGGTGCTTGTAATGGTGTGCATGATAATGGGATGCGTATGCAATGATTTCAAAGGCTTTGGGGGATTTAAATTTGCAAACCAAGAAATGAACAAACTTTATTAGATTACACTTGTAAAACGGTTCAACAATGCCTTTAAGGAGTTTACAAAGAAGTAAATGAAAAACAAATCTAAACTAAAAAAAAGCGAAAAATCAGAAATCCCATGGACGCTTCCCCTTGGTGCTGGCGTAGTCATTGATCGTTCTTTCATTCTCGAGTTGCCTAGTGAGCTTCAAGATCTTCCTTTCCTGCTCATGGTACTTTTCTCGGTAGGTATCCCTCTCCTCTTTCAGCTGAATCCAAGACCTCTTCAATGCCCCAAGATCAGTGGGCATGTAGGGATAAAAGACTGTATAAGGAATGCCCTCTTCATTGGTGGGCTCCATAATCACTGGAAAAACAGCTTCTTAAGGCATCCCAAGCTTCTGGGCTCGAGCTCGGACCCACTGGAGATAAGGCTGCATAGGGAGAGAAGTCCTTGGTCCTAACTCCTTAGGGTCAGATCTGTTCACCATGCCCCAAGCTCGTATAAACCTCCGGCGATGCTCATCAACGTCCTCCTTGTAGTCAAATGCAATATCTGTAAGAAGTAGCTCATGAGGACCGTCTCTCTGAGTCCGACCGAATTGTCGCAAAGCTAAAAAAGGACTGTAGGTTATTCCCCCTCTGATTCCAAGCAACGGGACATTAGGGTATCCCCCATATCGGTCAATGATAGCAATGCTTTCCATAGCCTTGGAACTCCAAAGAATGTTTGTATGGGCAAGGGACATTATCTTGTAAGACCATCTTAAACCTTCCTCATTCTTCAACACAGATTTGAGGAGGTGCGAAATAAACCACCTCGCCAGCAAAGGCATGCAACAAATGAGATTCCCTCTTCTTCGCACAGTACGAGCATAGAGGGCATGCAAGATATCACCCAGAAGAGTAGGCACTGGATTGCGAGACAGGAAGATCTTAACCGCATTCACATCTACGAAGGAATCTGGATTTGGGAAGAGAACCAAACCGTAGATAAGGAGAGCCAAAATGTCTTCGAAAGCCTAAAAGTCCAAATTATCCCAGAACTGTTGAGCTTGATCTATTAGAAACTTGGCTAAGAAACCTTCAACCCCGCTTCGTGTTTCCCAATTAGATACCACATCAGCCCGTTTCAAATGTAGAGCTGAAGCAATGTCTTCTGGCCTAGGAGTCTCTTCCAAACCGGTGAAGGGCATCTGCTCAAGGATGGATATGTCCAATAAGTGAGAAAACTCTTCCAACATGGGGACTAGCTAATAATCGGGGAAAGTGAAGCAATGATGCACAGGATCGAAGAACTGGAAAAGCACACTCATCATCTGCTCATCAAACTTTGAGGTAACCAGGCTAAGAAGCTGACCATGTCTTCTAATGAATGAAGAAGTATCAGAAACTTTCGAGGCTAAATCTTTGAGTTGAGCAGGTATTTGCACAAAATTAACTCGAATGGTGTTTCTGCGCACGAAAGCCATAATCTACAAAACAGAACAAAGATAAATCCCCTCGGTCTTTGAAATGGTTAGTATAATGATGTATGCATGCTATGTTATGATGATGATGTCATGATAAAACACACAATAGGTATAGCAGATAACAGACTTGGTAAAGGCAAATAAGTCACACAAGAGCCCTTAAGTTTCACTATGCCAAAATTGACTTTAGACAACGCCACATAGACAACGCTTATGCCTAAAGTGCTGCTATAGGTTTTCAGAAAAATTAATAATTAAAAATTAAAGGAGAAGTGCTGCTAAAGGTATACTATAGACAACGCTTATTATAAGCGCTGCTATAGGCCTTACCATAGACAACACTTTCTTTCCCTAAGCGCTGCTATAGGTTTTCAGTAAAAAAATTTAAAAAATTAGAATAAGCGCTGCTAAAGGTTATACTTTAGACAGCGCTTACTAAAAGCGCTGCTAAAGGTGTTATTCTAGGAAGCGTTGCTAAAGCCTAAAGCGCTGCTAAAAGGTATACCTTAGACAACACTTTCCAAAAGCGCTGCTAAAGGGTATACCTTAGACAACGCTTTCCAGAAGCGCTGCTAAAGGTAATACCTTTAGCAGCGCTTCTTGAAAGCGTTGTCTAAGGTAATTAAATAGTGTCTTAATTCCTAAATTGGTTATCAGATTTCCAGAAATCCCAAATCGTACAAACGAAACCCCACACCCAGAAATCTCTCTTGTTCATCTTCTTCTCCAACTCGTCTCCTCCCATTCACCGTCTAACCGTGGTTCTTCCTCCAACTCTTCTCCAACTCATCTCCTCACCGTCCAACCGTACTTTGGTGGTTCTTCCTCCGCGCAGAAGCAACTCTCTTCGGTGTTCCGATAACAGCAACATGTCAGTTCCGATAACACCATTTATGCACTTTTACATTATTAAGTTGTTCTTTTCTATTGAATAAAAATGTGGGTGGTCATGATACTATCTAGAGCTGGGTAGGAAGGAAACAATGCTTTTGTGAATAAGTGCTTTTGTTTGGGGGATAACGCACCCTTTTGTGAATAAGTGCTTTCAAGAATCTCAAGAATCTCAAGAATGTCAGTGCTTTTGTAAATAAGTGCTTTTGTGTGTGAATGCCACAGATACATATGATTGTGATCGAGTCGAAGAGATTGCAGAAGCACTTGAAGAAGATCTTCAAGATTGTCCCAAAATGTTTGAGAGGTTGGTAAGTGATGCGGAGAAACCGTTGTATAAAGATTGCCCCAAATTCACAAAATTGTCTGCGGTATTAAAATTGTACAACTTAAAGGCGCACAATGGATGGTCGGATAAAAGTTTCACACAGTTATTAGCCCTTTTGAGAGATATGATTCCTGAGGATAATGTTCTTCCTAATCGAACCTACGAGGCCAAAAAAATGTTGTTCTCTATTGGCATGAGCTATGATAAGATACGTGCATGTCTAAATGATTGTATTTTGTTTCAAAACGAATATGCATCGTTGAATGAGTGCCCAAAGTGCGGTTTATCTCGATATAAGAAAAAATTATCTCCAACGAAAATCTTATGGTATTTTCCTATTATTCCAAGATTTAGACGCATGTTTCGTAGTGAAAACGATGCTAGACACTTGACTTGGCATGCAGATGAAAGAATTATCGATGGAAAGTTTCGACATCCAGAAGAAGCACCATAGTGGAAGAAAATTGATAATGATTATCCTGATTTGGGAGGAGAAACAAGAAACCTACGCTTGGCATTATCTATGGATGGAATAAACCCGCATGGTCTTCAAAGTATCTCACATTCCACATGGCCTGTGATTCTTATGATTTATAACCTACCTCCATGGCTATGTATGAAGCGCAAGTACATGATGTTATCTATGTTAATTTCTGGGCCTAAACAACCAGGGAATGACATAGATGTATACTTGAAACCTTTAATCGAAGATTTGAAGATTTTGTGGGAGAACGGTGTGGAGGTTTATGATGGATATAGGAAAGAAAGTTTCAATTTGAGGGCGATGTTGTTTGGCACAATTAACGATTTTCCAGCATATGGAAATCTATCCGGGTATAGCATTAAAGGTGAAAAAGTGTGTCCTGTCTGTGAAGATGGAACTGATACGACACGATTGAAACTTTGTCAGAAGAATGTCTTTCTCGGTCGTCGTAGATTCTTAAATTCAAAACATCAATATCGTGGATGGAGAAAAGCGTTTAATGGAAATACCGAACAACGTAGATGTTGTACCCCAAAATTTGCCCTCTCTTTTTCTCAACATTTTCTCATCACAAGACCCTTGGAGCTCAGGATCCAGTTAGGATTTCCTCTGCTCAAGACTTCTCCTTGCACTGTTGACCCAAATTAGGGTTTGTGTTTGCACAAAGTTGTTGTGACCTAAAATGCCTAAGATGACTTTTATGCTTCATGTTGGACTCCCAAGTTTATCCATACCAAGTTTCAAGTCTTGATTCCAAATTTTGCCCAGTCAATTGGACAGTTGACCTAGAAATCAACTGTATTGGGGAAAAAGTCAACTGTGGTCAATGGACAGTCAAACCTCATGATTTTTGATCCACCTCAACATAATGAACTCATATGAACCATTTGATCAAGTTTGGATCACAATTCCACAAGAAATTTGATCAGATCACCAAAAGGGCAAAATGGTCATTTTTAGGGTTTTGACTGCACAAAGGCAATTTTTGACTGTTTGACCTAGCCAATGGCAAACCAAGCTCACATATAGACTCAAGAACCCAATAGAATTGTCTTGACATGCTCAACAAGTTCAAAAGATCCCAAATGCACAAGATTGACAGTTGAATTTTCCAGTCAATTGATCAATTTTTGACTGTATACTGAAAAGTCAAACTTTGACTTTTTGGTCAAAGTCAAGTGTCAAGATTCATTTTTCATCAAAACATGCCAAATCATGAAACTTGTTCATCAAGAAATCAAGACTTGCAAATTAGGGTTTGAAATGAAGATTTTTCATAACTTAGAATTTTTCTAAGTTATGAAAAAACCTAATTTTTTCCTAACTTTGTCCCACTTTCTCACCAAGATTCATTTGGATTCAAGCAAAAGTCAAAACATTAAAGTTGTAGTCCATTGAGAAATCTACAACTTTGATTCACAAAGTTTTCCCAAAAGAAGCTTGTAGCTCAAGTTACAATTTTTGGAACAAGGGTACCAAACCATTCTTAACTTAGAGAAATTTTGAACCATTTTAGGCAGGATTTTTGCCTAACTTCAAGACCATTTTTCACATACTTCCACTTGGAATTTCAATTTGCATTTCAAAGATGGATTGTAGTACACATTCCAAGCTTTCCAAAATGTCCAAGAACTCATCAAACAACCTCATGGTTAGGGAGAATCGAATTTGGCAAGTTGGGAAAAAGTCACTTTGTTTATGGCCAAGTTACATGTTCATACATCTAGGCCATTTTGAAATCAGCTTGCATTCCTTGATTACAGGTCCTATATCCCATTTGCACTCAATAATTTAATGCTAACTCATTGTGCCAAGGCCTTGTTTTATGTGTTTAAGCATTACATGGAAGATTAAGCCATTTTTAGATAAAGCATTTTTGCCATTTTTGAAAAGAAGTGCTTTATGTCAATTTGTAAATCAAGAAGGTACAAAGAAAATCTCTGAGGCACAAGTTATTAGACTAATCCCACTGATCAAGGAGAGATTATGCAGCATGCTAGAGGGGCCTGTACAAGCCTAAAACACCAACTTGCCATTTCTTGCTTAAGTGTGAAGAAAGCTAGCATAACCATACACAACTCTCATCTCAGCAAAGACCAGCTTAAGCAAACTTGTCAAACACATTCTAAACCTCTATCCTGACCTGAGACACAAGCCTATCACCTCCAATACCTCTCCATTCACAGAATCACCATTGAACTGCACAAAAACAGGGCATCCCTGCAGTTTGAGTGACATAGTTCATTTCCATCGTGCATCTTGGCCAAAATCAGTTCAAACACTTTCCCTACCATCAATACAAACTGTCCAAAGCATTAGAAGTAGACTGTAACACCTCTAATCAGTTTGGCCATTTTCATTTCTTCCTCTTGCAGGTTGACTTCTGCAGCTTGATATAGAAGGTTTCAAAGCATACCAAGTATTGGAATAGCATCCTCATACATCAAGCAAGCTATCCAAATCCTTATCTTGTCCTGAAAACACCTCCATTGCCAGATACGATTAAAGCTGAACAGGTAAGTTCATGAACTCGTATCTCTCTATCCAGGCATTGTTAGCTTTAGGTTTGTGAAGAAATTATGTCACATTCATGGCCCTGAACATGCCCATATAATTAGTTTTCATTTATGTTATGTGTACATAGAGAATTTTGAGTCTGAACATTGAACAAAATTTAGGTCAGGAATTGGGGGAGAAGAAATTCTCTCTCATTTCTGAGAGTCAGATCATGTTCTTTATATGTATGAAATCGTGAGATGATGCTTTACATTTTTTGTGTTGTAAGTTTTCATTAAAAGTCAAAGAATCAGATTCTTGTTGTGGAAGCAAAGAGGCGCACTTTTTTTTAAAACAGAGATGGCTGGAGGTTGAAGAAGCTGGTCTTTGGGCTGGGCCTGTTCCACTTTTCTTATTTGCACCCTATGTTTACTTCTGCACCCCCTTGGCCCATTGTGCTTATTTTTTATGATTTTTTGACCTTTTCTTTTTTGTGTTGACTTATTTATTTTTTCTCATAATATTAAAAATATTAAAAATATTTTTCACACCATTTTTATATTTATTAGGTATTTATTTGTTTAAATAGATGTTTTGTACATAAATAATACATAAATACTTTTATTAAAAAAAATACTAAAATTAATACCAATACATTTTATTTTTTTTTTTTTTTATTTTATTTTATCTCTTGAAAATATTTTATGAAAATATACTTTTTTTGTAAATATTAAATATTTTTTTATACATATTTAATATATTCATCATATAATATAAATATTTGTATATTTATTAGAATATTTAGGACAAAAATACAAAATATATACATTTTTATTTTTATTAATATTTAACCTAAAAAATCACTTTTTCATAATATACTTCATTTTTATTTTATTTTTGTACATAATTATTAAACATTGTACATATTAAATAATTAATACTTTTTACTTAATGAAACTAGGGTTTTGTCCTAAATACATAAAAACTCCAAAAATTAATACTTTTTATTTTGTTTATTTGACATGTAAAAACACTTTTTTTTCATACATATAAAAAACATTTTTTTACATCTTGCATATTTATTCCATTTTTATTTAATTATTGTATATTAAATAATTTGTATAATTCAATTTTGATGTAATAGTTAGTTTTAAATTCCTTGTCAAAATACCCCCATTTGAACATTTGTACCCCCCTTCCCATATATTGTGTTGTAATAACTTAGGAACTTTATTTTTCGCACTTTAAAGCTTTCTAATTATGCCATGTTAGAATTAGGGTTTGTATGCAAATCAATTAACCAAAAATAGTTTGACCTAAATTCAAGATAAACAAGCATGAAAATAGACAACACTAATCACACTTGCACCCCTAGGGTATTCCACTTGTTGCCTTCAATAATGGGCCATATCGCATGTTAGGTCTCTTTGGGCAAAACAAAACCATCAAATGATCATAGTCCCTCGATGACGCTTTCGAAAGTTGCCTAAAAAAATGATCAAGTCCTTTAAAGGAAAAATTGCCCAAAGATACTTGGCACCATTGCAATTATGGTCAAAATGATGACCCGCGCCCGTCCCTTTTCACATCCTAACACAAGATTGTCCACCAAATGCAATGGTGGAACAAAATTGTTAAAAGGGTTAAAACATAGCAAAAATCTTTGAGAACTTTAGGGTAGATAGCTCTTAAGTACTTGTCAACTTGCAAAACAAAAACACTTGCCTATTTTTTCAAACCACACATCACTACACTTTCAAAAACAAACCTTGAAACATCTTTTCAAAAAGACAAACACCTTTTGTAAAACATTCGAGTAAAGAATTGTTACAAGGGTTGCCTAGACAAGGCATCTTTTTCAAAACATTTTCAAAACCACGCACAAAGCACCATTTCAAACAATTGAAAACCAAGACAAGTTTATCTAAGCAAGTACCTAAGAGCCCATGGATAACCATGGATAGAAAGGATGCTAATACCTTCCCTTTCTATAATCTACTCCCCGAACCCAAGAAAATATCTCAAAGGTTTTTGCTGTGCTTTTTAAACCTTTCCTTAGGATAAAATAAAAAGTCGGTGGTGACTCTTGCTCAACCGAAACATTTGCGAAAACAAACGCAAAACCCTAGTCAGTTCTCCCACCGTATGACAGAACTGGCGACTCTGCTGGGGAAAAACTTAAAAGTGGGGTTACCTTAGGGTTTAGATCACCTTTACTTTCTTGCTTTGATTGACTTGATTGCTTTATCTTTTGGGTTCTTGTTTGGGTTTGTTGTAAATCCTACACCCGGATTTGGGGCACCTTCTTAGGTAAATAGCAAAAACTGTGAGGGAACTGTGCGGGGTATACCGACATGGTTGAAGCAGTAAGCTATGTTAGTGTGACATATTTGTGAGTACCGGTAACCCTTGAGTTCAGTCAAGGAGAGTACGGGGCCGCTGAGTGATGTCGTGAAGCACTAACGAACTCTTAGAACCTTAATTGACCATCTTAGCCTTTTTAGGGGTAGTGAGATGACCGACTTTGGTACAGTCCGAAGTTGGTAGATACTCGATACTACACTCATTTGAGGGTTGTTTTCTTGGAATATTTTGGTCGCCAGTAAGTGGCTAAACCGAAACAATGAACACAGAAAACAATCCAATGATATTGAGCTCCTTAGAACCGGTTTCTATTGTAGGACAGGATGAGCCAACTAACTTCAAGAGGGTACTTACCTAAACCCCATGCAAGCCTAAACCTAAGGACTTGTTTGCTTTGTGTGAATATGTTTGTCTGTATATACACTCACTTGCTTTCTTGCATACATGTACATAACATCATAACATCATACCATAGCATTTTCAATAATCATTTCAAGGATCTCGAAGGTTCTTTTGATGCAGGGTTACGTTGAACCAGACGTCTACCAAGGGGCAAGAGGTTTCTCCTCTGACCAATGCCAATCAAAGATCAAGTACAACAACTTGAATCAGTGGCTATGACCCACTCGACATGGTGAGCTTGATTCTCGTGGAAAGACATCCACCGATACAAAGTTCTCCAGTCAAAGATCAAGTGCAACAACTTGAATCAGTGGCTATGACCCACTTGACATGGTGAGCTTGATTCTAGTGGAAATACATCCATCGGTGCAAAGTTCTCCAATCCAAGAGCAAAGTTCAACCTCTAACATTTTTTTTGTGTTTACCCCAAGAGATCCTCGAAAGCATGCATCCACATATCATGCATTGCATCTTGACGATCTTTCCTTTTTTAGGTTTCCTTACTCTCCTACTGTTTATTTCAGTAAGAGATGGCTCTAGAAAGGTCTGTCAAAGACATCCAAGACCAGACTGCTCAGCTGCAGGAAATGTTCCTGAACTTGTCTCTGGGGCAAGAAGAAATGAAAGCTCTCCTCACAAAGAGCTTGGAGAATTCAAACAATGCCAGGAGTGATCAGCTTGCGGAGCTGCAGTTTGATCTGACAACATTGAGGACCCAAGTGATGGGACAGTTGGTGGGCCAGATGGCTCTCATCCAAGACCTATCTCAAAGACAAGAGGAACTCAGAGTTCTTGTCTGCCAACTGCTTCCAAACAACCAATTGGGGCAAACATCTGAGGTTGAAGAGCAAGTCATCGCTCAGCCTCCATCCACTCAAGAAGACAAGGGGAAGGCTCCTTCGCTTGCTTCAGGGTCACAAGCCCATCAACAACCTCGCCAGCGTCAACGGGGTAATCGGTGTAAGCAAGAAACGTCGGGAAGACAGTTCACGGAGACTGAGATACCATCATTCTTCATACTGAAGCGCCTGTTGGAGGTCAACCTGCTTACCCTAAGGGATCCTCCTCAGAAGCTCAATACCTCCTCTCCTAACTATCGTCCCGACGCATTTTGTGTTTACCACTCCTATAGCCCGGGACACGACACCAACGATTGTTGGGCCTTGAAGAACAAGATTCAAGATCTGATCGACATTGGAGTGCTGGAATTCATGCCAGACGGCAAGATGAAAATCTTCTGTTAAGGGGGTTCTCCACCTGAAGTGACAAAGCTCAAGCTAAAAGACTTTTGTTTCATTTGAATTTTCAAAATTGTAATTTCTTTTGTTGTCAAACAATTATCTGTTGATGTTAAACTCTGTTTTCATTAATGCATTGCATATGTTTGTCTTGAATTCATCCATTCGTTTCACTACTCTTATGCTTTCTTTATGATATTTGACTCTTGATAAAAAGCTACAAGCCTTTAGAGGGAGGATGACGAAACAATACCATGATCTTATATAGTATGCTTTTGAACAGACCTGGCTGATGATGTACATGCATTTCTTTCAATTCCCAAACACTGGAGTTATAAGGAAGATAATCCCTAGCCAACCCCTTCAAGCCAAAGGAGTAGGAGTTTTCTGTTTCTAAACAATCAAAACCTTTGATATAAACCCAGGGCAGGGTAGTATCTCAGTTAATTCAAGAGAAACGCGCATTGAAGTCGCAAACTCTCAGTTCGTAATATAATGAACGACGTCAAAGAAAAAGAAAAGCATTCCGTTGGAATAAAAAATACAAGGGTGGTTCCCTATCACATAGACAGTCAATCTCTCAAAAGAGAAAAAATCCCACTGAGCCGAAACCTGTAAAGGAAGCTTAAGAAAGCTGGGGCATCCCGCTGACTGTAATCTCGAAAATGGGAACAGTCAGGCAAAAGTTAGGGATAACAAATCAAAATCAAAATAGTGAGGTCATTACAAAATCCTCAACAACATGAAAAATGTTGCAAAATAAAAAGGAGATGATGACTGTCTCCCCAAATTCAACTGGAGAACCATCGCCTAAAAGTCGTTCCAAACTCAAAATAGAGTGCGACGCACAATTAACTGAGCTTAGGTATGAAGAACATCACGAAGAGCGGGTGGGTACAAATATACTTTGAGCCTTTATCCTTTGTTTCTTAAACCGTGAACCAAGCCACGTTACAACCCTTCAAAAGTCCTAATTGAAGCATGGGTTAGTTCGAAAGCATACTGTTACAAAAGGTATCCTGACTCCTGTAAGGCTTTGCTCTAAATCTTGTGTTGATCTGTCTTATAAAAAGTTTTCTGCTAAAAAACGCATTTTGCAAAACTTCGAGACAAACATAAACTTTGCATTGCTTGAACATCACTGTCTGCATTTGGCTTTTTGTTTGACAGCGAAGAATTTCATACAGCGAATGTTCGGAGGAACGAAAACTATCTCAGTGAACAGAATCACTTCAAAAGGACGACACTTCCATTACACATCTCCTATCAACAAGGGGCATGACATAGCACCATCCAGTTAACCTGGGGCAGTCCAGTCAAGGTCCAACAGATCTTTCAAAGTCCAGTCAACCTGGGGCAGTCCAGTCAAGGTTTCAACAGATCTTTCAAAATTCAGTTAACCTGGGGCAGTCCAGTCAAGATTTCAAGAAATCTCTCAATTCGCAGATTAATCTGACTCAAGATTCATCATCACTTGGGGCATTCGAATGTCAAAAGTGTTCAATCATTCCTTCACCACCTGTTGGAAATTACAACCACCAACAAATCAACTATCACAATTCCAAACTTGATTCCTGTATCTAGCCAGGGCACGTCTGAAGAGTTTGAAGATTCGATTCCTGTATCCAGCCAGGGCATATCTATTTACGACTATTTCCAGATTCGATTCCTGTATCCAGCCAGGGCATATCTGTTGACGACTATTTCCAGACTCGATTCCTGTATCTAGCCAGGGCACGTCTGAAGAGTTTGAAGATTCGATTCCTGTATCCAGCCAGGGCATATCTATTGACGACTATTTCCAGATTCGATTCCTGTATCCAGCCAGGGCATATCTGTTGACGACTATTTCCAGACTCGATTCCTGTATCTAGTCAGGGCACGTCTGAAGAGTTTGAAGATTCGATTCTTGTATCCAGCCAGGGCATATCTATTGACGACTATTTCCATACTCGATTCCTGTATCCAGCCAGGGCACGTCTGAAGAGTTCCAGATTCAACACCTGTAACAAGCCAGGAAAATATCTGTGAACGACCGATTGTGGATTAACACCTGTAACAAGCCAGGAAATTATCTACATCACCACTTGGGGCATTCGAATGTTAAAAGTGTTCAAAAACCCGATGCAGTTTTACACGGGCTCATCATCAGGAAATCCTACACAGATCTCCTCAAAACTGGAAGACCCCAGTAGTTTGGCATACAACCCAAGCTTCTGATTTCCCCAGCCAGAGAATCCTCCAGAACTCAATTCCCCTCAGAATTAAGTTTCAGTATCCCCAGCGGAGCCAGACTAGTGAACCTTCTCCCCACAAAGATGCTTCTCACTAGACTAGAGATTCTCAGTCTTACCTCCCCAGCGTGAGTCTATCAGGTTCTGAACTCCCCAGTAGAAATCATCAGAAATTCTCTTACCCTGCAAGTCACCAAGGAAATTCCAAGTCCCCGCAAGTGGTTCTAAGGCCCCTCAACGATTGAAGGTCTGGTATTCCCCAAGCAAATCTGAAGACTTTCAGTTGTCAGTTCCTCATTGAATATTCGAAGATTCTCCAGTGAAGATCTCCTCAAGATAGGAATTCCCCAGAAGATTGGTATACAACCCGAGCTCCTAATTCCCCTGCAGCAGCCAAGGAATTATTCTTCCCGACAGCAGTCAAGACGCTTTTATCTTCAGCCGTATAAGATTCATCTATCCTCCGCAAGACAGCTCTCCAGCTTACATGCACATTCATTTACATTCATATCACGTAACATACATTGCATCATGCATCATGACATTGCATATAACTAACTCTTTACCTTTTCAGGTAAGATCAGTCGACAGACGAAAATCATTGTCTTCCGAGATTCTTTCTAGAAATAGTACAGATGTGACCCGGACACGGCGACATTCTGATACTTGTTCCAGATGCATCCAGATGCAGTTATACACGAACTCATCATCAGGAAACCCTACACCGGTCCCTCCTCCAACTTCAAGACTTCTGAAAACAGTTCACGGGTTCTCCAGTAACGGATGTTAACCTATCGCTTGTTCAGATTCTTCTCAAGATTTCTGAAAACAGTTCACGGGTTCTCCAAGTAACGGATGTTAACCTATCGCTTGTTCAGTTTCTTCTCAAGACTTCTGAAAACAGTTTATGGATTCTTCCCAACAACGGATGTTAATCTATCGCTTGTTCAGATGCAACTTTTGAAAACAGTTTACGGACGCTTCCCAACAACGGATGCTGCTCTATTGCTTATTCAACTTCAAGATTTCTGAAAACAGTTCACGGGTTCTCCAAGTAACGGATGTTAACATATCGCTTGTTCAGTTTCTTCTCAAGACTTCTGAAAACAGTTTATGGATTCTTCCCAACAACAGATGTTAATCTATTGCTTGTTCAGATGCAACTTTTGAAAACAGTTTACGGACGCTTCCCAACAACGGATGCTGCTCTATTGCTTATTCAACTTCAAGATTTCTGAAAACAGTTCACGGGTTCTCCAAGTAACGGATGTTAACCTATCGCTTGTTCAGTTTCTTCTCAAGATTTCTGAAAACAGTTTATGGATTCTTCCCAACAACGAATGTTAATCTATCGCCTGTTCAAATGTAACTTTTGAAAGCAGTTTACGGACGCTTCCCAACAACGGATGCTGCTCTATTGCTTATTCAACCTCAAGACTTCTGAAAACAGTTCACGGGTTCTCCAGTAACGGATGTTAACCTATCGCTTGTTCAGATTCTTCTTCGAAGACTTCTGAAAACAGTTTACAGATTCTTCCCAACAACGGATGTTAATCTATCACTTGTTCAGACTCTTCTCAACTTTTGAAAACAGTTTACGGATGCCTCCAGATACGGATGTCAATCTATTGCTTATTCAGACCCCAGTTCAGAGATGGTCCTAAACATGGACACCTTTCTGGTACTCATTCCAGATGGCATCTTTAAGCCCATCCCCGACAAGATTCTGTCACCCTTCCAGATGGCATCTTTAAGCCCATCTCCAAATGGAATCTCTAAGCCCATTCCCGCATCCATTGCTTTGACGAGTGCAAATTTAAGGGCACTCTAGTGTCCAATCTCCTTTTACCCTCGAGTCACAAAAGGCAAACTTGCCAATCTAACTCTTCGGATTCAAGAAGATTGAACAGGGGCAACTGTTGTACCCCAAAATTTTCCCTCTCTTTTTCTCAACATTTTCTCATCACAAGATCCTTGGAGCTCAGGATCCAGTTAGGATTTCCTCTGCTCAAGACTTCTCCTTGCACTGTTGACCCAAATTAGGGTTTGTGTTTGCACAAAGTTGTTGTGACCTAAAATGCCTAAGATGACTTTCATGCTTCATGTTGGACTCCCAAGTTTATCCATACCAAGTTTCAAGTCTTGATTCCAAATTTTGCCCAGTCAATTGGACAATTGACCTAGAAATCAACTGTATTGGGGGAAAAGTCAACTGTGGTCAATGGACAGTCAAACCTCATGATTTTTGATCCACCTCAACATAATGAACTCATATGAACCATTTGATCAAGTTTGGATCACAATTCCACAAGAAATTTGATCAGATCACCAAAAGGGCAAAATGGTCATTTTTAGGGTTTTGACTGCACAAAGGCAATTTTTGACAGTTTGACCTAGCCAATGGCAAACCAAGCTCACATATAGACTCAAGAACCCAATAGAATTGTCTTGACATGCTCAACAAGTTCAGAAGATCCCAAATGCACAAGATTGACAGTTGAATTTTCCAGTCAATTGATCAATTTTTGACTGTATACTGAAAAGTCAAACTTTGACTTTTTGGTCAAAGTCAAGTGTCAAGATTCATTTTTTATCAAAACATGCCAAATCATGAAACTTGTTCATCAAGAAATCAAGAATTGAAAATTAGGGTTTGAAATGAAGATTTTTCATAACTTAGAATTTTTCTAAGTTATGAAAAAACCTAATTTTTTCCTAACTTTGTCCCACTTTTTCACCAAGATTCATTTGGATTCAAGCAAAAGTCAAAACATGAAAGTTGTAGTCCATTGAGAAATCTACAACTTTGATTCACAAAGTTTTCCCAAAAGAAGCTTGTAGCTCAAGTTACAATTTTTGGAACAAGGGTACCAAACCATTCTTAACTTAGAGAAATTTTGAACCATTTTAGGCAGGATTTTTGCCTAACTTCAAGACCATTTTTCACATACTTCCACTTGGAATTTCAATTTGCATTTTAAAGATGTATTGTAGTACACATTCCAAGCTTTCCAAAATGTCCAAGAACTCATCAAACAACCTCATGGTTAGGGAGAATCGAATTTGGCAAGTTGGGAAAAAGTCACTTTGTTTATGGCCAAGTTACATGTTCATACATCTAGGCCATTTTGAAATCAGCTTGCATTCCTTGATTACAGGTCCTATATCCCATTTGCACTCAATAATTTAATGCTAACTCATTGTGCCAAGGCCTTGTTTTATGTGTTTAAGCATTACATGGAAGATTAAGCCATTTTTAGATAAAGCATTTTTGCCATTTTTGAAAAGAAGTGCTTTATGTCAATTTGTAAATCAAGAAGGTACAAAGAAAATCTCTGAGGCACAAGTTATTAGACTAATCCCACTGATCAAGGAGAGATTATGCAGCATGCTAGAGGGGCCTGTACAAGCCTAAAACACCAACTTGCCATTTCTTGCTTAAGTGTGAAGAAAGCTAGCATAACCATACACAACTCTCATCTCAGCAAAGACCAGCTTAAGCAAACTTGTCAAACACATTCTAAACCTCCATCCTGACCTGAGACACAAGCCTATCACCTCCAATACCTCTCCATTCACAGAATCACCATTGAACTGCACAAAAACAGGGCATCCCTGCAGTTTGAGTGACATAGTTCATTTCCATCGTGCATCTTGGCCAAAATCAGTTCAAACACTTTCCCTACCATCAATACAAACTGTCCAAAGCATTAGAAGTAGACTGTAACACCTCTAATCAGTTTGGCCATTTTCATTTCTTCCTCTTGCAGGTTGACTTCTGCAGCTTGATATAGAAGGTTTCAAAGCATACCAAGTATTGGAATAGCATCCTCATACATCAAGCAAGCTATCCAAATCCTTATCTTGTCCTGAAAACACCTCCATTGCCAGATACGATTAAAGCTGAACAGGTAAGTTCATGAACTCGTATCTCTCTATCCAGGCATTGTTAGCTTTAGGTTTGTGAAGAAATTATGTCACATTCATGGCCCTGAACATGCCCATATAATTAGTTTTCATTTATGTTATGTGTACATAGAGAATTTTGAGTCTGAACATTGAACAAAATTTAGGTCAGGAATTGGGGGAGAAGAAATTCTCTCTCATTTCTGAGAGTCAGATCATGTTCTTTATATGTATGAAATCGTGAGATGATGCTTTACATTTTTTGTGTTGTAAGTTTTCATTAAAAGTCAAAGAATCAGATTCTTGTTGTGGAAGCAAAGAGGCGCACTTTTTTTTAAAACAGAGATGGCTGGAGGTTGAAGAAGCTGGTCTTTGGGCTGGGCCTGTTCCACTTTTCTTATTTGCACCCTATGTTTACTTCTGCACCCCCTTGGCCCATTGTGCTTATTTTTTATGATTTTTTGACCTTTTCTTTTTTGTGTTGACTTATTTATTTTTTTCTCATAATATTAAAAATATAAAAAATATTTTTCACACCATTTTTATATTTATTAGGTATTTATTTGTTTAAATAGATGTTTTGTACATAAATAATACATAAATACTTTTATTAAAAAAATACTAAAATTAATACCAATACATTTTATTTTTTTTATTTTTATTTTATTTTATCTCTTGAAAATATTTTATGAAAATATACTTTTTTTTGTAAATATTAAATATTTTTTTATACATATTTAATATATTCATCATATAATATAAATATTTGTATATTTATTAGAATATTTAGGACAAAAATACAAAATATATACATTTTTATTTTTATTAATATTTAACCTAAAAAATCACTTTTTCATAATATACTTCATTTTTATTTTATTTTTGTACATAATTATTAAACATTGTACATATTAAATAATTAATACTTTTTACTTAATGAAACTAGGGTTTTGTCCTAAATACATAAAAACTCCAAAAATTAATACTTTTTATTTTGTTTATTTGACATGTAAAAACACTTTTTTTTCATACATATAAAAAACATTTTTTTACATCTTGCATATTTATTCCATTTTTATTTAATTATTGTATATTAAATAATTTGTATAATTCAATTTTGATGTAATAGTTAGGTTTAAATTCCTTGTCAAAATACCTCCATTTGAACATTTGTACCCCCCTTCCCATATATTGTGTTGTAATAACTTAGGAACTTTATTTTTCACACTTTAAAGCTTTCTAATTATGCCATGTTAGAATTAGGGTTTGTATGCAAATCAATTAACCAAAAATAGTTTGACCTAAATTCAAGATAAACAAGCATGAAAATGGACAACACTAATCACACTTGCACCCCTAGGGTATTCCACTTGTTGCCTTCAATAATGGGCCATATCACATGTTAGGTCTCTTTGGGCAAAACAAAACCATCAAATGATCATAGTCCCTCGATGACGCTTTCGAAAGTTGCCTAAAAAATGATCAAGTCCTTTAAAGGAAAAATTGCCCAAAGATACTTGGCACCATTGCAATTATGGTCTAAACGATGACCCGCGCCCGTCCCTTTTCACATCCTAACACAAGATTGTCCACCAAATGCAATGGTGGAACAAAATTGTTAAAAGGGTTAAAACATAGCAAAAATCTTTGAGAACTTTAGGGTAGATAGCTCTTAAGTACTTGTCAACTTGCAAAACAAAAACACTTGCCTATTTTTTCAAACCACACATCACTACACTTTCAAAAACAAACCTTGAAACATCTTTTCAAAAAGACAAACACCTTTTGTAAAACATTCGAGTAAAGAATTGTTACAAGGGTTGCCTAGACAAGGCATCTTTTTCAAAACATTTTCAAAACCACGCACAAAGCACCATTTCAAACAATTGAAAACCCAGACAAGTTGATCTAAGCAAGTATCTAAGAGCCCATGGATAACCATGGATAGAAAGGGTGCTAATACCTTCCCTTTCTATAATCTACTCCCCGAACCCAAGAAAATATCTCAAAGGTTTTTGCTGTGCTTTTTAAACCTTTCCTTAGGATAAAATAAAAAGTCAGTGGTGACTCTTGCTCAACCGAAACATTTGCGAAAACAAACGCAAAACCCTAGTCAGTTCTCCCACCGTATCACAGTAGAGCTCCACCTGGATTAACAGGTGATCAAATTTGTGAAAAGGTGAAAGATGTGAGTATTCAGTTTGGCAAGCCTTTTGCACATAAAGTTGTCACAGGTGGGTGGAAGAAGAGGTCAATTTTTTTGAATTGCCATATTGGAAATCTTTGTACGTAAGACATTTTCTTGATGTTATGCATATTGAAAATAAATGTATTTGAAAGTGTTATTGGTACGTTACTCAATATAAAAGGAAAGTCTAAGGATGACCTTCAAGCAAGAGAGGACATGGTAGAGGTGGGAATAAGAACTGAATTAGGACCCGTGAAGAAAGGAAGATGAACATATCTACCACCTGCTGCTTATACTCTATCTAGAAAGGAAAAGAAAATATTGTGTAAGTTTCTGAGTGAAGTTAAAGTTCCAGAAGGTTACTCCTAAGACATTAGAAGACTCGTGTTCATGAAAGACCTCAAGTTAAAGAGTCTGAAGACACATGATTGCCATGTCATAATGGAACATTTTCTACCAATAGGTATACGTTCTATTTTGCCAGAAAAAGTAAGAAGCGCTATAACTAAATTGTGTTTTTTTTCCCAGGTCAATTTGTAGTAAGGTGATCGATCCTGAGATCTTACCAGTATTACAAAAAGAAATCGTTATTACTCTGTGTGACCTTGAAATGTATTTTCCTCCATCATTTTTTGACATTATGGTACATCTTGTTGTTCATCTTGTGAAAGAGACACAATTGTGTGGACCAGCTTATATGAGATGGATGTACCCTGTTGAACGTTATATGAAAATATTAAAAGGGTATGTGAAAAACTGAAGTCGTCCAGAGGGTTGTATTGTTGAGCGATACATTGTTGAAGAAGCGGTTGAGTTTTGTACTGATTTTTTGTCCAATGTGCAATCCATTGGACTCCCCAAATCTCATTTTTTCGAAAAAAAAGAAGGTAAAAATTATTTGGAAATGAAATTGTGACAGTATCAAGGGATGAACGGGATCAAGTGCATTTGTATGTTCTGCACAATGACACTGAGGTTGAGCCGTTTGTTGAAATGCACAAGGCTATACTCCAAGGTGAGAATCAAAGTAGAAATGAAAATTGGATAGTACGAGAGCACAATCAAAGTTTTATACAGTGGTTTAAGGATCATATATATTCAAAGTTTCATTCAGATCCCACTTCAATATCAGACAGGTTGAGATGTTTGGAATATGGTCCAAGTTCGATTGTGTTCTCTTATAGAGGATACAAAATTAATGGATATATATTTTATACCAAAGAACAAGATGAGAAAAGTACTATGCAAAATAGTGTGTCACGGTGGTATGTGAAGCAATGCACATTTCTAGTATGAAGGACTTAAACCCCAAATATGAAAATTTGTCATATTTTTGGGTTATCAATCACATCTGGGTGTTTGATTACGAGAAGTTTCAGATTCCTATCTTTGGTTGCAAGTGGGTACATACTAGTGGCATACAAATGGATAAGTCAGGGTTTTTGCAAGTGGATCTTAGTAGGGTGGGGTACAAAGATGAGCCTTTTATTCTAGCCTCTCAAGCTAAACAAGTGTTCTATGTCACAGACCCGAAGAGTACGAAATGGTCTATAGTGCTTTTATCTAACAAAGTGATTGATGATAAAAGTGTGGATCAAGGTGATGTTGATGTTGAGAATGAGTCGTATATTAGAAACGATCGAGATGAAAATACTACAGCGGATGAATCATATATCAGAAAAGATCATGATGAGGGAATTTGGATCAATCCCTCCATCCGCGTTCTTAAGAGACAAGTGATTCAGAATCCAACCATGAAAAGAAAGAGATGTTAGTGAAAGAGGTAATATATATTCCTCCATACCAGTTAACACTTAGCAAACTTCTAATAAATGATATATTTGTCATTTTATATACTCAATTGATATTTGTCATTTTATATACTGAATAGATATTTGGAATTATATATTTGGAATTAAATATTTGTCATTAGATACTAATGTTTTTCTTTATTACAGGTTAGATGGCTAGGAACGAGGATCACCCATACGATGATTCTATTAATGATGGAGACAATGATGAAGGAAAATCCAGTAAGGGAGTGGAAAAAGAAATTAAAAGAGGAAAAACTATTATGAAGAATATCATTCGTGATAGAGATAGAGGTATAAAATACGATGTGCATTGGAGTCCAAATGACCAATTAATTGAGCCTAACGGTTCTAAATTGACAAGTTACATTGGTACAATTGTAAGGAGAGAAATTCCAATAACTTGTGATGAGTGGAGAGATGATAAGCTGGATGATGCTAAATACAAAATCTGGAGTGAGATACAGGTACTTTAAATTATGTCTTTAAATTACGATTATGTACTTTAAATTATGTCTTTAAATTACTTATACTAACGCACTTTGTGTATGTTTTTTGTAGAGGTATTTCAACATTGATGACACAAGAAAAGATTATTGTCTTGGATTGGCCGGAAAAATACTAAGAGGGTTTAGAACATATTTAAACAGAAAATATCTTAGAGATGCCGAAAACAATTTTGTTGATGCAGAGCGTCCAGCAGAATATGCAGATGTGATTTCAGTTAAAGAATGGGATGTTTTTAAAGCCAAACGGAAAACCCCAAAATTTCATAGTGTAAGTGACGTAAATCGTCAAAGAGCATCATCTCCCGCATATCCATACAAAAAAGGGTGTTTGGGATATGCACGATTAGAACAAAAAATAGTAAGTATTTACAAATTGCAATGATATACTTGTTCATCAAGAGTTATAACTGAGCTTGTTTTTTGTGTTAATGTGTAGTTAAAAGAGGAGATTAGTTATCAAACATCTCTTCCGGAGCATGTTTTATGGAAGGCTTCCCGTGTGGGTAAGGATGTAGTTCTTAAAGAAGATGTACAACAAATTTTTGAAAAATGCGTAAGTATAACATTAATTCTAATTAAATCAAAATTTTATTAACATATAGTATTCATGTTTTTCCAATATTCATATGAATTTCAGGAGAGTCTGTCTCAGTCTACATCTCCACCAGATGATCGTAGGAGCATACTTAGTCGAGCATTAGATGTTCGTGAGTATTCTGGTCGGGTGAGGGGTAAAGGACACGGGGTTACTCCAAGCTCCTTGAAAAAGAACAACCTAAAGAAAAAATCTGCTAGCAATAAAGAACTGCAGGCAAGGTTGGATGCATTAGAAGATGAAGTTCTTGAATTGAGGAAGGAAAAAGCAAGACAATACCAATCAGAAAGGGAAGCTTCGGGTGTTAAAGAAACTAGTGACATAGCTAGTGTCAATTGTGCAGCTCAACCGAGTATTCTCGAGGTACTTACATATATTATTATGAAATTAAATTAGTGTAATTTATTTAACTGACATATATACACATTAACAATGTCATATTTATTTTTGATTTTAGGGCATTTCACCTTGTCAACTCTTTTTAGAGACACCAACTTATCGCATGGTTGGCAAGGGAAAAGTCCATAACACTCTGGGAGAAGTACTTCATCATAAACCGCTCCCTTCTGGATATTTGAAAGTGTCGATTGATATTGCTTTAGAGGAGGGTGCGTTATTACCAATCCCAGATGAAGTTTCGGATGCAACATTGGTGGGAGAGGCAATAAGAGCGTTTGTTGCATGGTCGTCAAGACTCGTTTGCATAGATGATGGGGTATAATTAAAACCGTTATGAACCTTTTAGTACTCAAATTTTTTACGTTCGTTTTACTTACATTTTTTTTGCATGGTAATGTTAGACTCCTACAAAACCCAAACCAAAAGATAAAGGGATTACGCGGCCAAAGGAGTCAATGACAGCAAAAAAATAGGTACAACACAATTATATGATATTTATGCTTAGATAATGTTAATTTGTCTTCCTATACTTGACCACTCTAATTTTATGAAATTTAGATTATTCATGCTAAAGAGATTGAAGTTGTAAGTAGGGGTAAGGAGCCTGTAATTAGCAACATTCCCACAAAAACAAAGAGTGTTGCTAAGAGGACCGGGGCTAGAAAGAAAACTACTTCACAATATAGGTCGTGCCTTCAGACATATATAAGCTTCACAACTATTTCTCAAGGTGGTACTTCTCTTATACCCCTGGATGAAGGGATTTATGGTTCTGAAGGCATGACAACAATTGGTAAGGAGGATTTGGAAGAAGTTTTTGGACACTTGACATTAGGCATCGCTGTTATCAATACATACATCAGGTATACTCCAATTAACTTTGTTTAATTAATTGCAGAATTTATTTACTCATTTCAATGAATAATTAATGTTAATGATGTTTTTATTTAAGGTTTCTGTATGACAAGTTGATTCGCCCGCGTGGATTGGAGTCCAGATTCGCTTTCATAAATCCCAACGTTGTCCACGCAGGGTCAATCATCTCAAAATCAGATGAAGTAATAGCATTTGTGCTCAGTTTATTTATGGCCAGCAAAGGTACAGAAAAATTGTTCTTTTTACCATATAATACTGGCCCCAAGTAAGATTTTCATTCTAAATTTCCTCTATTATAATTTTTCGTTTTTTAACGTTGTGCAGAAAATTTCCATCTAACATTTGTTTAATATTCCAGTGGACACTGGTTATTGGTTGCAATTAATCTTGTGAGAGAAATTGTATATTATCTGGATTCATTGGGAAATGATTGGACAACATACCCAGATTTGAAGAAGACAATTAACACGTAAGTGAGATTGTTCCAAAATATTATTGTGTATATTTAATTATTTATGTGCGATAGTTCTAAATATTCGTTATTATTTTATTATAGCATTCTACAAAGTTTTCGAGCACAAAGAGATATTCAAGTACCAAGGAGTAGAGTCAACAATATTTCTTGGATCAAAGTGGAGGTATAGATTTTCACAATTTTGATTATATAGCGATGATACTTGATCAAACAAGTTAAGGTGTATATCTTGATGTATATCCGTATTTTCTTTCCATGTGTAGTGTCCTCGTCAGCGTAATGGTGTAGATTGCGGTTATTTTATGTTGAGGTTTATGAAAGAAACTATTCTTTTGGACCGATTAGAGATTCCATCCACGGTATGAATTTCTAACTTAGGAATTATTTTAATATTTCTCATAAAATGACAGTATTTTAATTAAATCATACTATGTTATATTATTATGTAGTACTTTGATGAATTCAAGTGTGCTTCATACTCAAAAGATCAATTGGATGAACTTATAGAGGATTGGTGCCAATTTGTTATGGAGTTCAGAGTTTTATTATAAGGTATAACTTTGAGTTTTGAGAATATAATATATGTCGTTATAGTTGTGTTACAATATTATTGTTTTTGTTGTTGTTATTTGGTAACTTGTATGAATTTTGATTTTTTGATTTTGTTTTAGGTTATATAGGTGCAGCTCGATGTAGAAGATAGAGTTATTTTGTAATTCATTGTTGATTTTGTTTCATTATTGTATATACTAATGTTGTTGTTGTTGTGTATATTGTGTAAAAAGGATTGAAGAGATGAATATTGATGTTGTTATAATATTGTTTCATTATGGTATATTGATGTTGTTGTTGTTTAAAATGTTATAATGAAGCTATAAATTCTAGTGCAAAAATGGTGAGATTAAATTTGATAGGCAGCGTTTTGTTTTAAATGGAAAAAAAAAAATATTTAAAAAAATAATAAGGAAAAGTGCTGCTAAAGAGGGGGAATAGACAGCGCTTTTGATGAGAAGCTCTATCTAAAGTGTTAGAAAAAAAATTATATTAAAAATATAATAAGGAAAAGCGCTGCTAAAGGGGGGGAGAGGGGGGAATAGACAGCGCTTTTAATGAAAGCGCTGTCTAAAGTGATTGAAAAAAAATATATTAAAAAATAATAAGGAAAAGCGCTGCTAAAGGGGGGGGGGGGGGGGAATAGACAGCGCTTTTACCAAGCGCTGTCTAAAGTTCCACATTAAAAGCGCTGCTAAAGGGGCTGCTAAAGGGGGTACCTATAGCAGCGCTTTTGAAATTACATAAGCGCTGTCTATACCTTTAGCAGCGGAGGTTTTAACAGCGCTGTTAAAGGCCTAAAAAAGCGCTGTCTAATCCCTTGTTTGGCATAGTTTTTCAGGCTTGCATGGGGTCTAGGTACTATCCTATTGAAGTTCAGTTGGTTTCAACCTGTCCTAGCAAAAGTAACCGGGTTCTAGAGGTTCTCAATATCATTGACCATCCTCCATCGGTCATGGTTTCAGCTCACACAATCTTTTCTTGCGGCCGAAACTATCTCGAGAGTATGGTCTCAATGAGTGTAGTATCGAGTATCAACCAGTTCTCAACTTTACACCGAGGCCGACTATCTCATTACTTCCTAATGGCCAAGTTGGTCAATTATGGGTTCTAAGGTCAGTTGATGCTTAACGACACACATAGCAACCCTGTATTCTCCTCGTTTCTCCATAAGGGATACCAGTACCAACCAATGTGCCACATCAACGTAGCTACTGCTTCAACCGTATCGGTCTACTTCGTACAGTTCCCTCACAGTCCATTGCTACTTACCTAAAAGATGTCCCCCAGATCCGGGTTAGGATCTATAGTAACTCCCAATACAAAACCCTTTAACAGTAAAGCAACCAAAACAAACAAGAGAAGCAATTTATGATGAACTAATCCTAAGGTATACCCCACTTATTAAGTCCCCAGCAGAGTCGCCAGTTCTGTGATATGGTGGCAGAACCAGACTGTTTTAGGAAAATGCTGGTTTGTGTTTTGCGTTTTTATTCGCAAAATGTCGCGGTAAGCAAGAGTCGCCACCGGATTTTATTTTATCCAACTGGAAAGGAAAAAAGCACAGAAAAATTCTTTTTTTCGAGATTTTGAGTACGGGGGTAGATTATAGAAAGGGAAGGTATTAGCACCCTTTCTATCCGTAGTTTCCTACGGGCTCTTAGGTACTTGCTCATCATTTTGAAAATTGCTTCCGTGTTTGTGTGTTTCGAAAAGTTTTTGTTTTACTTCGTTTTAACCCTTGTATCAGTCCTCAAGAGTGTTACGAAGTGTTTTTGAAAACTTTGTTTGAAAAGAGTGTAAGTGTGTAAAAGATTTATTTTGAGCAAGTACCTATTAGCATCTACCTACTCGAAAAAGAATGTTTATGTTCTTATTTCCTTTAGACAACGCTATCCCACTATTAGTGAGTAGGTAGCACCGTCGTTGGAGTTGTAAGGGTCAATTCGAAAGGGACGTACGATCACTAAAGCAATGTTAGGATGTCTTAGTAATAACCCTAGTGTCTTAAGATCATATTCTATGCAACATTTTCGAGGCAACATTTCTGAACGGGACATTTGATCTTTGTTTAGACAAGAGGGCAACCACTAAAATATCCTATACTTAATGATCGTTTACCGAAGGCAACCGAAGTGAGAGTATACCCTAAGAGTGCGCATGTGCGAGTGATTTGATTTCAATTATTATCTTTGCACATTTAGGGTTTGCTAACCATTTTAAAATTAACATACGGTCTTGTCATGCAATCCTATTATCATACATTTAACAGTTAATATTTGTGAAAATTAAAATGCGAGAAATAAAACTACGCTATTACAAGGCTTCGGGGAGGGGGATTAATTACATAGCCAAAAACCCGTAAAAATAATAAATAAAATAAAAACCCTAATTAAACTATTACATACAATGAGCAGTTACATTAATATCGTAAAAATAATAAATGCACGCGATGAATCGAGAACGAGAAAAAAATTAGGGTTTTGACCCCGTCTAAACCTAATTGAAAGAAAAATCATTTTTTGTTATTTTTGATTATTTTGAGAAAATAAGGTTTTAATTGAATAAATACAAACCTAATTACTAATTAATTCGAATTAAGAAAAATAATTAATTTGATCTATTTTTTTTTGTATTTTTATTTAATTTGAGGAAAGAAATAAAAATTAAATCAAATAAACCCTAATTTTCTAATTTATTTTAAATTATTTACAAAGAGGTTAGAATTACCCTAAGATTAAATTAAACTAATATTAAGTTAATTTTGACAAAATAAATAAAAAAACCTAAATTCTAATTTGATGAAATTGATTTTATGATTTTTTATAAAAAAGAATTTAATTTGTGATTAGAAAATAATTTAAATGAAGAAATTAAATAAAATGGAAATAAAAATAAAAGAAAGAAGAAAATGGGCCTGGTTATGCTAGCAAATAGGAAGTGTCAATAGCAGTTTCTGGGCCCAATGAACCTTGGTCTGTTTTGACTTTTCATGATCTCATGCGCTTGTTTGACTAGGGTGTATTGTGAACCTTCAATGGGAATCCTTGGATCTAGCATATGGATGATCTAATTGGCTGGACATGGAGGACGCATGGTAGTTACATGAGAGGCCTGCACACTTGAATACACAAAGCAAAATAATATTGACAAATATGAGGACCTGGGGATCGAACCCAGGCCCTTTGGCAATTTCCCTTGTCCACTGACCATCTGAGCTAGCGCGCCTTGTTGTATAAAGCACAGCAAACAAATATTATATTGGAAAATAAAATTAATGTATTACAAAAACGCGCGCAGTTTGAATAGGCGAATCAGGGAGTGCCACACCATCCTTCTTCTTCCTCCCTCCGTTGGAAAAAGTCCATAACTTTTATCTACGGTTTTCTAGGCGTAGGTACAGCCCTATGATCCTCCAAAGTCTCATACAAACAAGATAAATGCCCAACATGGTACCAATCAACTCGTGACAACCTCACGAGCATCATAGTACCACTCTCCATGGCTAATTGTACCTGGAAGCAAAATCCCTAAAAACGAAACCTAAACCCTAATCATGGAAACTTTCTGTAGGGTTAACAAAAATGAAATTAATTGTTATCATTAGCTTGCAAATGTTTCAAGGATGCAGAATATATAAACAAATCATGCTAAGAGTGCTGGGATTATGATATACGATTTCAAAAAAGCATGGAGGTCGTGGGATACTTACAGCGTGTATCTGGACACGAAAATGCTTGCTAATGATTGGGATAGAGTCCTTGGATGCCCAGCAAACGAATGGTATGCTTGGAATGGCTTGAGGAAGCTTGGAACTATGAGATCAGATTGCCACCTTTCCTTTGAAATTTTGAGATTTTTTCTTCTCTTTTCACGCCTCCAATGCCCTGGTTTTTGATCTGCACTTGTCCTATATGTACCCTAGAATGAATTGGTTACAAACTTGCTTCAAATCTTTCTCAATTAAGATGATTGAATCATGATTTGATTCTTATGTAAATCTTTCCAAATCAAGCCAAATCCAATCTTTTTGTGTCCAAATGTAGCTTGCACAATCTGATTCTTCTTCCAGTTGTATAAGAGACCTAAACATGCACAAAATCTCAAGCTTTGATTAGTTTTGATATTTTTATGATTTTATTTTGATTTTATTTGATTTAATTGAAATAAAAAACAAAATAAATGATAAAAATAAAACAAAGACAAGTGGGAAGGGTCATGGGTCGTGGATCATGTTACAAACTCAATGCAAGCATAAAAAGTTGGGCCCATTTGACAAAGGTTGCAATTTTGGCCACATTTGACTTTTGGCAATTTTGCAAAAAGGGTCAATTTCACCAATGCATAACTCCTTCAATTTTTACCCTAGAGATGTGTTCTTGTACTTTTTAGAAATATCAAGATGTCCTATAAGCAACCCTTTTTGTCTCATCTCAATTGAGTCTTCCATGTTCATGTATGAAGCTTTGACAAAAAAGGTGTTTTTGTTGACTTTTCAAGATGACCTATAATGTCCAAATTTATATCTTCTTGTGAGTGCATATTTTGAACTTGGGAGCTGAAGATGAATTGTAGGGAATTACATCCTCTTCAAAATGAGCTTTGTATGGGTCGTTCCTGATAAAGTACGAGAAAGTTATGCTTGGTCAAAGTTGGGTTGACTTTTCCTACAAAACCCTAATTTAGCAACTTTTGGGTTTTGATGCATTGTGAGCAGACCTTGAGGAATCAGGATCAACCCTTGACAAATGATGAATAATACTTAAAAATGAGGATGTTGACCAAAAATCTTGAAGTTTGACTGCATGTGGACCACAATTGACTTTTGCCCTAGTATAGTCGATTTTCAGGCCTTTGAGCAATTGACTGAGCAAACTTCCTCTGCAAGGCTTGAAACTTGACATGGATGATCTTGAGAACATATTAGGACAATAGTGAGCATTTGGGATCCTTTGGAATCAAGTACCTTGATGCAAACTGAAACCCTAATTTGAGGTAGACTGCCTTAGGAGAGAGTTTTTCTGGTCAACCCATGGACTTCCTTGAGCAATTTGAGGATCTCACTTGAAATGTATTGAGAAATATGGGAGGGAAAATTTTGGGGTACAACACTATGTTTGATTGTGCGTGACACCCTGAATGGTTTCACTTTGTTACATATTGGTATTAGAGCAGAGATATGGCTAGAGGAAGGAATTATGATGCAATTGATGAAGCTTTGGATTTGTTGGCTCAAGTAATGACTCATAAGAAACATAACAATCAAAATGCTAGAGAGAATGATGAGTTTCGTACTTTGGGTATGTTTCAACAAAATGATTTTCCGACCTTCAAGGGCAGACATGTTCCTGATAGTGCACATACATGGCTCAGAATAATTACGAAGATCATCTAGATGATGGCTTTCTCAGAGGAGCAGAAGGTATATTTTGGTACTCATATGCTGGAAGAAGAGGCTGAAGACTGGTGGGATAATACACGCCAGAGGATGGAAATTATGGGTACAGAGATCACTTGGGTTGTATTTAGAGATGCATTCCTAGATAAGTACTTTTCTGAGGATGTGCGTGGCAAGAAGGAGATTGAGTTCCTTGAGATGAAATAATGGAGTTCGATTGTTGCTGAGTATGCTGCTAAGTTTAAGGAACTAGTGAAGTTTTGTCTGCATTATAGTAGACTAGAATCTGAAAGGCCTAAGTGCATTAAGTTTGAAAATGGATTACGTCCAGAGATTAAGTAGGGTATTGGATATCCGGAGATTTTCCAATTTCATATGTTGGTGAACAAGTGCAGAATTTTTGATGAGGATAGTAGAGCCTGTTATTCTTATAATAAGAATATCATTAAGAACAAAAGGAAGAACCAGGATCGTGGGAAGCCATATAGTGCACCAGCTGATAAGGGGAAGCTGAAGGCTTCAGATAGGAAGAAGACAAATGGGGGATGGACTCCTTCTTCTGTCAAATGCTTCAAATGTGGAAAGCAAGGTGTTGTACCCCAAAATTTGCCCTCCCATATTCTTCAAAGTTTTGACAAGCATCATCTCAATTTGCTCAAAGTCTACTCAAGGAGTTGCACAGTCAACCACTCTCCTAAGCCAGTCAAAATTAGGGTTTTGGTTCTTGCAAGGAAGTTGAGGTTTTCAAGGGCTCAATCAAGTCCCATATGCTCATATACATTGCCAAGCACCTAAATGTCAAGTTTCAAGGCTCACAAGGTCAAGTTGCACAGTCAAAAACCCTAATTGCTTCACAATCAACTGTAGGGGCAAAATGGTCATTTGGCAGTCAAAAGTCAAAAATTTTGGTCAACATCTTATTTTGAAGCCACAATCATCATTTGGTCAAATCTTGACCATGATTTCACAAGAATGGCTCAAAAATCATCAAGGTGTCAAAAGTTTCTATTTTTGGACAGCTGAAAAGTCAACTGTAACTTGACCAAGGCATAACTTTTTCATGGTTCATCAGAAAAATCCCATCCAATGCTCATTTTGAAGGGGAGGACATTTCCTTCAACTCATCTTCACATTCCAAGTCCAAGAAATGCTCTCACAAAAAGTTATCAATTTCAACATTATAGGTCATTTTCAAAAGTCAACAAAAAGGCACTTTAAGTCAAAGACCATAACTTGAGATTGGTAAATCAAAATGACATGGAACCAAAGGCATTGGTTAGAGGACTTCAAGACATTTCCAAAATGTCCAAGAACATGTTCATATGATCAAAATTGAGCAAGATATGCATTGGAGAAGTTGGGAAATTTTTGTGAAATGGCAAAAGTCAACTATCCTTGAAACTTCATTTTTTTTAGAAAAGGGCCCACTTTTTCCACTTGATTCAGCCTTGTCATGCCACCCACGTGTCCCATGATTTATTTCAAGGTTAAAAGTTAATTTTTCCATTTTTATTTAATTTTATTTGATTTAATTCATTTTAAATCCTTAAAATTCAAATAAAAATCAAAAAATTAATTAAGGGATATCTTGTGGCTTGAATAGCTTTGATACATCATAATCCACCTACCAATTTCGTGTACAGTCCATTTCAAGCATGAAATTCAAATTTGGACAAAAATGGCAAATGCTTTAATGGTGATAAAGAGGAAATCTCAAAACTTCATTGCAAGGCTTAAAGGCTCACATTATTGATTGATTCTTATTCAGAGACATATATGCAAGCCTCCCATACATCATTCACGAGCTATAACTCTCTCAAACGGCCAAACTGAATTCCAAAAACTTGAAGAAAATTTGCAAACTGAAATCCACTTTTCAGCACGATTCAAGGCCTGTTCTTGATCAAAACACATTCCTCACACCCCCAGGAATCTTTTGCAACCAGAAATAAGCTCTAAAGCTCCAGGAAACGCCATTCACAGTCTTACGGTTCATCACTCTTTTTCAAAATCATAATCATCAATTCATGCGTTTTTAACATTTTTCATTGATTGTATTATGCTCACAGGATCCATACGAAGCTATTAGTGTAATTTAATTTGATTATAATGCCCTGGAATCGAAACTACCATTAAAGAACATTAGGGTTTCAAAGCTTTTGAATTGGGGTTTTTCACATAGTGTAAAATCAAGTCTCCAAACATACATGGTTGAAACCGGCGTGATGAGACGAATCTAAGACATACCTCGCGCCCAATTTATATTGCACCTACGCCTAATTGCTATTTTTAAATGTTTGCATTTTGTGGGGGTTTAAAACCCCCGCTATGTGTTTTATATTTCTGCAGATTTCAACGAGGAAGATGAGGCGTGGAAGGAGGGGATTGGCTGATTCAAATGGGCGCGCGCTTTTCCTTTTGATTCAGCATATAGTGCACTTATTTCATATTATCTTTTTTTTCTTATTATTCTAACAAACGCACAAAGTGGCGCAGTGGCTGGCAACGCGCTTGGTATTCGTTGGGACCTGGGTTCGATCCCCAGGTCCCCCAAAGGCTTATTAAATTTTTTCCAAATGTGATCTTATGCAGGAAACGTGAAGCAACGCACCATAAACCTCACATCCCAGCTTGCCAAGTGTCCCTCAGAAGCAGATCCAACGGTCAAGAGAGGGAGCACACCATACTCCTGGTCAACAGCGCTCCACTCAATTTCCAGAGTCAACAGGCTTTGTGCAAATGGGCCTCACAATTCAATTCAGAACACCCCAATCTGGCCCAAACCCCCCTTGGGTTTGCTTTTCTTTTTTTATTATTTTGTCATTTTCCTTATTTTTTTTCTTATTCTTTTTTTTACTAACTATTAACATAATTAATATTTTCATAAAATATCAAAAAAAAAAAGAATTAATATTATTATTATTATTAATTTCATGTTATTTTTGTAAATAAAATATTAACAAATAAAATAGTTTAATTAGGTCAACTTTAATTTCTTTTTCTTTACAATCAATAAAAATAATTTAGAATTAGGTTAACTTAGAATTTTAATTCTTTTATTTTATTTTCATAAAAAAACATAAAAATACAAAAATCTTTTCTTTTAATAAATTAATTAATTAGTAATTAGGCTTTATTTAATTAATTGCATTTAATTCAAAAAAAGAAAAAAAATTCATTTCTTTTCTTAAAAGGGTCAAAACCCTTAAGGCATTCCCGATTATTTTTTATTTGCGCGCATTTATTTTATTTTGATTATTATGTAACTGCTTCAAGAATATAATAGTAATTAGGTTTATTGCTTTCTTTACTTTCCGCACTTTATCAAAACGGGTCTTCGTTTTTTTGGCGATGTATAGACCCGCGCCTTGTAATAGCTAGATTTACATTTCCGCAATTTACTTTCCGCACTCCTAACTGTTAAAAAATGCATGAAAGAATGTATGTAAATAAAACCAATCCGTAGCTCACAAATAACATACAAGATAACCTTAACTGAAAAACAACACACAAAGCACATGCCACTTCTTAGGGTATGCCTCACTGATTGCCTCGAACGTGGTCGTCAAGTATAGGGTGTTTTAGAGGTCGCCCTTTGTCTAAAGATCCAGTTGCCTCGAAACGGTTGCCTCGGATAAAAGGATCTAGGACATTAGGGTTACTCCTAAGGTATCCTACCATTGCTTCGGTGACCACACTGTCCCTTAATCGAATTGACCCGAATACCTCCAACGATGGTGCTACCTACCTCTCAATGGTGGAATAGCACTATCTAAAGGACTCTTACACAACCTAATTCCTTAGAGTAGGTAGATTCTCCTGGGTACTTGCTCTTTTCAAACAAACAAAATAACTTTTTGCACCCACACTTTCTAAAAGTTTTCAAACAGATTTTTCATACACTCTTGAGGACAGATACAAGAGTTACTTAGAAATTTTTCAAACGAAACTTTTTTCAAAACCCACACACATTTGAAAAGCAAACAATTTTGAAAACATAAGAGCAAGTACCTAAGAGCCAGTGGATAACCACAGATAGAAAGGGTGCTAACACCTTCCCTTTCTATAAATCTACCTCCCAAACCGAGAAACATTCTCGAATAAGGAATTTTGATGTGCTTTTGTCCTTTCCTTGTTGGAGAACATAAAAGACGGTGGCGACTCTTGCTTACCGCGACATTTCCTGAAACCAGCTAAAAAACAGTCAGTTCTATTTCCACCGATCACAGAACTGGCGACTCTGCTAGGGACTATTAAAGTGAGGTGTACCTTAGGATTATATCATACTTATGTTTTCAATTGCTTTGCTTTGATTGCTTTATATTTGTGGGCTTTGCATCAGATTTTCATAGATCCTAACCCGGATCTGGGGATACCCTTTTAGGTAGCATAAGCTGTGAGGGACCTGTCCGGCGTAGACCGACACGGGTGAAGTAGTGGCTACGTTGGTGTGGCACCTTGGTCTGTACCGATATCCCTTGTGTTGCAACAAGGAGAATATGGGTCTTCTGAGGAGTCATTAAGCACCAACCGACCTTAGAACCCTAATGTGACCCAACTTGGCCATAGAACAGTAGCAGTATGCTACACCCATTGAGGCTAAACTCTCGCGATGGTTCTGGCCGCAAGAAAAGATTGCGACGCTGGAGTTATGACCGATTGAGGGTAGTCAGTGATATTGGGATCCTCTAGAACCCGGTTACTTTTGATAGGACAGGTCTTAACCAACGAAACTGAAAGAGGGTAGCACCTGAACTTCATGCTGGCCTAAACCCTAAGGGCTGTCTTGTGTGACTTGTGTGCTTTATCATGTTTGCCTTTGTGAATATTTGTGGTGTGCTTTATCATAACATCATACCATCATATCATTGCATGCATCTTGCATAAGGACTGACCTATTTCAAAGACAAGAGGGTTTCACCTTTGCTCTGTTTTGTAGAACATCATGATGCTTGTGCGAAGGAACACTATCCGGCTCAACTTTGTTCACCCACCTGATTTGCTTAAAGAGTTGGTTGATAGAATTCCAAACACTGCTTCCTTCATCCAGAGGCATGGTTCTCTTCTCGGTTTAGTCACTTCAAAGTGGGACCAGCAACTGATGAGTGTCTTGACCCAGTTTTATGATCCCTTGTACAATTGCTTCACCTTTCAAGACTTCCAGCTGGTCCCTACCCTGGAAGAATTCTCTGATTTGCTTGGCATCCCTATCTTGGATCAGACTCCCTTCACTGGTTGGGAAAAGGCTCTTAGACTTGAGGAGATTGCAGCAGCCCTTCCTTTGACCAACAAGGAGGTAATGGATAACTGGATGACTAGAAGCGGAATTAAGGGCTTCTTGGCTAAGTTTCTGATTGGTAAAGCTAACGGTTTCTGGAATGACTTAGACTTCAGGGCGTACGAGGACATTCTGGCTCTCTTAATCTATGGTCTAGTATTGTTTCTAAATCCTGATAACTTTGTTAATATCAATGCCATAAAGATCTTCATGTATCGGAACCCTGTACCCACTCTCTTGGGTGATATCCTGCAACAACTCTATGCTCGTACTGCCCGAAGACGAGGAACTCTGTGGTGTTGTACTCCTTTGTTAGTGAGGTGGTTTATTTCGCACCTCCCCAAGTTTGTGCTGAAGAACCAAGAAGGAAGAGGTTGGGCTCATAGGTTAATGTCTCTCACTGATAATGACATCATTTGGACTCTCAGAGGTTTGGATGAGGTAGTTGTTATTGATCGTTGCAGAGAATATCCTAATGTTCCTTTGATTGGTACCTAAGGAGGAATCTCTTATAATCCATGTCTAGCTCTCCGTCAGTTTGGAAGAGCCAGAAGAGCAGGGCCTCATGAGATGTTGGTGCCTCACATCAGTTTTGAGTTTCAGGTAGATAGTGACGAGCTGTGTCGTAGATTCATCAAGACTTGGGACATAATTCACAAAGCTGACCCACATGAGTTGGGACCGAAGACTTCTCTACCCATGGAATCCTACTACAGATGGGTCCGCATCCGTGCTCAGAAGTTAGGTATGCCATACGAAGCTGTCAGACCCATCATTCTTGAATTTCCTGATAGAGACGGGGTTCCTCCAACTGTTCTCCCTCCTCAGATACCTACTGATGTTGATACACTAAAGAGGTCTTGGGCGCAACTACAGGAAGAACGGGATTCTTATCGGGAAAAGTTCAATGAACAAGAACAGAAAATCCAGAAGCTGACAAAGCAGTTGGAGAACGAGCGGGTCCTGAATGACTACATCCGTACTGAGAAGAGGAGACCATGGGAGCATTGATGGGCCTTGGATTTTTCTTTTACAACTTTATTTCCTTTTCAGTATTTTCATTCTTGTAACTCCTAAGGGCAATTTTCTTGAACAATTTAAATTCCAAAGTTTAAATCTAATAAAGTGTGTCCCTTTTGTCTACAAAGTTGATTCCCGACTGTCTTTGAAAACATAATTCATACGCATTTCATTCATCATATGCATCACAAGTACCCTTTTTCTACAGGTTGCTTAATCTTCTTCGCTGTTTATTTCAGCACTCAAGCATCATGAATCCTGAACCAACTACCGAGCAAGCTATCAAGGCCCTCCAGGCCCATAACGCCCAATTTCAGGAGATGGTCATGAACTTGGCCCAAGGACAACAAGAGCTGGAGGCTTTGCTCCTGAAGAAGAAAAAGAAGAAGAAGACTGTGTTGTTCAACACTGGGCGCAGACTCGGGAATACATTGCAGAATGAAGCTGAGAGGACTACTCCATCTGTGGGGGAGGGCAGTCACCAAGGGAGAGAGGTTCCTAGTCCTGTGGTCTCTGACACAGAGACAGATTTCAATGATGAGCAGTACCCTCCTGCTGAGGACCGGTACAAACAGTTGGAGGACAGGTTAGATGCTATGGAGATTCAACGTGTGCCTGGGTTGGATTTCGGAGACTTAGGGTTATCTTCTGGGGTGGTGATCCCACACAAGTTCAAGGCGCCTGCCTTTGTGAAGTACGACGGGGCTTCTTGTCCTAAACTGCACCTCCGCTCTTACGTAAGGAAGATCCAGCCTTACACAGCAGACAAGAACTTATGGATCCATTTCTTCCAGGAGAGTCTTTCAGGGACTCACCTCGAATGGTTCTATCAGCTGGATGGAACCAACATTCGTAACTGGGAGGACTTGGCCACTGCTTTTTATAAGCAGTATCAGTACAATTCCGACCTTGCTCCCACGCATACCCAACTCCAGGGTATGTCACTGGGAACGGGCGAAGGTTTTAAGAAGTACGCACAGAAATGGAGAGACCTGGCTGGCAGGGTGCAGCCACCGCTGACGGATCGTGAACTAGTGGACATGTTCTTGGGGACCCTATCTGGTCCATTCTTCAACCATCTCATTGGTAATTCCTCTGCTGGGTTTACTGACCTGATCCTGACTGGTGAAAGGATCGAAGCTGGTATAAAATCGGGAAAGATACAGAAGGGTGCCTCCTCAAATACTGAAAAGAAGCCCTTCAAGAAGGAGGTCAGTGCTGTGTATGGTCCCAAGAGACAGAATAAACCAGAACGCCGCCAAGCTGTCAACGCGGTAGTAATTTCAAAGCCTGTTGCTGCTCCTCAGCAGTACAACCAGCCAAGAGTCGAGAGGCCCAAAAGACAGTATACTCGGCTCAGCATGACTCTCTTAGATCCTGCCGCAACTGCTGTCAACTAGCCTAGTAACTGTCAAGGAAGCTCCAAAGGTGGTAAACACAGCATCTCCGAAGTACAACCCCAACGCCCGTTGTGCTTATCACTCTGATATCCCGGGACATTCTACTGATGATTGTTGAGCCCTAAGGAATAAGGTTCAGGACCTTATTGATGCTAAGGAAATACAGTTTGAGGCTCCCGAAAGGCCAAATGTTGTGACCGCTCCCATGCCCCAGCATGGAGTGAACGTTGTTGAGGAGGATCTGTATGTAGCTTCTGTGGATGATGTTGCTACTCCGCTGCTGACCGTCAAGAGGAACATGTTGCTAGCCGGTTTATTTCTGGGATGAAGTAAAGGTTGCCATCTGTGTGCTAATTCACCTGCCGGTTGTCCTTTGCTGAAGTCAGGCGTCCAAAACCTGATGGATAGTAAAGAGATTTTGTTCAAAAAGATTGTCGTTCCTGTTGTTCCTACTGAAGAAGTGTCAATTGTCACCATTTTCAACAACCCCCCCAAGGCTCCCTCAAAGAAGCCTGTCAAAATTATGCTTGTTCACAAGATTGCTCCTATAACCATCACTGTTCCGGGGCCCATCCCCTACAAGTCTGATAAAGCTGTCCCGTGGCACTATGGGGCAGATGTTTATGTTCTGGGAGTGAAACAAGAGTTCAATACTAGTACCGGTGTCACCAATATCACCGGGCCTGCTAAAGTCACTCGTAGTGGAAGACTGTTCTCACCAGACATTGCACCTCCAGCAATTCAGAGACCCCTTGTCATCACACCTGCCAGTGTGCCTGTTCCCCCTCCTGATCAAGTTTCTACCCCTGCTGCCGAGTCATCTGACGCTCGGGGCAAGGGGATTGCTACTGATGTGCCTGCCCAGACGGAGGCACTGAAGACCACTGTTGAGGCTTCCAAGCAAGAGATGGAAGAGATCCTCAAAATTATCAAGAAGAGTGATTTCAACGTCGTTGAACAGCTGGGGCACACCCCCTCTAAAATCTCCATGCTATCACTGTTGTTGTGTTCAGAGGCCCATGCCAAGGCCCTGATTGCTTTCTTGAAGACGGCCCACGTGCCACAAGAAATGTCTGCTGATCAATTCACCGACTGTGTGGCCAACTTAACTACTGATAATGGTCTGGGTTTCTCTGACGCTGATCTGACGACCAAGGGGAAGAACCATAATGATGCCCTGCATGTCTCCATTGAATGCAGGGGCACTACTCTTGCTCATGTGCTGGTTGACACTGGTTCTTCACTAAACGTACTACCCAAGAAAGCTCTAGACAGGCTGGACTGTGAGGGTTTAGAGCTCAAACCAAGTAACATTGTTGTCCGGGCCTTTGACGGGTCCAAAAGGATGGTACATGGCGAGGTTGACATCCCAATCAGGGTTGGTTCACAAGTCTTTGATTCAAAATTCTACGTGATGGATATCCGTCCATCCTATTCTTGTTTGCTGGGTCGTCCCTGGATCCACAAGGCTGGAGCTGTGACTTCCACATTGCATCAGAAGCTTAAGTACCCGGTCAGAGGGAAGATCGTAACAGTGCAAGGGGAAGAGGAATACATGGTCAGCCACCTCAACTCATTCCGGTACGTAGAAATGGACGGGGAGTTCATTGAGACCCCCTTTCAACACTTTGAAGAGGTGCCTCAGACATTGGCAGCAGCAGAAACTGTAACTGAAGAGGGTTCTCCTTTGAAGATGGCTTCCTTGAAGGATGCCCGGGATGTGATTGAGAAGGGTGAGTGTGCAAACTGGGGCAGACTTCCTGATTTCACTCCAAAGACTAACAAATTTGGCTTGGGTTTCACTGCAGAAGCTCAGAAGGCTGTGCGCAAGGCAAGGATTGGAAGACCTCTTGTGTTCATCACCAACCCGGGAGTGAATGCTATTCAGGACGACATAGAGGAATCTGAATTTGACAGTTGGATTTACCCAACGACCAACGGTGGACCAAGCAACTGGACTGCAAAAGACTTTACACCTATTACTTTTGTCACCCAGTAATGAACTTCTTTGTTTTAAATTTGTAACGAACAATAATTTGAAACTTTATGGCCCGGTGTCTTACCCGGGGCACCGTGGCGTCATTTTTGAGGGCTTGTTATTTGTCACTTTCATATATCATGAATAAAAGCATTGGACGTTTTTCACATTTCAAATCTTGCGCTCCCTTTCTTTCTTTATATATTGAAAAACAGCTGTATTTACACACACTCACTTATACAGGTTCCAATCCACTCTGGATCCCACTGGTAACGACTCTGCTACTGCCAATTATGACTTCGAAAATCCGATCAACTTAGCCGAAGACGAAGGTGAAGATGATTGCGAAGTGCCTGGTGAGCTTGCAAGACTGCTACTCCAGGAAGAGAGGGCCATTCAGCCACATGAAAAGCCAGTGGAAACGGTAAATCTGGGTACTGAGACAGACAGAAAGGAAGTCAAGATTGGTGCCAATCTAGAGCTCAGTGTGAAACAGCGGTTGATTCAGATGCTGCATGACTATGTGGAAATCTTCGCCTGGTCTTACGAAGACATGCCTGGGTTGGATACCGACATTGTGGTTCATCACCTGCCTACCAAGGAAGACTGCCCACCAGTAAAACAGAAGGTCCGCCGTATGCGTCCAAAGATGTCCGAGAAAATCAAAGCTGAGGTTATGAAACAATTTGATGCCGGGTTTCTAGCAGTGACTTCTTACCCTCAGTGGGTCGCCAACGTGGTTCCAGTGCCGAAGAAAGATGGTAAGGTCAGAATGTGTGTTGACTACAGGGATTTGAACAGGGCAAGCCCCAAGGATAACTTCCCCCTACCACACATCGACGTTCTGGTTGACAATACTGCTCAGCACAAGGTGTTCTCCTTCATGGACGGCTTCTCCGGTTATAATCAGATCAAGATGGCTCCTGAAGACATGGAGAAGACCACCTTTGTTACTCAGTGGGGGACCTTTTGCTACAAGGTCATGCCATTTGGGTTGAAAAGTGATGGGGCAACTTACCAACGTGCCATGGTTGCTTTATTTCATGACATGATCCATCATGAGATAGAAGTATATGTCGACGATATGATTGCAAGGTCCCAAATTGAGGAGGAACACCTTGACCATCTACAGAAGTTGTTTGACCGTCTGAAGTTGTACAAGCTGAGGTTGAACCCAAACAAGTGCACCTTTGGGGTGAGATCTGGAAAACTACTAGGTTTTGTCGTGAGTGACAAAGGTATTCAAGTGGACCCTGCCAAGGTAAAAGCCATACAAGAGATGCCAGCTCCCAAGACAGAGAAAGAAGTCAGAGGCTTTCTAGGACGGCTGAACTATATTGCCTGATTCATCTCGCACCTAACTGCTACCTGTGAACCAATCTTCAAGTTACTGAAGAAAGATCAAGTGGTACGTTGGAACGATGAATGTCAGGCCGCTTTCGACAGAATCAAAGAGTATCTCCAAGAACCACCCATTCTTATGCCACCGGTTGAAGGGAGACCTCTGATACTATACTTGACAGTACTTGACAGCTCAATGGGGTGTGTGCTGAGGCAACATGACGAGTCTGGCCGAAAAGAGCATGCCATTTATTACCTTAGCAAAAAGTTTACCGACTGTGAGACCCGATACTCACTGCTCGAGAAAACTTGCTGCGCTTTGGTATGGGCTGCTCGCCGGCTGAGACAGTATATGTTGACTCACACTACTCTATTGATTTCAAATATGGATCCAATCAAGTACATTTTCGAAAAGCCCGCTTTGTCCGGAAGAATAGCAAGATGGCAGATGATCTTGACAGAATACGACATCCAATACACGACTCAAAAAGCAATCAAGGGAAGTGTATTGGCAGACCATTTGGCACACCAGGCAGTGGATGATTACCAATCTATGAACTTAGAATTTCCAGATGAGGATATCATGGTAGTGACTGATTGTGAAGTACCTGGACCGGATGAAGGACCTGAGGAAGGATCCCGATGGTCTGTGCACTTTGACGGAGCCTCCAACGCTTTGGGTAACGATATCGGCGCTGTGATCATATCCCCTAAAGGCACTTATACTCCACTCACTGCCCGGCTGTGTTTCAACTGCACCAACAACATGGCAGAGTATAAGGCATGCATTATGGGTCTTCAAGCTGCAATTGACTTAAGGATCAAGTTTCTGAGTGTCTTCGGAGATTCCGCTCTCGTGATCAATCAGATCAAAGGCGAGTGGAATACGAAACACCCAAACCTTATTCCTTACAAAGAGTATGTGTTGACATTGATCCCTCACTTCACGGAGATAACTTTTGAACACTTCCCAAGAGAGGAGAATCACTTGGCGGACGCGCTGGCTACGATGTCTTCCATGTTCAAAGTCAAATGGGATAACGAAGCTCCCCGGATCATTAACTGGAAACTGGATGAACCTGCATATTGCTGCGATCTTGAGGCTGAGGTCGTAAATGAAAAACCCTGGTATCATGAGGTGAAGAGGTACTTGGAAGCTCAAGAATACCCCGAGGGTGCATCTGTCAATGACAAGAAATTCTTGAGAAGGTTCGCTGCAAAGTTCTTCCTCAGCAATGTCATTCTATACAAGCGAAACCATGATTCAACCTTGCTGCGTTGTGTCGATAAGACTGAAGCAGAAAGAATCATGGCAGATCTACATGAGGGTACCTTCAGAACGCATTCCAGTGGACACACCATGGCAAAGAAAATCCTTCGGGCAGGATATTTCTGGTCCACAATGGAAGCCGACTGTTACCAACATTCTCGGACATGTCATAAGTGCCAGATCTATGCTGACAAGGTGCACGTTCCTCCAGTCCCTCTGAATGTCTTGACAGCACCTTGGCCTTTTGCAATGTGGGGCATTGATATGATTGGCGAGATCAGACCTACAGCATCCAACGGGCATTGCTTCATCCTGGTAGCGATTGATTACTTCACAAAGTGGGTCGAAGCAGCCTCCTACGCTACCGTAACCAAGAACGCCGTGGCACGGTTCATTCGGCACAATCTGATCTGTCGATACGGTATCCCAGAAATCATCATTACGGACAATGGTACCAATCTCAACAACAAGATGATCACTGAGCTCTGCGAGCAATTCAAGATACATCACCACAACTCTTCTCCCTACCGGCCGAAGATGAATGGGGCTGTCGAAGCAGCTAATAAGAATATCAAGAAGATTGTGCAGAAGATGACAGTGACCTACAAAGATTGGCACGAGATGTTACCGTTTGCTCTTCATGGGTACCGTACCTCAGCACGGACGTCAACAGGGGCAACTCCCTTTTCCTTGGTCTACGGCATGGAAGCAGTCTTGCCTATCGAAGTCCAGATACCCTCTCTCTGGATAATGAAGGATGCAGATCTGAGCGAAGATGACTGGATCCAGACTCGACTTGATCAATTAAACCTAATCAACGAAAAGAGACTCACTGCTATTTGTCATGGTCAAACGTACCAAAAACGGATGATCAGGGCATTTAACAAGAAAGTCACACGCCAAGAATATCAAGTCGGAGATCTGGTGATCAAGCGCATCATTCTTCCTCAAAGTGATCCCAGGGGCAAATGGACTCCTACGTATGAAGGGCCATTTGTGGTTAAACATGTCTTCTCAGGAGGAGCCATGATTCTAACCACCATGGATGGTGACGACCTTCCTCACCCCGCCAATGCAGACATAGTAAAAAGATACTACGCATGACAAAATACCCGCTAGGTTGACACACCTAGGCAAAAGTAAGGGCTTCCCGGTGAACCAAAAGGGTTCGGGCAAAAATAAGGGATGAAATGAAAAAAATCTGTACACCCGGCAAGTCGAAAACCTGAAAAGGAGGCTTGGGCAAAAATGGGTATCCCGGTGGACTGAAAACCCGAAAGGGCGGTCCAGGCAAAAGTTAGGGATAAAGCGTAATACTATGTCTCATTGGATCACCTTGCATCCAGAATTCAGCATCAACTACCAGGTTCAGACGGCATCGATCAATCAGCTTCATCATCAACTAAGCAGCAAAGTGATGAGACGCTTGAAGACATAAAGGCGATAGCAGAGTTGGAACCCAGTGGGATTTTTCACATAGCTGTTTTGTTTCCCTTTTCAAAATTGTATAAACTCTATGTTGTTCGGCGGCGTTCTCTTACTAGGACGTCAGCCTCTTGTACATGAACGCCTATTTACAGGCAAATTCAAAAAAAATCAATACAAATTCACCTTTCAGACAAATTGCCAATTATTTTTCCTTTTTTCTGTTTTGTCTTGCGAAGAACGTCCAATGTTCAATTTTTGATATATGCATTTGACACTAATTGCTAACTCATAAATACTTGCATACGAAACAAAGGATTAATTACAGGTGACATTAGAAACAGGGGCAATAATGAGTTGTCTAAGCGATCTAGTTGCTCTGTACACCAAGGTACCAAGGTAGGTTCGGCTGAAGAATTTAACCAAGATACCTTCACTCCCCGTAGAGTAAGACAAGAATCAACAATACTCTCCCCCGAGCAGAGTTGGTCTCCCAATCAGCCTAAAGAGGCACAATATCTCCAGCAAGTCAGCAACACTCTCCCCAAGCAGAGTTAGCCTACTGTCAGCCTTAATTAAGTTGGATATCCCCAGAAGATCTCAATATTCCCCAAGCAGAGTTTCTTCTGTCAGCCTTAATGAAGTTGGATATCCCCAGAAGATCTCAATATTCCCCAGCGGAGTATGCAGATATTCCTTAACAAGCATCCCCGGCAGTCTTGATCTAAGATTGTTCCCCGGCGGAATACCAGACACTCCAGTGGAGCCATTCCCTAGTACAGTTCAAAAGCCTCCCCAGGAGAGTCGAATCAATCTCCCCAGTAGATTCTGGAAGCTTATCCCTAGTAGATTCTGGAAGCTTATCCCCTGCAGAGCACGAACGCGTCTCCCCGGCTTTATTCAAAGGTTATTTCCCCACCAGGGTATAACTGGGTTACCCTTAGCTAATTGCCACGGAAAGATCGTCCTCGGCGAAGTTCTTCCTATCCCCCAGCAGAGTTCATCAAATTCCTCAACAAAACATATCAACGGTATCCCCAACGGAGTTATCATCAAAACCTCAGCAAGGTATCTCTTCCCACAGAGTATTCCCCGCAGAGTAATCTCTCTAACAAGTTTATTCCTCAACGGAATCACCTTCTCCTAGCTGGTTTATTCTTACAATCAACATCCCCAGCGGAAACGAAGAACTCTAATCTTCAGCATCAGCCCAGGATTCAAGCTCCCGGAATTCGTCAAGGGTTTATTTTCCTAGACAAAAATACATTCATAGACATTACATTATCATACACCATAACGCACGCATATACACATCATAAACACACAATCTCATTTATTTTTGAGAACATCATGACATCATGCATTTCATACATCATGACATTGCATACAACTGACGTCTTGCCTTTTCAGGAAAAAGGTCAATCCAAAGATAATTACTATCAACTGTCGCAATTCCAGATTCGATTCTTGTATCCAGCCAGGGCACGTCTGAAGAGTTTGAAGATTCGATTCATGTATCCAGCCAGGGCATATTTGTTGAAGACTAATTCCATATTCGATTCCTGTATCCAGCCAGGGCACGTTTGAAGAGTTTGAAGATTCGATTCCTGTATCCAGCCAGGGCATATCTGTTGACGAATAATTCCAGATTCAATTCCTGTATCCAGCCAGGGCACGTCTGAAGAGTTTGAAGATTCGATTCCTGTATCCAGCCAGGGCATATCTGTTGATGACTAATTCCAGATTTGATTCCTGTATCCAGCCAGGGCACGTCTGAAGAGTTTGAAGATTCGATTCCTGTATCCAGCCAGGGCATATCTGTTGACGACTAATCCCAGATTCGATTCCTGTATCCATCCAGGGCACGTCTGAAGAGTTTGAAGATTCGATTCCTGTATCCAGCCAGGGCATATCTGTTGACGACTAATTCCAGATTCGATTCCTGTATCCAGCCAGGGCACGTCTGAAGAGTTTGAAGATTCGATTCCTGTATCCAGCCAGGGCATATCTGTTGACGACTAATTCCAGATTCGATTCCTGTATCTAGCCAGGGCATATCTGTGAGCGATTGTTTGTAGATTTGATTCCTGTATCCAGCCAGGGCATATCTACATAAAGAGTTTGAAGATCAACCCCTGTAACAGGCCATGTAATTATCTTTATTTCTCAGGTACGCAAGTTCTCGCTAAGGAATCTCTTACGCGATCGACACCTAGATGGCATCTATAAGCCCATCTCCATAACTATCCATCACAATTCCAAATGGCATCTATAAGCCCATTCCCGACAAGGTTCTGTCACATCTCCATATGGCATCTATAAGCCCATCCTCCTATCCACTATCTCTCCAAATGGCATCTGTAAGCCCATTCCCGCTATCACACTGCTGATACTCTACTATGTGAGTGCAAATTTCTGGGCACTCTAGTGTTCAATCATCTTCCGCCCTCGGATCACGAAAGGCACACAAGCCAATCTACATCCTCAGGTCTAAGAAGATTGAACAGGGGCAACTGTTGTACCCCAAAATTTTCCCTCCCATATTCTTCAAAGTTTTGACAAGCATCATCTCAATTTGCTCAAAGTCTACTCAAGGAGTTGCACAGTCAACCACTCTCCTAAGCCAGTCAAAATTAGGGTTTTGGTTCTTGCAAGGAAGTTGATGTTTTCAAGGGCTCAATCAAGTCCCATATGCTCATATACATTGTCAAGCACCTACATGTCAAGTTTCAAGACTCACAAGGTCAAGTTGCATAGTCAAAAACCCTAATTGCTTCACAATCAACTGTAGGGGCAAAATGGTCATTTGGCAGTCAAAAGTCAAAAATTTTGGTCAACATCTTATTTTGAAGCCACGATCATCATTTGGTCAAATCTTGACCATGATTTCACAAGAATAGCTCAAAAATCATCAAGGTGTCAAAAGTTTCTATTTTTGGACAACTGAAAAGTCAACTGTAACTTGACCAAGGCATAACTTTTTCATGGTTCATCAGAAAAATCCCATCCAATGCTCATTTTGAAGGGGAGGATATTTCCTACAACTCATCTTCACATTCCAAGTCCAAGAAATGCTCTCACAAAAAGTTATCAATTTCAACATTATAGGTCATTTTCAAAAGTCAACAAAAAGTCACTTTAAGTCAAAGACCATAACTTGAGATTGGTAAATCAAAATGACATGGGACCAAAGGCATTGGTTAGAGGACTTCAAGACCTTTCCAAAATGTCCAAGAACATGTTCATATGATCAAAATTGAGCAAGATATGCATTGGAGAAGTTGGGAAATTTTTGTGAAATGGCAAAAGTCAACTATCCTTGAAACTTCATTTTTTGACAAAAGGGCCCACTTTTTCCACTTGATTCAGCCTTGTCATGCCACCCACGTGTCCCATGATTTATTTCAATGTTAAAAGTTAATTTTTCCATTTTTATTTAATTTTATTTGATTTAATTCATTTTAAATCCTTAAAATTCAAATAAAAATCAAAAAATTAATTAAGGGATATCTTGTGGCTTGAATAGACTTGATACATCATAATCCACCTACCAATTTCGTGTACAGTCCATTTCAAGCATGAAATTCAAATTTGGACAAAAATGGCAAATGCTTTAATGGTGATAAACAGGAAATCTCAAAACTTCATTGCAAGGCTTAAAGGCTCACATTATTGATTGATTCTTATTCAGAGACATATATGCAAGCCTCCCATACATCATTCACGAGCTAGAACTCTCTCAAACGGCCAAACTGAATTCCAAAAACTTGAAGAAAATTTGCAAACTGAAATCCACTTTTCAGCATGATTCAAGGCCTGTTCTTGATCAAAATACATTCCTCACACCCCCAGGAATCTTTTGCAACCAGAAATAAGCTCTAAAGCTTCAGCAAACGCCATTCACAGTCCTACGGTTCATCACTCTTTTTCAAAATCATAATCATCAATTCATGCGTTTTTAACATTTTTCATCGATTGTATTATGCTCACAGGATCCATACGAAGCTATTAGTGTAATTTAATTTGATTATAATGCCCTGGAATCGAAACTACCATTGAAGAACCTTAGGCTTTCAAAGCTTTTGAATTGGGGTTTTTCACATAGTGTAAAATCAAGTCTCCAAACATACATGGTTGAAACCGGCGTGATGAGACGAATCTAAGACATACCTCGCGCCCAATTTATATTGCACCTACGCCTAATCGCTATTTTTAAATGTTTGCATTTTGTGGGGGTTTAAAACCCCCGCTATGTGTTTTATATTTCTGCAGATTTCAACGAGGAAGATGAGGCGTGGAAGGAGGGGATTGGCTGATTCAAATGGGCGCGCGCTTTTCCTTTTGATTCAGCATATAGTGCGCTTATTTCATATTATCTTTTTTTTCTTATTATTCTAACAAACGCACAAAGTGGCGCAGTGGCTGGCAACGCGCTTGGTATTCGTTGGGACCTGGGTTCGATCCCCAGGTCCCCCAAAGGCTTATTAAATTTTTTTCAAATGTGATCTTATGCAGGCAACGTGAAGCAACGCACCATAAACCTCACATCCCAGCTTGCCAAGTGTCCCTCAGAAGCAGATCCAACGGCCAAGAGAGGGAGCACACCATACTCCTGGTCAACAGCGCTCCACTCAATTTCCAGAGTCAACAGGCTTTCTGCAAATGGGCCTCACAATTCAATTCAGAACACCCCAATCTGGCCCAAACCCCCCTTGGGTTTGCTTTTCTTTTTTTTTTATTTTGTCATTTTCCTTATTTTTTTTCTTATTCTTTTTTTATTAACTATTAACATAATTAATATTTTCATAAAAAATAAAAAAAAAAGAATTAATATTATTATTATTATTATTAATTTCATGTTATTTTTGTAAATAAAATATTAACAAATAAAATAGTTTAATTAGGTCAACTTTAATTTCTTTTTCTTTACAATCAATAAAAATAATTTAGAATTACGTTAACTTAGAATTTTAATTCTTTTATTTTATTTTCATAAAAAAACATAAAAATACAAAAATCTTTTCTTTTAATAAATTAATTAATTAGTAATTAGGCTTTATTTAATTAATTGCATTTAATTCAAAAAAAGAAAAAAAATTCATTTCTTTTCTTAAAAGGGTCAAAACCCTTAAGGCATTCCTGATTATTTTTTATTAGCGCGCATTTGTTTTATTTTGATTATTATGTAACTGCTTCAAGAATGTAATAGTAATTAGGTTTATTGCTTTCTTTACTTTCCGCACTTTATCAAAACGGGTCTTCGTTTTTTTGGCGATGTATAGACCCGCTCCTTGTAATAGCTAGATTTACATTTCCGCAATTTACTTTCCGCACTCCTAACTGTTAAAAAATGCATGAAAGAATGTATGTAAATAAAACCAATCCGTAGCTCACAAATAACATACAAGATAACCTTAACTGAAAAACAACACACAAAGCACATGCCACTTCTTAGGGTACGCCTCACTGGTTGCCTCGAACGTGGTCGTCAAGTATAGGGTGTTTTAGAGGTCGCCCTTTGTCTAAAGATCCAGTTGCCTCGAAACGGTTGCCTCCGATAAAAGGATCTAGGACATTAGGGTTACTCCTAAGGTATCCTACCATTGCTTCGGTGACCACACTGTCCCTTAATCGAATTGACCCGAATACCTCCAACGATGGTGCTACCTACCTCTCAATGGTGGGATAGCACTATCTAAAGGACTCTTACACAGCCTAATTCCTTAGAGTAGGTAGATTCTCCTGGGTACTTGCTCTTTTCAAACAAACAAAACAACTTTTTGCACCCACACTTTCTAAAAGATTTCAAACAAATTTTTCATACACTCTTGAGGACAGATACAAGAGTTACTTAGAAATTTTTCAAACGAAACTTTTTTCAAAACCCACACACATTTGAAAAGAAAAAAATTTTGAAAACATAAGAGCAAGTACCTAAGAGCCCGTGGATAACCACGGATAGAAAGGGCGCTAACACCTTCCCTTTCTATAAATCTACCTCCCGAACCGAGAAACATTCTCGAATAAGGAATTTTGTTGTGCTTTTGTCATTTCCATGTTGGAGAACATAAAAGACGGTGGCGACTCTTGCTTACCGCGACATTTCGCGAAACCAGCTAAAAAACAGTCAGTTCTATTTCCACCGATCATACAAGGTCACCATGCTAATGAGTGGAATAATAAGGTCTTGAGATGTTTAAAATGTGGGAAGACAGGTCACCGTGGTGCTGAGTGCAAGAATGATGGTCTCACTTGTTATAACTATGGTGAACATGGTCATATCAGTATAAAATGTCAGAAGTCAAAAAAGATGACAACTACTGCTACCCAAGCTAATGGCAGAGTGTTTTCCTTGAGTGGTTCAGAGGTTCCCAAGACAAATAACTTAATCATATGTATATATTCCATTAACAATGTGGAGTTAATGGCTATTATTGATACTAGTGTTACTCATTCATTTATTTCTCTTGAGTGTGTGAAAAGGTTGGGTTTAAAGTTATCTTTTACGGTTAGGAGTATGGTTATCGATACTTCGTCTAATGGTTCTGTGACTACTGTGTTGGTTTGTTAGAGTTGTCTGTTTTTCATATATGGTAAGAGTTTTGTGATGGTCTTAGTTTATCTACCGTTGCATAAAATTGATGTTATCCTTGGAATGAATTGGTTGGAATTTAACTATGTTCATATCAACTGCTACAACAAGATTGTGATGTTTCCAGAGATTGGTGATAGTGGGGAATTGATGTTTTTATCTGCTAAGCAAGTGAAAAAACTCCTAGAATATGAAGCACATATGTTTTCAATGTTTGCATCTTTTTAAGTCAATAATAAAGCTGGAAATGTTAATTTACATGTACTATAGTTGCAAGTCGACAGTACCAGGTACGAGTTTGGTGTAAATGGCTCCATATAAAATGGTTGCTTCAGAGTTGAGTGGACTAAAGAAACAACTGGAATATTTTCTCGAGAAGAAGTTTATTTTACCAAGTGTTTCCTCGTGTGGTGCGCTAGTGTTGCTAATTAATAAGAAGGACGACGGTATGAGGTTGTGTGTTGACTACAGAAAAATGAATAAAGTTACTATCAAGAACATGTATCCTCTTCCATGAATTGATAATATGATGGATATACATGGCAACAAAACTCGTGCCCACAGGTACCCACTTGAACCCTACCTAAAGTTGATGGGGAAAACCCACTTTAGCTGGGTTTGAGTTTTCCCCCATTACAAAATATGGGGACTGGTTGGGTAATTGGGACACTAGTACCCACCCCGAACTTGCCTCGTTTATTTTAATATGTACATTATTATTTATTTATAATAATTTAAAATACTAAACATGTGGCTAATGTTTGGATATTTTGATTTATATTTATTATTTAAAATATTTGAAATGTATGTATGGAATTTTTTGAAGTTGTTTTATTTTATTATTTATAATGTAATTTGATTTTGGAAATAATAAGTATTTCTATTAAAAAATGATTTCACTAAATGGATAGTGGCGGGGCGGGGATACCCGAATCCAACCTGAAGTCGTTTGGGTTGGGTTTGGATTTTAATTCTCCATCCTTGTTTGGGTTTAGGGCGGGGAACGAGGATTGTTTATGGATTCAGGTTTAGGTTTAGGGGAGGTAATAACCGTCCCCCACCCTCCCTGTTTCCATCCCTACTGATGGATCAGTTGGTGGGTGCTCGTGTGTTTAACAAGATAGATTTCAGGTCCAGTTATCATCAGATTTGTGTGAAACCATAAAATGTTTCGAAGACTGCATTTAGGACGAGGTATGGTCATTATGAGTATACTGTAATTGACATTTGGACTATCTAATGCACATGGAGTATTAATTGAGTATATGAATAAGATTTATAATTCGTACTTAGATAAGTTTGTTGTTGTGTTTATAGACGATATTTTGGTGTATTCTAAGATCGACGAAGAGCGCGCATAACATCTACGAGTTATGTTGTAGGTTTTATGATAAAAGAAGCTATATTTAAAGTCATCTAAGTGTGAGTTTTGGTTGAAGGAAGTGAGTTTTCTCGGTCATGTGATTTCTAGTGGAGGGATTGCATTTGACCCATAAAAAGTTGATGTTATGTTACAGTGGGAGACTCTGAAGCCTATTATGGAGATTAGAAGTTTGTTGGGATTGGATAGTTATTACAGGAGGTTCATTGAAGGTTTTTTCAAGATTAGCATTGTCATTGACTCAGTTGACTCGAAAGACTCAAGCTTAAGTTTGGGATGTGGAATTTGAGGAAAGTTTTAGAGAACTCGGGAAGAAGTTGACGACTGCTTATGTGTTAATTTTATCAAGTCCAAGTGAGTCCTTTGTGGTGTATTATGATACGTCAAAGGTGGTTTTAGGTGGTGTGTTGATGCTGAATGGTCAGGTTGTGACTTATGCTTCTCGATAATTTAAAATTCATGAAAGGAACTATCCTATGCATGATCTAGAACTAGAAATTGTAGTTTTTGTGTTGAAATTTGGAGACATTATCTTTTTGGTTCCAGATTCAGGTATTTAGTGATCACAATGTCATACCCTAAATTTGTTCGCATTATTGTAAACAATCAATTTATGTTACTAGGTCATTTTCAAACTAATTTTTGGTGTTATTATATTTTATTTAAAATATTTTATTCTCATATTTACATTTATTTATATTTAATTTAGATATAACAAAACCAATTAGGTTTTATTTTATTGTTACCTTTTGGGAAACTCATCTAAAAAATCTAAATGGCCTATTAAGTTTGTTGAGAAGCCCATGTTGGATTCAGTTTAAATAAACAAAAATATTTAATTAATTATTATCTATTTTTTTGTGGTTGACCGAAGTTAACATTTCTTTTTAATTATTATCATATGTATTTTTTATAATTATTTATTTTTATTTTATTACAAAATATATGTTGTTTGTTTATTTGGGTTTACCCGAGGTCAACATTTTTTTATATAGATATTATTTAATTACTTAAATTTATCATTGTGATACGGTGGGAGAACTGACTTGAGGGTTTTGCGTTTTATCGCAAATGTTGCGGTTAGCAAGAGTCGCCACCGACTTTTCTTTTATCCAAAAGGAAAGGTGAAAAAGCACAGGAAAGACCTTTGAGATGTTTTCTTGAGTTCGAGGGGTAGATTATAAAAAGGGAAGGTATTAGCACCCTTTTCATCCATGGTTTTCCATGGGCTCTTAGTTACTTGTTAAATCACTTGCTTTTGTTGTTTGAAAATGTGTTTGGTGTGGTTTTGAAAGTATTTTGTAAAAGAGGCCATTCGTTTAGGCAATCTTTGTAATGATTCTCGTTCGTAAGAATGTATACAGAGATGTTTATCTTTTTGAAAATGTTTTCAATGTTTGTAAAATGTTTGGAAATGTGTGTTTGTTTTGAAAATAGCAAGGATAGTTGTTTGGAAATAGAGAAAGTAACTAGAAGTAATCTACCTACTCAAATGTCTTTCTTGTGCATTTTCAATTCCTTTTACATTGTTGTCTTACCATTAATTTGGTAAGCAACCCTATCTTTGGATGTAAACGACGGGCGTGGGTCATCGTATAACCATGATTAGCAATGTTGCAAAGTATCTTAGCATTTTTTGAGGGACCAAGATCATTTTGTAAGGCAACTTTGAATAGCGCCATCTAGGGACTATGATCTTATACTTGTTTGTTTTGCCAAGATATTTCGCATGCGTAATATGGCCATTTTTGTATAAGGCAACCAAGTGGAGAAACCCTAAGGATGCTTGTGTGCAAGTGTGTTATTTTCATGCTTTGATTTTGTCTTGGATTAGGGTTTTCTATTTGATTTGTTTTTATCTTGCCATTCAAACCCTAATTACTAGCATGGTATATAAAAGCGATAAATTGCGTAATTTAAAGATGACTACGCTATTACAACATTTTTATGGGAAGGGGGAATACAAATTTGAATGGGGATTTGCAAGAATGTAAATCTAAATAATCTATTACAACCAAATCGAATTTGTACGAATATTGGAATAAACAAATACAATATTTAAATATGCAATATTATGTACATGCAAGAAAAAAATTTTGTTTTGTTTTTTATGTAAAAAAGTTTTGAACTAATCCTAACAATTTAAGAGAAGGAAATTAATTCTTAAAAAGGGGTTAACCCTAATTTCTAAATTAAAGTAAAGCTTTTTAAGTATTATCTTTTTGTGTATTTTTTTGTATTAAAATAATAAGTAATATTTGGTGAAAATATTTAGTCTTTTTATATGCCAAAAATAAACATTTACAAGTGTATAAACAAAGGATAAAAATATATCTAATTTTAATTTATTTTTTACAAGTTTATTTTAAGAAAGATAATTAGTATATATCTAAAATGAAAATATATATTTTTATGTGAAAATAAAGTAAAATAAAATAAAATGCAATATTTATCATATTTATGTTTTTTATGATTTTTTTATATTTAAGAAAAATATTTAATAAAACAAAAAAATAAAATAAAATAAATAAATAATAAAGATGGGCCAGGGGTGCTGTAAGGAGACAGGGAGTAATATGTTAGCAAAAACACTAAGGCCCAAAGAAACAAGTCCATCCTGCAAAACAACAAAAAATGAAAATGGAAAAATATGAAGAAAAAAAAACAAAAGGTAGCGCCAAGGTTCGAACCCATGACCTGGGTCTCACCAGCGCGCTACCTTGCCACTGGGGTGGTGTTGTACCCCAAAATTTGCCCTCCCATTTCCTCAATATTTTCTCACCACAAGACCCTTGGAGCTCAAGATCCAGTTAGGGTTTGCTCTGCTCAAGACTCCTCCTTGCACTGTTGACCCAAATTAGGGTTTGAGTTTGCACAAAGATGTTTTGACCCAAAATGTCCAAGATGACTTTCATGCTTCATGTTGGACTCACAAGTTTATCCATATCAAGTTTCAAGCCTTGATTCCAATCTTTGCCCAGTCAATTGGACAGTTGACCTAGAAATCAGCTGTATTGGGGAAAAAGTCAACTGTGGTCAATTGACAGTCAAACCTCATGAAATTTGACCCACATAAACATTATGAACTCATATGAATAATTTGGTCAAGTTTGGATCAAAATTCCACAAGAAATTTGATCAGATCACCAAAAGGGCAAAATGGTCATTTTTAGGGTTTTGATTGCACAAAGGCAATTTTTGACTGTTTGACCTAGCCAATGGCAAACCAAGCTCACATATGGACTCAAGGACCCCATGGAATTGTCTTGACATATTCAAAAAGTTCAAAAGATCCCAAATGCACAAGATTGACAGATGAATTTTCCAGTCAATTGATCAATTTTTGACTGTATACTGAAAAGTCAAACTTTGACTTTTTGGTCAAAATCAAGTGCCAAGATTCATTTTTCATCAAGACATGCCAAAATATGAAACTTGTTCATCAAGAAATCAAAAAACATAAATTAGGGTTTGAAATGAAGAATTTTCATAACTTAGAATTTTTCTAAGTTATGAAAATCCCTAATTTTTTCCTAACTTTGTCCCATTTTTTCATCAAGATACATTTGGATTCAAGGAAAGCTCAAAACATGAAAGTTATAGTCCATTTCAAAATCTACAACTTTGATTCACAAAGTTTCCTCAAAAGAAGCTTGTAGCTCAAGTTATGATTTTTGGAACAAGGGTGCAAAACATTCTTAACTTAGAAAAATTTTGACCTATTCTAGGCAGGATTTTTGCCTAACTTCATGGCCACTTTTCACATGCTTCCACTTGGAATCTCAACTTGCATTACAAATATGGATTGTAGTACACATTCCAAGCTTTCCAAAATGTCCAAGAACTCATCAAACACCCTTGTGGTTAGGGAGAATCGAATTTGGCAATATGGGCAAAAGTCACTTTGTTCATGAGCCATTTCCATGTTCATAACTTGTGCATTTTCAAATTCATCATGAGCAAGCTAGTTACAGGCCTCTAATCCTTTTCTTACTTAATAATTAAATGCCAATCCATTGTTCCAAGGCATTATTTTGTGCATTTGGTCATTGTATAAAGAATTAAGCCTTAATTGGAAAAAGCACTTTATCCATTTTTGAAAAGTATGGCTTTATGTCAAGTTTGCAAATCAAGAAGTACAATGCAAATCTTTTTGGCACAAGTTCAGGGACATCACACACTGATCAATATGGATTGAGGCAGCATACTTGAGGGGCCTAGGAAAGTTTGTAAACCAACTTGTCATTTTTTGCTTAAGTTAGAAGAAACCTTGCATAACCAACACAATCTCACATTTCTGCCAAAAGAAGCCAAAGTAAACTTGTTAGACACATTCCAAATATCAAACCTAAGCTAAGGCACGAGATAACCACCTTCCAAACCTCATCATTCATCAAAACACCCTCCTACTGCAAAAAACAGAGTCACCTCTGCAGTTGGACTTCCATAACTCAATCCATTCGTGCGCCTTAGCCAAAACCAGTTCATACACACTCCATACCACCTATACAAACTATCCCAAGCATTGGACACGACCTGTAACACATCTAACCAACTTCACCATTTTCACTTTTTCTGTTTTTCAGGTTGACTTCCATAGCTTGATTCATTTGGTTTCAAAGCAAGCTAAAGGTTGGAGAAGCATCCTTGACCTTCAAGCAAGCTGTACAAGTCCTCACATTGCACTGAAAGTACCTCCATTGCCAGACACGATCCAAGCTGAACAGGTAAGTTCATGGACTTCTATCTCTCAATCTAGGAAGAGTTAGCTTTAAGTTTATGAATGAAAAATGCTCTACTCATGGCCCTGAAGCTACACATATATTTACTTTCCATTTATATTGCATGTGCTGAGAGAATTTGGAACCTGAACATTAGAAAAAACTTAGGTTAAGAATTAGGGATGGAGAAATTCTCTCTCATTTCTGAGAGTTAGATCAAGTTCTTGGTATGTATGGAATCGTGGTTTGATGCTTGACATTTTTCATGTTATAAGTTTGTGCTAAAAGTCCAGGAATCAGGATGTTTGAACAAGGTGGGAAAGGCGCGCGTTTTTGACATTTTTGTTGTTGGAGGTTGAAGACAACCTCTATGGGCTGGGCCTGAGATATTTTTCCTTTTTGCACCACTGTATTTCACATGCACCCCCTTGGCCCATTGTGTTTTATTTTTATTATTTTTGACTTTTGATTTTTTTTTCTGACTTATTTATTTTTGTCAAAATATAAAAAATATAAAAAATATTTTTCTCACAATTTTTACATTTTATTTGATATTTATTTGGTTTCATTTAGTTTTATATGTAAATAAATACATAATACCTTTTATTAAAAAATACAAAAAATAATACAAACACTTTTATTTTCTGATTTTTATTTTATTTTACCTTTGAAAACATTTTATAAAAAATATACTTTTTTTTTTGTAAATATTAAATATTTTATTTTTGTACATATTTAATATATTTAGTAAATAATATAAATACTTAATATTTATTATAATATTTAGGATAAAAAAGATAAAAAATAATACATTTTATTTTTATTAATATTTAACTTAAAAAAATCACTTTTTTTCAATATACTTCCTTTTTTATTTATTTTTTGTATATAATTAATAAATATTGCATATATTATATAATAAATACCTTTTTATTTATAAAATTAAGGTTTTCCCCTAAACATGTAAAAATACCCAAAATTATTCATTTTTTATTTTTGTTTATTTGTCACATAAAAATACCTTTTACATACATATAAAAATCATTTTTTGCATCTTGCATTTTTATCTCATTTTATTTAATTATTGTGCAATTAATTAATTTGTATAATTCAATTTGGATGTAATAGTTAGATTTAAATTTCTTGCTAAAATATCCCCATTTGAACATTTGTACCCCCCATCCCATAATTTGTGTTGTAATAATTTAGGACCTTTAAATTCCGCATTTAAAAGCTTTCTAAATATGCCATGTTAGAATTAGGGTTTTGTATGCAAATCAAAAACAACAAATAGTTTGACATAAATTCAAGATAAACAAGCATGAAAATGGACAACACTAATCACACTTGCACCCCTAGGGTATTCCACTTGTTGCCTTCAATAATGGGCCATGTTGCATGTTAGGTGTCTTTGGCAAAACAAAACAATAACAAATGATCATAGTCCCTCGATGACGCTTTCGAAAGTTGCCTAAAAATGATCAAGTCCCTTAAAGGAAAAGTTGCCAAAGACACTTGGCACCATTGCAATCATGGTCTAAACGATGACCCGCACCCGTCCCGTTCACATCCTAACACAAGATTGTCCACCAAATACAATGTTGGAACAAAATTGTTAAAAGGGTTAAAACATAACAAAGATCTTTGAGAAATTTAAGGTAGATAGCTCTTGGTTACTTGCCAACTTGCAAAACAAAAACACTTGCCTATTTTTTTCAAAACCACACATCACAACACTTTTAAAACAACTTTCACAAACATTGAAAACTTTTCAAAAGACATACACCTTTGTATACATCCCAACATGGATCATTACAAAGGTTGCCACCACATTGGCCTCTTTTCAAAACATTTTCAAACCCACACACAAAGCACCATTTCAAAAAATTGAAAATCAAGGCAAGTTGATCTAAGCAAGTAACTAAGAGCCCATGGATAACCATGGATAGAAAGGGTGCTAATACCTTCCCTTTCTATAATCTACTCCCCGAACCCAAGAAAACATCTCAAAGGTTTTTGCTGTGCTTTTTAACCTTTCCTTAGGATAAAATAAAAAGTCGGTGGCGACTCTTGCTCAACCGAAACATTTGCGAAAACAAACGCAAAACCTCAAGTCAGTTCTCCCACCGTATCACAGAACTGGCGACTCTGCTGGGGAAAACTTAAAAGTGGAGTAACCTTAGGGCTTAGATCACCCTCTTGCATGAATAATTGTTTGCTTTGATTGCTTTATATCTTAGTTCTCTTGTTTGGGTTTGCAATCCTACACCCGGATTTGAGGAAACATTCATAGATAGCAATACGTTGTGGAAACTGTGCGGGGTATACCGACATGGTTGAAGCAATAGCTATATTAGTGTGACATATTTGTGAGTACCGGTAACCCTTGAGTTCAATCAAGGAGAGTACGGGGCCGCTGAGTGATGTCACTAAGCACTAATGACCTAGAACCTTACTTGACCATCTTGGCATTTCATTAGGGGTAGTGAGATGACCGGCTTTGGTGCAGTCCGAAGTTGGTAGATACTCGATACTACACTCATTGAGGGTTGTTTTCTTGGAATATTTTGGTCGATAGTTAAGTGGCTAAACCAAAACAATGAACATGGAAAACAATCCAATGATATTGAGCTCCTTAGAACCCGGTTACTATTTATAGGACAGGTTTTTAAGCCAACTACACTCAAGAGGGTACTTACCTATGAAACCCCATGTAAGCCTGAAACTAGGGTTTTGTGTGATTTGCTTGTACATATGTTTGTGCATACATCATGAACATCATAAAGCATCATATGCATTCACTAACCATTTCAAGGGTTTAGATCTTCATCTTTATTCTTGTTTTGTAGGTCATGGAAATTCTTCGCAGGAAAACTATCCAAGTCAACCTTGTGAGAATCCCTCCTCAACTCAAGGAGCTCACATCCAGGATTCCGGAAAGCTCTCCCTTTAGTGAAAGACATGGTAGACTGCTCAGCCTAGTCAACACCAGCATTGAAGAGGACATGATGAAGGTGTTGTTCCAGTTCTTTGACCCTCTTCACCACTGTTTCACTTTCCCCGACTACCAGTTGGTGCCCACTTTGGAGGAATTTTCTCAACTCCTGAGAATTCCTATTCTTAATCAACTACCCTACAACGGTACGAAAAAAGAACCAACGCCTGAAGATGTTGCTCAAGCACTACACTTGCAACCATCTGACATCAAGGGGCATTAGGAAACTAGAAGCGGTGTCAAAAGCTTCTTGGCAAAATTCTTGTTTGAGAAGGCACAAGAATGTTGGAATTCATTGGACCTACGAGCCTTTGAAGAAATTGTGGCACTCCTCATTTATGGGTTGGTCTTGTTCCCAAATCCTGACCAGCTTGTAGATGTCAACGCCGTCAAGATCTTCTTATCCAGAAATCCAAAACCAACATTGCTTGGGGACATTCTTCACTCATTTTACACACGAACAATGAGAAAAAGGGGTGTTCTCATGTGCTGTACTCCTCTCCTTGCAAGGTGGTTTATTTAGCACCTTCCACAATCTGTCTTGAAGAATGACCAAGGCTTAAGGTGGTCACAACGGTTGATGACCCTCACTCACTCTGATGTACATTGGTGTTCTCGGTCCAGAGAAAATGTCATCATCGTCGATCTTTGTGGAGAGTTCCCTAATGTTCCATTACTTGGCATTAGAGGAGGCATCACCTACAACCCTTGTCTAGCTTTGAGACAATTTGGATATGCACGAAGAGATGGCCCTCACGACATGTTGATTCCTGACCTAGTTTTTGACTTCGACAACGATGCGCAAGGACTTCACCAAAGATTCATCAGAGCTTGGAGGATGCCTAACAAGGTTGACAGCAAGACACTGGGGCACAAGAACTCCATCCCTCTTGAGCCTTACCTCAAATGGGTACGAACCCGAGCCCAGAGTCTAATGATGCCTTACCCTCATGTTCTCCCTGTGATTAAAGAGCTCGTTAAGGAAGGAGAGGTTCCCTACACCATCCTATATCCAGACATGCCTACATCGTGGGAGGAGATGCAGAAGAGTTGGATCCAACTCAAGGAGGAACGAAACACTTTTGAAGCCAGCTTCTACGCCAGCGAGAAGAAGGTTTTAGAGCTTACCCGCCGACTCCACGAGGAAGAGACCCTTAACACCTACATCGCACCAAAGAGGATACGCAATGTCTTTTTACCTTAAGAAGTTTTTTGTAATATTTGGCCCATGGGGCATTTATGTACTGACAAATTTCTTCTTATTAATATGACGTGCGTTCTTTTTGTTTGCAACAATTTTGAATGTTCTAAATCCTTGAATGCATTGCATACATAAGCATATCATTCATCATGCACATAAGCAGGTCTCCACACCAGGTTTCCTTATCTTTCTGCTGTTTATTTCAGTAAGATGGATCTCGAATAGACGGTCAAGGACTTGCAGTCTCAGAATTCACAGTCTCAACAACTCCTGATGACCTTGGCTAAGGGTCAGGAAGATCTGAAAGCCCTGCTGGGGAACAAAGAGCAAGTGAAAAAGAAGAAGAAAAGAATCGGGGTGGCTACCCTAGGAAGAAGGTTTGAGGGCGAAGCCAGAAGAGTCCTTGAATTTCCCCCTACATCTGAAGAGGGAACCAGTAAAGGGAATGCGGCTGCAGTACCTTCCGAATCCGAGGTTGAAGAAGAGGAGGCTGAAGAGGACGAAGACTACTCTGATCAACAATACCCGCCCGCTGATGATAAGTACAAAGGCTTGGAAGATAGGTTGGCAGCTATGGAGCTGCAGAGAGTTCCCAGCTTAGATTTCGAAGATTTGGGATTAGTTGCTGGAATTGTGATCCCCCCCGAAGTTCAAAGTGCCAGCTTTTGCAAGATATGACGGGCTATCCTGCCCGAAGATGCATCTCAGATCATATGTAAGGAAGATCCAACCTTACACTGCCGACAAGAACCTTTGGATCCATTTCTTTCAGGATAGCCTTTCTGGGGCTCAACTCGAGTGGTTCTATCAGCTGGATGGAGCCAGTATCCGAAACTGGGAGGACCTGGCTACCGCATTTTATAAATAATATCAGTACAATTCTGACTTCGCTCCCACGCGTACCCAACTCTAGGGTATGTCACTGGGGACGGGCGAAGGATTCAAGGAGTATGAGCAAAAGTGGAGAGACCTGGCTGGCAGGGTGCAGCCACCGCTAACTGACCGAGAACTTGTTGACATGTTCTTAGGGACCTTGTCAGGTCCGTTCTTTAACCATCTGATTGGTAATTCTTCTGCTGGGTTTACAGATTTGATCTTGACTAGTGAGAGAATAGAAGCTGGTATCAAGCGGGGAAGATACAGAAAGGTGCCGCTGCGATTACTGAAAAGAAGCCCTTCAAGAAGGAAGCCAGTACTGTTTATGGTCCCAGAAGACAAGTTAAGCCGGAACGCCGCCAAGCTGTTAATGCATTGGTAATTTTAAAGCTTGTTGCTGCTCCTCAGCAGTTCAACCAACCAAGGGGTGAGAGACCCAAAAGACAATACACTCGGCTCAGTATGACCCTGTCTCAGATTTTGCCGCAACTACTGTCAACCAATCTGGTAACTGTCAAAGAAGCTCCGAAGGTAGTGAACACAGCTTCTCCAAAGTACAACCCCAACGCCCGTTGCGCTTATCACTCTGATAGCCCGGGGCATACTACGGACGATTGCTGGGCTCTGAGGAATAAGGTTGAAGACCTTATTGATGCTAAGGAAATACAATTTGAGGCGCCCGAAAGGCCCAATGTTATGACTACTCCCATGCCCCAGCATGGAGTGAATGTTGTGGAAGAAGACCAGTATGTGGCCTCCGTGGAAGATATTGTTACCCCGTTGTTGACTATCAAAAGGAATCTGTTGCTAGCCGGTTTATTTTCGGGATGTGGTGAAGATTTCCTTCTATGTGCTGTTTTGCCTTTTGGTTGTCCTTTGCTGAAATCAGGTATCCAAAGCCTGATGGATAGCAAAGAAATCTTGTTCGAGAAGATTGTTGTTCCTGCTGTCCCTGCCGAAGAAGTTTCTATTGTCACTATTTTCAACAAGCCTCCTAAGGCTCCTTCAAAGAAGCCTGTCAAAATCATGTCCACTCAGAAGATTGCTCCTATCATCATTACTGTTCTGGGGCCTCTCCCTTATACATCCGAAAAAGCTGTCCAATGGCACTATGGGGCAGACGTTTATGTTTTGGGAGTAAAGCAAGAGTTTGATGCTAGTACCGGCGTCAGTAACATCACTGGGCCTGCCAAAATTACTCGCAGTGGTAGGCTGTTCTCGCCAGATATTACGCCACCAGCTATTCAGAAACCCCTTGTCATCACACCTGCAAGTGTGCATGTTCCACTTCCTAATCAAGTTCCTGTTTCTACCCCTGCTGCCGAGTCATCTGACGCTCGGGGCAAAGGGATTGCTACTGATTTTCCTGCCCTGACGGAGGCACCGAAAACAACCACTGTTGAAGCCTCCCAGCAAGAGATGGAGGAGATCCTCAAGATTATCAAGAAAAGTGATTTCAATGTAGTTGAGCAGTTGGGGCACACCCCATCAAAGATTTCTATGCTATCACTGTTGTTGTGTTCAGAGGCCCACGCCAAGGCCCTGATCTCCTTCCTAAAGACGGCCCATGTGCCACAAGAAACATCTGCTGATCAATTTACTGATTTTGTGGCTAACTTGACTGCTGATAATGGTCTGGGCTTCTCTGACGCTAATCTGACTGCAAAAGGAAAGAACCATAATGACGCCCTGCATGTCTCTATTGAATGCAGGGGCACTACTCTTGCCCATGTGTTGGTAGACACCGGTTCTTCATTGAATGTATTGCCCAAGAAAGCCTTAGACAGGTTAGATTGTGAGGGTTTGGAGCTCAAGCCTAGTAACATTGTTGTCCGGGCCTTTGACAGTTCGAAAAGGATGGTACATGGCGAAGTTGACATCCCAATCAGGGTTGGTTCTCAAGTTTTTGATTCTACTTTCTATGTGATAGACATCCTTCCATCCTACTCTTGTTTGCTGGGTCATCCATGGATCCACAAGGCTGGAGCTGTGACCTCCACACTACATCAGAAGCTTAAATACCCGGTTAGGGGGAAGATTGTTACAGTTCAAGGGGAAGAAGAGTATATGGTCAGCCACCTTAACTCGTTCCGGTACATATAAATGGATGGGGAATTCATTGAGACTCCATTCCAGCACTTTGAAGAGGTGCCTCAGACACTGGCGTCAGCTGAAACTGTGATTGAAGACCCTCCTTTGAAGATGGCTTCCTTAAAGGATGCCCGGGCTGTGATTGAGAAGGGTGAGTGTGCAAACTGGGGCCGGCTTCCTGACTTCACTCCAAAGACTGACAAGTTTGGTTTGGGTTTCACTGCAGAGGCTCAGAGGGTTGTTCGTAAAGCAAGGATTGGAAGACCTCCTGTGTTCATCACCAACCCGGGAGTAAATGCTATTGAAGACGAAGTGGAGGAATCTGAATTCGACAGCTGGATCTACCCAACAACTGACAGTGGACCAAGCAACTGGACTGCCAAAGACTTCACACCTATTACTTTTGTCACTCAGTAATGAACTCTTTTGTTTTCAATTTGTAACAAACAATATGTTGAAACTTTTATGGCTCGGTGTCCTACCCGGGGCACCGTGGCTCCATTTGTGAGGGCTTTTGTATGACATTTTCATATATCATTAATCAAAACATTGGACGTTTGTTGCATTTCAAAATCTTGCACTCCTTTTCTTTCTTTATTATATATTGCAAAACAGCTATATTTACACACACTCACTTATACAGGTTCAAATGCACTCTGGATCTCACTGGTAATGACTATGCTACTGCCAGTTATGACTTCGAAAATCCGATCAACTTAGCCGAAGACGAAGGTGAAGATGATTGCGAAGTGCCTGGTGAACTTGCAAGACTGCTACTCCAGGAAGAGAGGGCCATTCAGCCACATGAAGAGCCAGTGGAAACGGTAAATCTGGGTACTGAGACAGACAGAAAGGAAGTCAAGATTGGTGCCAATCTAGAGCTCAGTGTGAAACAACGGTTGATTCAGATGCTGCATGACTAATGGAAATCTTTTCTTGGTCTTACGAAGACATGCCTGGTTTGGATACCGACATTGTGGTTCATCACCTACCTACCAAGGAAGATTGCCCTCCGGTAAAACAGAAGGTCCGCCGCATGCGCCCAGAAATGTCCGAGAAAATCAAAGCCGAGGTTATGAAACAATTTGATGCCGGGTTTCTAGCAGTGACTTCTTACCCTCAGTGGATTGCCAACGTGGTTCCGGTGCCAAAGAAAGATGGTAAGGTCCGAATGTGTGTTGATTACAGGGATTTGAACAGGGCCAGTCCCAAGGATGATTTCCCTCTGCCTCATATCGACGTTCTAGTTGACAATACTGCTCAGCATAAAGTTTTCTCCTTCATGGATGGCTTCTCCGGTTATAATCAGATCAAGATGGCTCCTGAAGACATGGAGAAGACCACTTTCGTTACTCAGTGGGGCACCTTTTGCTACAAGGTCATGCCATTTGGGTTGAAAAATGTTGGGGCAACTTACCAACGTGCCATGGTTGCTTTATTTCATGATATGATCCACCATGAGATCGAAGTGTACGTCGACAATATGATTGCAAGGTCCCAAACTGAGGAGGAACACCTTGACCATCTACGGAAGCTGTTTGACCGTCTGAAGTTGTACAAGCTGAGGTTGAACCCGAACAAGTGCACCTTTGGGGTGAGATCAGGAAAATTGCTAGGCTTCATTGTAAGCGACAAAGGCATTCAAGTGGACCCCGCCAAGGTGAAAGCCATAAAAGAGATGCCAACTCCCAAGACAGAGAAAGAAGTCAGAGGCTTTCTAGGACGGCTGAACTACATTGCCCGATTCATCTCACATCTAACTGCTACCTGTGAACCAATCTTCAAGCTACTGAAGAAAGATCAAGTAGTACGTTGGAATGATGAATGTCAGGCCGCTTTTGAAAAGATCAAAGAGTATCTCCAAGAACCACCCATTCTTATGCCACCGGTTGAAGGGAGACCTCTAATCTTATACTTGACAGTACTTGACAACTCAATGGGGTGTGTGCTGGGGCAGCATGACGAGTCTGGCCGAAAAGAACACGCCATTTATTACCTAAGCAAAAAGTTTACCGACTGTGAGACTCGGTACTCACTGCTCGAGAAAACTTGCTGCGCTCTGGTATGGGCTGCTCGCCGGCTGAGACAGTATATGTTGACTCACACTACTCTGTTGATTTCAAAAATAGATCCGATAAAGTACATATTCTAAAAGCCCGCCTTGTCCGGAAGAATAGAAAGATGGCAAATGATCTTGACGGAATATGACATCCAGTACACGACTCAGAAAGCAATCAAGGGAAGTGTATTTGCAGACCATTTGGCACACCAGGCAGTGGACGATTACCAATCGATGAACTTTGAATTTCCAGACGAGAATATCATGGTAGTGACTGATTGTGAAGTACCTGGACCGGATGAAGGACCCGAGGAAGGATCCCGATGGTCTATGCATTTTGACGGAGCCTCGAATGCTTTGGGTAATGGAATCGGCGATGTGATCATATCCCCTAAAGGCACTCATACTCCACTCACCGCCCGACTATGTTTCAACTGCACCAACAATATGGCAGAGTATGAGGCATGCATCATGGGTCTTCAAGCTGCAATTGACTTAAGGATCAAGTTTCTGAGTGTATTCGGAGATTCCGCTCTCGTGATCAATCAGATCAAAGGCGAGTGGGATACGAAACACCCAAATCGTATTCCTTACAAGGAGTATGTGTTGACTTTGCTTCCCCACTTCGAGGAGATAACTTTTGAACACTTCCCAAGAGAAGAGAATCAGTTAGCGGACGCGTTGGCTACAATGTCTTCTATGTTCAAAGTCAAATGGGACAACGAGGCTCCCCGGATCATTATCTGGAAATTGGATGAACCTGCACATTGCTGCAATCTCGAGACCGAAGAGGTAACAGAAAAACCTTGGTATCATGAAGTGAAGAGGTACTTGGAAGCTCAAGAATACCCCGAAGGCGCATCTGTTAATGACAAGAAGTTCCTGAGAAGGTTTGCGGAAAAATTCTTCCTCAGCAATGGCATTCTCTACAAACGAAATCATGATTCAACCTTACTACGTTGTGTGGATAAGACTGAAGCGGAAAGGATCATGGCAGAGCTTCATGAAGGTACTTTCGGAACACATTCCAGTGGACATACCATGGCAAAGAAAATCCTTCGGGCAGGATATTTTTCGTCCACAATGGAAGCCGACTGTTATCAACACTCGCGAACTTGTCATAAATGCCAGATCTATGCTGATAAGGTGCATATTCCTACAGTTCCTCTGAACATCCTGACAGCGCCTTGGCCTTTTGCAATGTGGGGCATTGATATGATCGGTGAGATCCGACCTACAGCATCCAACGGGCATCGCTTCATCCTAGTAGCAATTGATTATTTCACGAAGTGGGTTAAAGCAGCTTCCTATGCTACCGTAACCAAGAGCGTCGTGGCACGGTTCATTCGGCATAACTTGATCTGTCGATACGGTCTACCTGAGAGGATCATTACGGATAATGGTACCAATCTTAACAACAAGATGATCACTGAGCTCTGCGAGAAATTCAAGATACAGCACCATAACTCTTCTCCCTACCGGCCGAAGATGAATGGAGCTGTCGAAGCAGCAAATAAGAACATCAAGAAGATTATGCAGAAGATGACAGTGACCTACAAAGATTGGCACGAAATGTTACCGTTTGCCCTACATGGGTACCGTACCTCAGCATGGATGTCAACAGGGGCAACTCCCTTTTCCTTGGTCTATGGCATGGAGGCGGTCTTGCCTATTGAAGTCCAGATACCCTCTCTCCGGATAATGAAGGATGCAGACTTGAGAGAAGATGACTGGATCCAGACTCAGCTTGATCATTTAAACCTAATTGACGAAAAGAGACTCACTGCTATTTGTCATGGTCAGACGTACCAAAAATGGATGATTAGGGCATTTAACAAGAAAGTCAGACGACAAGAGTATCAAGTCGGAGACCTGGTAATCAAGCGCATCATTCTTCCTTAAAGTGATCCCAGGGGCAAATGGACCCCTACGTACGAAGGGCCATTTGTGGTTAAACATATCTTCTCAAGAGGAGCTATGATTCTGACCACCATGGACGGTGACGACCTTCCTCACCCCGCCAATGCAGACATAGTAAAAAGATACTACGCATGAATAAAAGACCCGCTAGGTTGACACACCTAGGCAAAAACAAGGGCTTCCCGGCGAACCAAAAGGTTTCGGGCAAAAATAAGGGATGAAATAAAAAAATCTGTACACCCGGCAAGTCGAAAACCTGAAAAGGCGGCTTGGGCAAAAATGGGTATCCCGATGGACTGAAAACCCGAAAGGGCGGTCCAGGAAAAATTTAGGGATGGAGCGTAATACTATGTCTCATTGGATCACCTTGCATCCAGAATTCGGCATCAACTATCAGGCTCAGACGGCATCGATCAATCAGCTTCATCTTCAACTAAGTAGCAAAGTGATGAGACGTTTAAAGACATAAAGGCGATAGCAGAGTTGGAACCCAGTTGGATTATTTTGCACAAAACTGTTTTGTTTCCTTTTCATAAATTTGTATAAATTCTATTTCGCCCGGCGGCATCCTCTTACTAGGACGTCAGCCTCTTGTACAAAAACGCCTATTTACGGGCAAATTTCAAAATCAATACAAATTCACTTTTTTAGACAAATTATCCATTGTTTTTCCTTTTTTTGTTTTGTTTTGCGAAGAACGTCCAATGTTCATTTTTGATATATGCATTTGACATTAATTGCTAATCATGAATATTTGCATGCGAAACAAAGGATTAATTACGGGTGACGACGGAAACAGGGGCAATTTTGAATTGTCCAAAGCAGTCTAGTTGCTCTGTCCACAAAGGTACCAAGGTAAGTTCAGCTGAAGAATGAAACCAGGTTACCTCAATTCCTCACAGAGTAGTCCCAGCAAGTCAGCAATACTCTCCCCAAGCAGAGATAATCTACTGTCAACCTTAAGGAAGTTGAGCATCCCCAGAAGATCTCAACATTCCCCAGCAGATTATAGGCATTCCTCAGCAAGCATCCCCGGTAGTCTTAATATAAGATTGTTCCCCGGGAAGATACTAACACCCCAGTACAGTCTGAAAAGTTTCCCCAGGAAAGTGGAATCCATATCCCCAGCAGGTCTTGGAGCTTATCCCCAGTAGATTCTGGAAGCTTATCGCCTGAAGAGTACATACGTCTCTCCTAGATTTCATTCAAAGGTTATTTCCCACCAGGGTGTAACTGGGTTATCCTCACCTAATTATCACGGAAAGATCGTCCTCAGCGAAGTTCTTCCCATCCCCAGCGAAGTTTATCGTTGAAATCCCCGGCGGAGTCTATCGTTGAAATCCTCAGCGGAGCTCTCATCAAAACCTCAGCGAAGTATCTCTTCCCACAGAGTAATTCCCCTCAGAGTAATCTCTCCAACAAGTTTGTTCCTCAACGGAGTCATCTTCTCCTACCGGTTTATTCTCACAACCATCATCCCCAGCAGAAGCGAAGAACTCTACTCTTCAACATCAGCCCAGGATTTGACTCCCCGGCCAATCGTAAAGGATTTATTTTCCTAGACAAAAATACATACATAGACATTTCATATTTCATACATCCTGCTTACATACATGATAAAGTGCATACAACACTATCTCATTTTGAGCATCATGACATCATGCATCTCATACATCATGACATTACATACAACTGATGTTTTGCCTTTTCAGGAAAAGATCAATCTAAGAGATGATTACTATCAACTATCACAATTCCAGATTCGATACCTGTATCTAGCCAGGGCATGTCTACATGAGAGTTTGAAGATCAACCCCTGTAACAAGCCAGGAAATTATCTTTCATTCTCAGGTCAGAGGTCTACACCTGTATCCAGCCAGGAAAGCTATCTCTACCAACCTTTTGCAATTCCAGATTCGATATCTGCATCCAGCCAGGGCATGTCTGTAGATGACAATTCCAAATTCGATACCTGTATCCAGCCAGGGCACATCTGTAGACAACAATTCCAGATTCGATTCTTGTATCTAACCAGGGCACATCTGTGAGCAACCAATTGTAGATTCGATACTTGTATCTAGCCAGGGCATATCTGCATGAAGAGACTAAAGATCAACACCTGTAGCAAGCCAGTAAAACATCTTTCTTTATCAAAGTACGCAAGTTCTCGTTAAGGAATCTCTTATGCGATCAACACTTCCAAATGGCATCTATAAGCCCATTCCCGATAAGGTTCTGTCACGCCTCCAGATGGCATCTATAAGCCCATCCTCCTATCCATCCTATCTCCAAATTGCATCTATAAGCCCATTCCCGCCATCACATTGCTGATACTCCATCATGCGAGTGCAAATTTCCGGGCACTCTAGTGTCCAATCTCCTTTTACCCTCGAGTCGCGAAAGGCAAACTTTCCAATCTAACTCTTCAGGTTCAAGAAGATTGAACAGGGGCAACTGTTGTACCCCAAAATCTGCCCTCACATTTCCTCAATATTTTCTCACCACAAGACCCTTGGAGCTCAAGATCCAGTTAGGGTTTGCTCTGCTCAAGACTCCTCCTTGCACTATTGACCCAAATTAGGGTTTGAGTTTGCACAAAGATGTTTTGACCCAAAAGGCCCAAGATGACTTTCATGCTTCATGTTGGACTCACAAGTTTATCCATACCAAGTTTCAAGCCTTGATTCCAATCTTTGCCCAGTCAATTGGACAGTTGACCTAGAAATTAGTTGTATTGGGGAAAAAGTCAACTGTGGTCAATTGACAGTCAAACCTCATGAAATTTGACCCACATCAACATTATGAACTCATATGAACCATTTGGTCAAGTTTGGATCATAATTCCACAAGAAATTTGATCAGATCACCAAAAGGGCAAAATGGTCATTTTTAGGGTTTTGACTGCACAAAGGCAATTTTTGACTGTTTGACCTAGCCAATGGCAAACCAAGCTCAAATATGGACTCAAGGACCCCATGGAATTGTCTTGACATATTCAAAAAGTTCAAAAGATCCCAAATGCACAAGATTAACAGATGAATTTTCCAGTCAATTGATCAATTTTTGACTGTATACTAAAAAGTCAAACTTTGACTTTTTGGTCAAAATCAAGTGCCAAGATTCATTTTTCATCAAGACATGCCAAAATATGAAACTTGTTCATCAAGAAATCAAAAATCATAAATTAGGGTTTGAAATGAAGAATTTTCATAACTTAGAATTTTTCTAAGTTATGAAAATCCCTAATTTTTTCCTAACTTTGTCCCATTTTTTCATCAAGATACATTTGGATTCAAGGAAAGCTCAAAACATGAAAGTTATAGTCCATTTCAAAATCTACAACTTTGATTCACAAAGTTTCCTCAAAAGAAGCTTGTAGCTCAAGTTATGATTTTTGGAACAAGGGTGCAAAACATTCTTAACTTAGAAAAATTTTGACCTATTCTAGGCAGGATTTTTGCCTAACTTCATGGCCACTTTTCACATGCTTCCACTTGGAATCTCAACTTGCATTACAAATATGGATTGTAGTACACATTCCAAGCTTTCCAAAATGTCCAAGAACTCATCAAACACCCTTGTGGTTAGGGAGAATCGAATTTGGCAATATGGGCAAAAGTCACTTTGTTCATGAGCCATTTCCATGTTCATAACTTGTGCATTTTCAAATTCATCATGAGCAAGCTAGTTACAGGCCTCTAATCCTTTTCTTACTTAATAATTAAATGCCAATCCATTGTGCCAAGGCATTATTTTGTGCATTTGGTCATTGTATAAAGAATTAAGCCTTAATTGGAAAAAGCACTTTATCCATTTTTGAAAAGTATGGCTTTATGTCAAGTTTGCAAATCAAGAAGTACAATGCAAATCTTTTTGGCACAAGTTCAGGGACATCACACACTGATCAAGAGGGATTGAGGCAGCATACTTGAGGGGCCTAGGAAAGTTTGTAAACCAACTTGTCATTTTTTGCTTAAGTTAGAAGAAACCTTACATAACCAACACAATCTCACATTTCTGCCAAGAGAAGCCAAAGTAAACTTGTTAGACACATTCCAAATATCAAACCTAAGCTAAGGCACGAGATAACCACCTTCCAAACCTCATCATTCATCAAAACACCCTCCTACTGCAAAAAACAGAGTCACCTCTGCAGTTGGACTTCCATAACTCAATCCATTCGTGCGCCTTAGCCAAAACCAGTTCATACACACTCCATACCACCTATACAAACTATCCCAAGCATTGGACACGACCTGTAACACATCTAACCAACTTCACCATTTTCACTTTTTCTGTTTTTCAGGTTGACTTCCATAGCTTGATTCATTTGGTTTCAAAGCAAGCTAAAGGTTGGAGAAGCATCCTTGACCTTCAAGCAAGCTGTACAAGTCCTCACATTGCACTGAAAGTACCTCCGTTGCCAGACACGATCCAAGCTGAACAGGTAAGTTCATGGACTTCTATCTCTCAATCTAGGAAGAGTTAGCTTTAAGTTTATGAATGAAAAATGCTCTACTCATGGCCCTGAAGCTACACATATATTTACTTTCCATTTATATTGCATGTGCTGAGAGAATTTGGAACCTGAACATTAGAAAAAACATAGGTTAAGAATTAGGGATGGAGAAATTCTCTCTCATTTCTGAGAGTTAGATCAAGTTCTTGGTATGTATGGAATCGTGGCTTGATGCTTGACATTTTTCATGTTATAAGTTTGTGCTAAAAGTCCAGGAATCAGGATGTTTGAACAAGGTGGGAAAGGCGCGCGTTTTTGACATTTTTGTTGTTGGAGGTTGAAGACAACCTCTATGGGCTGGGCCTGAGATATTTTTCCTTTTTGCACCACTGTATTTCACATGCACCCCTTGGCCCATTGTGTTTTATTTTTATTATTTTTGACTTTTGATTTTTGTTTCTGACTTATTTATTTTTGTCAAAATATAAAAAATATTAAAAATATTTTTCTCACAATTTTTACATTTTATTTGATATTTATTTGGTTTCATTTAGTTTTATATGTAAATAAATACATAATACCTTTTATTTAAAAATACAAAAAATAATACAAACACTTTTATTTTCTGATTTTTATTTTATTTTACCTTTGAAAACATTTTATAAAAATATACTTTTTTTTTTGTAAATATTAAATATTTTATTTTTGTACATATTTAATATATTTAGTAAATAATATAAATACTTATATATTTATTATAATATTTAGGATAAAAAACATAAAAAATAATACATTTTATTTTTATTAATATTTAACTTAAAAAAATCACTTTTTTTCAATATACTTCCTTTTTTATTTATTTTTTGTATATAATTAATAAATATTGCATATATTATATAATAAATACCTTTTTATTTATAAAATTAGGGTTTTCCCCTAAACATGTAAAAATACCCAAAATTATTCATTTTTTATTTTTGTTTATTTGTCACATAAAAATACCTTTTACATACATATAAAAATCATTTTTTGCATCTTGCATTTTTATCTCATTTTATTTAATTATTGTGCAATTAATTAATTTGTATAATTCAATTTGGATGTAATAGTTAGATTTAAATTTCTTGCTAAAATATCCCCATTTGAACATTTGTACCCCACATCCCATAATTTGTGTTTTGAATAATTTAGGACCTTTAAATTCCGCATTTAAAAGCTTTCTAAATATGTCATGTTAGAATTAGGGTTTTGTATGCAAATCAAAAACAACAAATAGTTTGACCTAAATTCAAGATAAACAAGCATGAAAATGGACAACACTAATCACACTTGCACCCCTAGGGTATTCCACTTGTTGCCTTCAATAATGGGCCATGTTGCATGTTAGGTGTCTTTGGCAAAACAAAACAATAACAAATGATCATAGTCCCTCGATGACGCTTTCGAAAGTTGCCTAAAAATGATCAAGTCCCTTAAAGGAAAAGTTGCCAAAGACACTTGGCACCATTGCAATCATAGTCTAAACGATGACCCGCGCCCGTCCCGTTCACATCCTAACACAAGATTGTCCATCAAATACAATGTTGGAACAAAATTGTTAAAAGGGTTAAAACATAGCAAAGATCTTTGAGAAATTTAGGGTAGATAGCTCTTGGTTACTTGTCAACTTGCAAAACAAAAACACTTGCCTATTTTTTTCAAAATCACACATCACAACACTTTCAAAACAACTTTCACAAACATTGAAAACTTTTCAAAAGACATACACCTTTGTATACATCCCAACATGGATCATTACAAAGGTTGCCACCACATTGGCCTCTTTTCAAAACATTTTCAAACCCACACACAAAGCACCATTTCAAACAATTGAAAATCAAGGCAAGTTGATCTAAGCAAGTAACTAAGAGCCCATGGATAACCATGGATAGAAAGGGTGCTAATACCTTCCCTTTCTATAATCTACTCCCCGAACCCAAGAAAACATCTCAAAGGTTTTTGCTGTGCTTTTTAACCTTTCCTTAGGATAAAATAAAAAGTCGGTGGCGACTCTTGCTCAACCGAAACATTTGCGAAAACAAACGCAAAACCTCAAGTCAGTTCTCCCACCGTATCACAAGTGGCTATACATCCGTTGATTTATATGAAACAACAAAAACATAACACAAACAATGTCCTTTCTCTGTACTTCATCTTCTTCGTCAAGCTGGCCAGAAGCTCTGTAACTTTCTCATTTCTCCATGAAAACGAAAACTTCCAACATGAAAATGGTAGTACTCATTCCCACGATTTCAAGCATGTAAATCATGTAAGCTAACAATCAAAGATCAAAATGAATTTTAAAATCCATAAATTTAAACCTAATTTTTCCAGGAACTTCAAGTTCAAAATTCTCTCAACTCAGGCCAAATAAATGCAAGTTATATATATGTACAGCTTTGTAGTAATGACATCTACATTGTTTATTCACAAATCGTGGCCAATGGATGCCTGTATGAAGAGATAGAAATCGAGATTCTTACCTCTTTCATCTGAGATCGTGAATGGAGTTTGAGTGGGATTTAGAAAGGTCTGAAGGTTGCTTTAGGTTGCTTTAGCTTGCTTGAACCTCCTTGAGTGTGTTCCAACCCTTACCTTGCTTTGAGAGTATCTGAAATTCTCTATCCAAGTCAACCTGCAAACTTGGAAAACAAAAATGGAAGATGAAGGAGAAAGAGTTACAGTGCAAGGATGATGGTCTAGATCACTTAGATATGAAGTTGGTAAAGTGTTTGGATGATTAAAACTTGAAACGCACGAGAAAATTGATAGGTTGTTATGCTTGGACACCAAACTACAAGTTTTGACAGTTTTTTGGTGATATGGAGTTTTGGAGTGTTTCAGGCCTCTTTCAATCGTGTGCTCAAGTGTAATATGTTTGTGTATTAGTATGGAAAATTTTTCAAGTCAGCTCTTCAACAGATCCTTGAGTTGTAGCCTTTTTGCACACTTTCTTGCTTTTAAAGCAAAGTGAAGGGATAAGTCTCTACCTGCTTGTACTGGCTTGCTTGGAGTTGGTATGCGCTCTACACAAGTTGCCTTAGGTCTGTAGTGCTTGTATGTGTAGAGAAGACAAGTTCAATGCTCAAGAATTGGAAAGTTGCAAAAGTGAACCTTTTCCAAAATGGCAATGGCAACTTTGTGCCATTTATGGAATTAAAACTTGGATAAAGACTCTAGGGCTTGGATTAAAGCTTTGTCAACTGAGTAAGCATTAAATTATGAAGTGAGAAACAAGTTTGGGACCTGTAAAGCATGGATTAGGTAGCATAGGTACTGATTTGAAATTTGTTCTTCATGAAATGGCTTGAATTCAAAGTGAGAAATTTCCAACTTCATCTCTTTGAAACTCCCTACTAAAAATGATATCAAGGAGTTCTTGGACATTTTGGAAATCTTGCAATGTTCTCTATAACTCATCTTTGAAATGCATTTCAAGATTCCTCTTGTAACTAGGTGAAAAATTTCCATGAAGTTGGGTCTGAAACCTGCCTAAATTATGGCAAAATTTCACTAAGTTATTTAGTTCATGAGCATGTATTCATAAAATTATATCTTGAGATCAAAGCATCTTTATGGAAAAATGTGTGAAGCAAAGTTGTATACTTCATGGATATCTACAACTTTCATGTTGGGAACTTTCTTTGAATCATCTTGTGTTATGGTGAAAAACTGGCTTAAAGTTGAGAAAAAATAAGAAATTTTCTATACTTAGAAAAATTTCTAAGTTAAGAAAAATTCAATTTTTAAAATCAAATCTTCAATCTTTGATTCCTTGATGAACAAGTTTCACATTTTGACATGTTTTGATGAATTATGATCCTTGACACTTGATTTTGACCAAAAAGTCAAAGTTTGACTTTTTAGTATACAGTTGATTTTGATCAGTTGACTGCAAATTTCATCTGTCTATCCAATGGATTTGCAATATTTTGAACCATGTAATTAGGTCAAGATGATACAAATGAACCCTTGAAATCATGCTTCAAATCAATTGGTCATTTTCTAGGTCAAAAATCAGAAATTGCCCTTCCTCAATTAAAACCCTAATTTTGACCATTTTGCCCTTTTGATGATTTGATCAAATTTCTTGAGGAATTGTAATCCAAACTTGATAAAATGATACATATGAGTCTAAAATGTTTATGTTGATAAAAAAATTATGAATTTTGACTGTAAATTGGCCATGGTTGACTTTTTCCCCAATACAGTTGATTTTTAGGTCAACTGTCCAATTGACTGATAAAAAATGTGGTTTAAGGCCTGAAACTTGTCATGAGTAGACTTAGGAGTCCATAATGATGTTTGAAAGTCATATGAAGAAATGATAGTCCAAAAACCCTTGTGCAAACTTAAACCCTAATTTTGTGTGATCAATGCATGATGACATGTTCTGAGCTGATCAAACTCTAATCTAGTCTTGAGTCAAAGAGATCTTGTGAGAATAATCTTGATAAGTGAGAGGGAAAATTTTGGGGTACAACAGCTGCCCCTGTTCAATCTTCTTAAACCTGAAGAGTTAGATTGGCGAGTTTCGCCGTTCGTGACTTGAAGGTGAAAGAATGATTGGACACTAGAGTGCCCAGAAATTTACACTCGATGATGTGTAGTTGAGGGAATGAGCTTAAAGATGCCATTTGGAGAAGTGATAGAATATTTTTGGAGATGGGCTTGTAGATGCCATCCAAGAATGTTTGCTGAATTGTAAGTTGTAAGCTGAAAGAATGAGTATCAGAATGGCGTCTGTGTCTAGAGCGTATCTGAACTGTATATGGATTTGAACTTTGAATGAGTATTTGAATGGCACCGTTTCTGGAGCGTATCCGAAATATATCATGAAGTATGAATCTGAATGAGCATCAGAATGACACCCGTGTCTGGAGCGTATCCGAACTGTATCTGAACTTGAAATCTGAATGAGTATCAGAATGGCATCCGTGTCTGGAGCGTGTCAGAACTGTATCATGAACTTGAAATCTGAATGAGTATCAGAATGGCATCTGTGTCTGGAGCGTATCCGAACTGTATATGATAGTTGAATATGAATGAGTATTAGAATGGCATCCGTGTCTGGAGCGTATTCGAATTGTATCTAAACTTGAAATCTGAATGAGTATCAGAATGGCATCCGTGTCTGGAGTGTGTCTGAACTGTATCATGAACTTGAAATCTGAATGAATATCAGAATGGCATCCGTGTCTAGAGCGTATCCGAACCGCATCATGAAGTCTGAATCTGAATGAGCATCAAATTGGCACCCGTGTTTGGAGCGTATCCGAACTGTATCTGAACTTGAAATCTGAATGAGTATCAGAATGGAGTCCGTGTCTGGAGCGTGTCCGAATTGTATCATGAACTTGAAATCTGAATGAGTATCAGAATGGAATTCGTGTCTGGAGCGATTCAAATTGTATCTGATAGTTGAATCTGAATGAGTATCATAATGGCATCCGTGTGTGGAGCGTATCCGAATTGTATCTGAACTTGAAATCTCAATGAGTATCAGAATGGCATCCGTGTCTGGAGCGTGTCTGAACTGTATCATGAACTTGAAATCTGAATGAGTATCAGAATGACATCTGTGTCTGGAGCGTATCCAAACTGTATCTGATAGTTGAATATGAATGAGTATCAGAATGGCATCCGTGTCTGGAGCGTATCCGAACTGTATCATGAACTTGAAATCTGAATGAGTATCAGAATGGCATCCGTGTCTGGAGTGTATCCGAACTGTATCATGATTGCATATTGTTAATGGTAGCTGTCAATCTTATCCTGAAAAGGGTGAAATGTTAGCTAAAATACAAAGTTATGTTGCATGAAATGTATGATGCAATGTATTTGCTTTATCAATGTTTATGGTATGTGGATGTAATGTATGCTCATGTAAGCTGATTTGTTGTATTGCTGTTTGATTGAGGAAAATAAATCCTTGAATGCCGCTGAGACTATGTTAAATTTTCATGTCTTGAAGTTTGAAGTACTGACAAACTCTTGTTGAGGCTATGTTAAATTTTCATGTCTTGAAGTTTGAAGTACTGACAAACTCTTGTTGAGGGAAGTAAATTCCATTGTGAGGGAAATGCGATGTACTGCTTATAAGATCTGCTTTGGAGAATCCTGAGAAATTTGACGATTTCTACCGGGGATTAATAGTTTGAAATTTGTTCCATTGGGGATTTAAATGACGTATTGTGGGGATTTATTATGGAATAGCCTAGAGACGTTTTCCTGTCCTTTCAACCTATCAGTAATTATGTTCAAATGCATATGTTCATCAATGAATCATTTGACGTTTTTGCAAACAAAACACAATCGTAAAGAAAAGATAAATAGTTTTTTCACTTTCAAAGAGATATCTTTGTATTGACTTTGAATAAGTATTTTGTACAAAGGGGACAAACATTCTAGTAAGAGAATGGTGTCATAAAACAAGAAAAATTTATACAAAGAAAGATAGCTATGTGTAATAATCCCATGGGGTTCCCATTCTGCTATAGCCTTCATATCTCTGAATATCTTGTCTATTTGCCTTGTCTGAAGATGATTGAATTGATCAGAAACTCCGAGTTTGTCAGTGGAAGTCAAATGTTGTCCGCTAAGTGATCCGACTGGACATAGTCATACGCTTTGATTCCCTAACTTTTACCTGGACCGCCCTTTCGGGTTTTTAGTCCACCGGGAAACCCTTTTTTGCCCAAGTCGCCCTTTCGGGTTTTCAACTTGCCGGGTGTACAGATTTTTTCATTTTACCCCTAATTTTTGCCCGAACCTTTTGGTTCGCCTAGATGCCCTTGTTTTTCCTAGGTGTGTCAACCTAGCGGGTCTCTTATGCGTAGTATCTTTTGACTATGTCCGCGTTCGCAGGGTGTGGCAACTCGTCGCCATCCATGATGGTCAAGATCATTGCCCCACCGGAGAATATGTTCTTGATTACAAATGGTCCTTCATAGGTAGGAGTCCATTTTCCCCTGGGATCACTTTGTGGAAAGATGATATGTTTGATCACCAGATCCCCAACATGATATACTTGGCGTCTGACTTTCTTGTTGAAAGCTTTGATCATCCATTTTTGATACATTTGACCATGACAAACAGCAGTAAGTCTTTTTTCATCAATTAAGTTCAGTTGATCAAGTCGAGTCTGGATCCAATCGTCTTCACTCAAACCTGCATCCTTCATAATCTTTAGAGAGGGGATCTGAACCTCAATAGGCAAGACAACCTCCATGCCATATACCAAATAATAGGGTGTTGCCCCAGTTAACGTGCGAGCCGTGGTACGGTACCCATGGAGAGCGAATGGTAGCATCTCATGCCAGTCTTTGTATGTGACTGTCATCTTTTGTATGATCTTTTTAATGTTTTTATTTGCAGCTTCGACATCACCATTCATCTTTGGCCGATAGGGGGAAGAATTGTGATTCTGAATCTTGAATTGCTCGCACAAGGCGGTGATCATAGTGTTGTTAAGATTTGTACCATTGTCAGTGATGATCCTTTCCGGGATACCGTACTGGCAAATGAGATTTTTCTTGATGAAGCGGGCAACAACATTCTTAGTAACGGAAGCGAAGGAAGCTGCTTCGACCCATTTGGTAAAATAGTCAATGGCCACTAGGATGAAGCAGTGTCCATTGGAGGCTGTCGGCTTGATCTCTCCAATCATATCAATTCCCCACATAGCGAAGGTCCAAGGAGCCGTCAAGACATTCAGAGGAACTGGAGGTACGTGCACCTTGTCAGCATAAATTTGACACTTATGACAGGTCTAAGAGTGTTAATAGGAATCTGCTTCCATGGTAGACCAATAATAACCTGTCCGTAGGATTTCTTCGCCATCGTATGCCCACTGGAGTGAGTGCCAAAAGTACCTTCATGTAATTCAGCCATGATCTTTTCCACCTCAATCTTATCCACACACCGAAGCAGAATGGAGTCATGATTGTGTTTGTACAGGATGTCATTACTAAGGAAGAACTTAGCATAGAATCTCCTTAAGAACTTCTTATCATTGATTGAGGCTCCTTCTGGATATTCTTGAGACTCGAGATACCTTTTGACTTCGTGAAACCAAGGCTGGTCCACTACCTCTTCAGTATTAATCTCGTGACAATGTGTTGGTTCATCCATTCGTTCGATGGTGATCTGGGGAGCCTCGTTATCCCAATCAAGTTTAAACATAGATGACATTGTGGCTAGAGCGTCTGCTAGATGATTTTCTTCTCGCGGGAAATGCTCGAAGATAATCTTCTTAAAATGTGGTAGCAATGTCAAAACATGTTCTTTGTAAGGGATAAGATTTGGATGCTTAGTGTCCCATTCCCCTTTGATCTGACTGATGACCAAAGCTGAATTTTCGAACACATCTAAAGATTTGATTCCCAAGTCTATGGAAGCTCTGAGACCAAAGATGCATGCTTCGTACTCCGCCATGTTGTTTGTACAGTTGAAGCAAAGTCTGGAGGTAAAGGGAGTATGACACCCTTCTGGAGATATGAGTACAACGCCGATACCATTACCAAGTGCATTGGATGCCCCATCAAAGAACAGGGTCCATCGGGATCCTTGTTTAGGTCCATCATATGGTCTGATTTCTTCACAGTTGTCTAATGCCATGATGTCTTCATCCGGGAATTCAAACTTCATGGATTGATAATCTTCTACAGCTTGGTGAGCAAGGTGGTTAGCCAATACACTGCCCTTTATAGCTTTCTGGGTAGTATATTGTATGTCATATTCTGTTAGGATCATCTGCCATCTAGCTATCCTCCCAGACATAGCAGGCTTTTCAAAGATGTATTTTATCGGATCCATCTTAGATATCAACACGGTAGTATGAGTTAGCATATACTATCTTAGCCGGCGAGCAGCCCATGCCAGAGCGCAACAAGTTTTCTCGAGCAGTGAATATATGGTTTCACAGTCGGTAAACTTTTTGCTCAGGTAGTAAATAACATGCTCTTTTCGGCCAGACTCGTCATGCTGCCGCAATACACACCCCATTGAGTTCTCTAAAACGGTTAGATACATGATCAATGATCTTCCCTCGACTGGTGGCATCAAAACAGGAGGCTCTTGTAAGTACTCTTTGATCTTGTCAAAAGCAATCTGGCATTCATCATTCCATCTGACTACTTGATTTTTCTTCAGTAGTTTGAAGATTGGCTCACAAGTAGCTGTTAGGTGAGAAATGAATCTGGAAATATAGTTCAAGCGTCCCAGGAATCCTATGACTTCCTTCTCAATACGAGGAGCAGGCATTTCTCGTATTGCTTTAACCTTGGCAGGATCAACCTCGATGCCTTTGTTACTGATGACAAAACCTAAAAGTTTACCAGACCGTACTCCGAATGTGCACTTGTTTGGGTTCAACCTTAACTTGTACTCCTTCAATCTCTCAAAAAACATTTGCAAGTGATCAAGGTGCTCTTCTTCAGTTTGTGATCGGGCTATCATATCGTCTACGTAGACCTCTATTTCATGATGTATCATATCATGAAACAAAGCTACCATGGCGCGCTGATAGGTGGCCCCAGCATTCTTCAGTCCAAATGGCATCACTTTGTAGCAGAATGTGCCCCACTGTGTGACAAATGTAGTTTTCTCCATGTCCTCGGGTGCCATTTTGATTTGATTATAACCTGAGAATCTGTCCATGAAGGAAAACACTTTATCTTGGGCCGTATTGTCAACCAGGATATCGATGTGGGGGAGTGGAAAATCATCTTTAGGGCTGGACCTATTCAAATCTCTATAGTCCACGCACATTCGTACTTTGCCTTCCTTTTTAGGCACGAGAACAATGTTGGCAACCCATTGGGGATAGGAAGTGACAGCCAAGAATCCAGTATTGAATTGTTTCATGACTTCTGCTTTAATCTTCTCTGACATATCAGGTCTCATGCGGTGGACTTTTTGTTTTACTGGTGGACAGTCTTCTCTTGTTGGCAGACGATGTACCACGATGTCTGTATCAAGTCCCAGAATGTATTTATATGACCAGACAAAGATCTCAACATAATCATGCACCAGCTGAATCAGACGCTCCTTGACACTGGGCTCCAGATTGGCACCCACCTTGACCTCTTTTTTATCCTCCTCGGTACCCAAGTTGATTGTATCCACCGATTCCTCATGAGGCTGAATAGCTCTTTCCTCTTGTTGTAGTAGTCTGGCCAATTCCCCTGGTACTTCACAATCTTCCTCACCTTCGTCTTCGGCTTGGTAGATTAGATCCTCAGAGTCATAAAAGGCCATAGCAGTATCGTTACCCATGGGATCCGGAATGGAGGGATACCTGCATTTGTGAGTGTGGGTGTGTGTAAGGGTATATCCATCTTTAAAAATAAAATGTAAAAGAAAAACAATGAGCACAAAAAGTTTGTATGTGAAAAATGTCCATGATTCATTGAATGTCATATGAAGATGAAATAAAAACCCTTAAAAATGGACCATTGCACCTCGGGCAAGACACAAGGTTTTAAATGTGTGAATTGTTTGTGAATATTACAAGTCCAATAGAAATGTAAAGATAAATTACTGAGGGATGAAAGTTATGAAGAAGTGAAAAACACAAGAAGGGGGGTTGAATTGTAAAACTTGAAATCAAATGCAGTCAACACGTTATTTTTATCCTGGTTCGTTTGATCTCAAACTACTCCAGTCCACCCGTCAAGGTGATTTCGCCTCTCTCCAACGAGGTCTTAATCCACTATATTCAACTGAATATTACAACTGCTTTAACAACTGCTAAAGCCTTCTTGAGTCAAAACCACAAACCGGTTTCTCAAGGAAATACTTTCTTACAGAGAAATGAAATCTAAGTGTGTTGAATGTTTTCTACAAAACTGTTTATCACAATTGTGATACTACACAAATTAAGCTTAGGAGAACAGGAATGCTAAAACAATAGAATAAGTAATTTGAGAGCTTTAGCAAACTGGGAAAGAGGATGAATATGAATAGATTTAGGCGTGTAGAGAGTTGTAGAGCATTAGCCAATTCGTTCCTCACTGATTTGTTTATATAGCACGTGGAAAAGATACGTTGTAGCCAATTATGCCATTTCAATGTCCATTACATTCTTTCCATATTGAGAAGATCTTTGTCTGGAATAATGTCGTTGATAATAAAGTATCTTGAATGCACAATACAGTTGCCAATTAAGCGTGTTCTGGCTTTGGCGTATTCTGACGCTGCTAGATGCTGATGAATTGTTGTTGTCTTGATCAGAGTTTAGATTGTTACGCGCAGATCTGTTCATCAAGCTTCAGCGTAAGCACATGCTTTGATCTTCTGATTCTGGCATCTGATATAACATCCTCTGATGCTGATGTTGATATTTCATCTTCTGATGCTGATGATGATATTCTTATGCTGATACTCATCGGAGTTTCTGTAAAACAAAACATAATTTTTAGGTAGCATATATGTCTTACATGAATCATACAATTTATATATTCTTGCATTTTGTTATCATCAAAACTTTAACTTAGGGTAGTAGATTCAAACTTTGTTCTAACAATCTCCCCCTTTTTGATGATGACAAAAACTAGATTTTTTTCAATAGAAAATTAACGAGAAAAGTATCAGAGATAACCAAATAATAAATTATATCAGAATTAAATAGTATCAAAGATAAGAAGAATTAAAAGGTATCAGAGTTTTGGAGGGTAGGAAAGAAAACTATCAGAATTATGATTAGAAAAACTCCCCCTGAGTTTATTACTTCCCTTTTTAATTCCTTGAATCCTTTAACATCAGATCTTTCTTTTACTCGAGCAGACCTTCAGTGTATCCGAGATAATTAACTTCTTGTACCTGTAAGCTTAAGCAGAACAAGGAAACATTCAAGTATATCAGAGTGTTAGAATGTTTGAGACTTTTGTCTCAGTAATCCGTTTATTGAAAAATATCATTCTTTTTCTCCCCCTTTTTGTCAGTAATCAAAAAGTGCAAGTAATTTAAGTTAAAACGATCAGTGCAGAAAAACTGTTATATTTAATTCAAAGCTTAGAAGATAGTTCATAAAACATGGAAAGAAAACAATGAAAACATCAAGAATGAAAAATCTAAGGTTGGGGTGGAAAGCGTGTGAACAGAGCTTCTAGCATGTTCTTAATCTGATCAGCGGTTTCCTTCTGCTGATGCACCATGCTGACTACTGTATCAATCTTGACATCTTGCACATCCATCCTTTCCTTCATCCGTTGATCATTCTCATCCATTCTTTACTGCAGACGAATATCATTTTGCTTCAGCTCTTCAAGAGTCTGCCTGTCCAGAGCAGCTTGAGAGACGTCAGAATCAGGATGCTTCTGAGAGCTTTCTACAACATCTTCTTCTTGACTAACATCTTCAGCTTGAATTGTCTGATCTTCTGCTAGTTGAACTTTTGAAGCTGGACGCTTTTCAGACCATGGCTCACTATCCAGAAAGAGCACTTCCTCCTTCAGCAGCTGACTCATGAATGGACCTTCAACTTCTTTCAGCAGTTTGCTAAAGTTCTGTTGAGCCTGTTCATAGTTTATGTCTTGCAGCTTGAAGGTTTCAGTGCGTACGCAACTTCTGAATTGTGTCCAGAGTTGGTCTGAAGCAGCAAGATCAATCATTCCAGGACACGCCTGCTTTAGAGAAGCAATCCAATTCTGCATGCCTGTTTCAAAATTCAAAATACTAGCACCAACATCTGGTTGTTTGGGTTTTGGAATGGCGGTTTTGTTGATAATGGCAGCAAAACGGTCAAGGACTGTGAGATCGATGAAGGTTTTTCTGTGGTCTTCTGTATTTTGTTTGGGAGATGGAGTGGGAGAATCAGAAATGATTATTGGACTGTTTGGAGTATTAGGAGGGGTAGTTTCTGGTGAGGATGGCAGTTGGGGTATGTTTACAGTTGTACCACAAGGCAGTTGAATTGCCAAGGGTTATGGTTCAGAGGTTTCAGGTGAATGAGGTTCAGGGGTTTGAGGTTCAGGTGATGGAGTTTCAGAGTGTTGGGACTCAGGTTGTTAAGGTGAAGGTTGAGGTGAAGGTGGATTAAGTTCTGGTTGTGGAGAGGGAGGTGGAGTTTCTGGTTATGGAGAGGGAGGTTGTGGAATTTCTGGTTGTGGATTTTCTGGTATTAGTGAGAGTGTGTGTTCTGGTTGAGGTGAATGGGCGGTTTCTGGTTGAGTGTTTAGATTTTCTGAGAGGGGAGCGAAAGAACGTTGATCAATTTCAGAAAGAACTTTATCAAGTTCTGATTCTGTTGATGTTGTGGGTTTTGGATTTTTAGGTTTGTTGCGGGATCTCCTGAGAGTTAGTGACTCGGAAAGGTCAACCTCTGGTTCGGTATCATCAATGGTTGGTATGGGAATTGGGAGTTCATATGAAGCTGGGGTTGGAATCAATGTTGGAACAGCAGATGAATTTAAAACATTAACAGCAGATAGATTACCTCTCTTCTTAGGTGTCTGCTGGGATGGTCCTTCTGAAGCAGCCTTTCTCTTCTTACTCTTCTTCAAAGTAACCTCTGGTGTTTGCTGGTGCAGATCTTTGATGTTCAGATCAGGATCTGTGCCATCAGCTTTACACGCATCCAAGTATCTGAGAACGATGACTGGTTTAGAGTCAATCTCAGAGAATATGGGAAAGTCGCTCAGAGGGACTCTTCTGCTGGTGATGTCAGCAAGAGGAGTGACGTTGGGCTCCTTTCTGATATTCTCTATCAGTTTCATCTTCTTCAGATTCTTGGCGTTCAGCTGCTTGCCAACAGTTGGTTCCAGAGAGCTTATTTCCTGAGCCTCTGTCAGGTGTTCTATCAGCCTATTCTCAGTCAGAATATCTGATATTAATCTTCCGAAGGGTATCCAATCCCTTTTAGTCTTTTCTTCTTCTCTCGTCTCCTTGACGCTGGTCTTCAGATGATTGAACAGAAGATGAGCAAGGTTGATCTTGGTCTTCTTTGCAATAAAATAGAGCAGAAATTGCTGATCTATGTTGATGTAGTCAGGAGAGCTTGTGGGCTTCCTGTGGTTGAAGCAGCCCAAGATGATCTTTGCCCAGATTCTGTGCTGATCCATCAAGTCTCTGATCTTGCTGCTGGGAACCCCATGAGTGAAAATCTGTCTAGCAACAATGCCAGTGTTTCCAGCTCTTTCTGCCATGTCAATACAGCGGATGCCACCACCGTTGTATCCAATCAGTCTAGCAATGTGATCCTCAGTGATCACTATCTTCTTTCCCATGATGTACGATGTAACCTGATGAGTTGAAGCAGAAGCATGAATCCAGAACTCTTTAACCAGAATGGGGAATGTTGGACCCACCAATCTATCAAAATACTTCTCCCATCCTTGTGCCCTAATTTCTTCAGTCAAATCGAAGCCATTTTCTTTCAGACTGTTGAAATCAACGATCAATTCAGACAAAACTTCCAGGTTCTTCACCAGAGTAAGTAGAGTTCTGAAGGGAATTTGATATTGTTCAGATGAAGCCTCTTGCTGGGAACCTGCAGAAACAGTGCTAGAAGTTGCCATGTTCACACTAGGGTTTCTTTGAGAAAAACTTGAAGAAGGGTTTCTTTGGAAAAAGATGAACACACAAGTAAGAATGCAGAAAAAAAATTTAGATGATTGCAAGAGACGGTAAAAATTTAATGAATGATGTTAAGGCGTTTAAATAGATTTCAAAAGATGTTTTGAAAACGTAAACGATTTTAAGAGAGAGAATTAACTCATGATTACAATTTAACTCATGATTATACGCATTTAATGTTTGCTGATTTTGGGGGATTTGAGAAAGATATTTGGAACAGTTACCAGTGACATGTGTCTCAATGCATCCAATCAGCGCTTTGCCTTCTCAGAAGCGTGCACGCGTGTTCTGCTTCAGAGATTAGCTGATGCACTACAAGAAAATTGGCAGATTGCGACATGTATTTTTGTAGATTATGACGGTTAAAACCGTCACAATTTGCTTTCCACGACGGTTGCTTTACCGTCGCAGAAGTGTGTGTCCCCAACCTATTTTGCGACGGTTACAAAAACTGTCGTTCAAGTTTACGACGGGTTTGGAGCTGACATAATCAAGTATTGGTGACTGTTTGATACCGTCGTGACTATCTTTTGAGTTTCTTTTAATTATTGATGGCGACGGTTCGATACTGTCGTGAATATCTTTTGAAATTGATTAAATTGTTTATGGCGACGGTTCGATACCGTCATGACTTTTGTTGATTATTTTTAATTGTTGATTATGACGGTTCGGTACTGTCGCCATGACTTTTGTTTATGTCTTGATTTTTTTTTATTTTTCTATTATATATATTTTTTATTTAAATTATTATCTATGTAAAAAATTTTAAATATAGTTTTTTTTTTGTGTTATTTTTTTCTTTAAATTATTTCTTCTTTAATATATTTATTTATAGTATTATTTTTTGTTTTATTTTCTATCACTTTGTAATATAGTAAAAATAATTTCAATAAAAAATATTTAACATCAAATAAGCATTATAATATCCAAAAAAATGTGTGTTCCATAATCATGTAAAATGCGAGTTCCATAATCATGTCAAGTAGTACAAAAAACCCAAAATATATCAATTCCTAATCTTATAATAATAAGTATCATTATGCCAAAAATACATGAGAAAGTTCACAATCTAATTATCTCGATCATAGCAAAGTCTAATTTGTCCCCCCTGAAGTTCCATTATCTCCAATACGGTAGCTAGACTCAGATGAACGTCTACCATCAGCGGGTGATTCCAATCCCTAAAAAAAGGTATTAAAATAATAATCTTTAAAATAATACTCATAAAATTTAACTTTAAATGCGTCAAAATAATATACCTGTCTTCCACTAAAATTCTGCATTTGCATTAAGAGTTCAATTTCCTTTGTCCTCGCCTTGTCCCTTTGCGTTAAGAATATGATTGCCTGTGTTAATTCATCAATTTTTGAATTCTTTTCTTTAAGTGCATTAATTTCTTCTTGCATTTCCTTTATTTGTTCACTTTCTGCAGAAGAAGATGTCGATCTCGTAGATCTATTAATTTGAGATGGTGTAACTCCAAGTCCCATACTACGAACATATCCATGCTTTTCTTTTCCAAATACTTTCTGAAATGCCTCATTTTCAGACACAGAATCCTTAATTGCAGCTTGTAATTTTTTCTGCACATGAAAAAGAAAAAATTGAGCTATTGTTTATATAACAAGAATAATATATTGGGGGAGAACCTCTTGATCAAATCATGGACTTCCATATATACGTAAAAAGAAGTTGGCACAAACTAGGAGGTGGCACAAACTATTGCAATTGGACTTGAATAATATTGTTGGTATATAATTTTGACATTTTTGCCATGAATAATAAGAAAGCAGTACATTGAGCAATGGTAAGGATTGTTATTCATTATTAACTGGGGCCATATTCACTGGCAAACAGCCTAGTTTCAACACTTACAGTATTTGAACATAATTAACTGACAAATTTTCCCGTGAATGAATGACAGCGTGATAGCATTATTTTCCAGTGAATGGATAGCATGAAGCAATAAATAAAAATTTATTGGTTCTAAAGATATGTGATACCTTCTTCTGAATCTTCCTATCAGTTGTATCAGCATCTACATGATATCCTGCTTGGTGAATCTGATCTCGAACCTAGAAAATTACAGCACAAAAATGTTATAAAATCATCAGCACCTGGCTTTTCAAGTCAAAATATTAGTATCCAACAAAAATAGAATTAGAACAATAACAAAGTTAGGTAATAGAACTATTCAAGGAAGATTGCTCAAACTTCATGAAGAAGCTACCACATAAAAAGTATATCTAAAAAGGCTTGTTGCGACTCAAAATAAACAAATTGGTTCAAGGATTTGATGCAATTGTACACATCATCACCCCATCCTAACTGTTATCATATGACTTCGATAAATATAGACAGACTAAAGTTAGGAAACAGAGATGTGTACCTTCAGAGCATAAGCTTATGATTTCTCAGAAACGGGGCACAAAATTGCTTGACGAGGACTGAGCCAGAAGGGCCATTTACCCTTGTAGTGCTCTAAAAGTATGGCAAACATGCGTTCAACTGATCCTAGAATGGCTCTGTGTATCATAACAGGCCTCTCAATTTTGGCTTCATCCTCAGCTGAGAATTCCAACTTAAAACGATCAGGAAGCTGGAAGTCAAGCTGCAAGGAGCCAATTTATCCAATTATCAGTAAAAATAATTAACAACTGAACCATGTGAATGCAAGTCAAGCCAAAGAGTGTAAACCTGTAGAGTTGCACACTGGAATTTCCTACTCAATGCATCAGATACACTGATATCTATCTTTGGTCCATAGAATGCACCATCCCCTTCATTCAACTGCAGAGTTTTATTTGGATTATAAGCACATAATTGAAGTTAACAAATGATGCATTACATTGAAAATAATAAAACAGATATACAAAAAATAAAAGAATGTATGAGAATATAAAAAATAGTATCAAGAAACATATAATTGAATTCAAAACATGAAAAGCATATACCTGCCATGGCTTGCCAAACTCATCCAAAGCCTCCTTGAGAGCACTTTCAGCCCTATCCCACGTTTCATCATCTCCAAGCTTATTCTCTGGCCTCTACTCAAGTATTTAACACAGGCAAGGCAAAATAAATAACTGAGTCATTAAATAGATTAAACCAATTACTAACAGCAGAGTCTACCAAGCTTATCATGTACTACTATATCATGTATCAGAAGAAAAGAAAATAACAAGAAAGCTAGTTCTTTGTATTGAGGCCATATTCCCAATTATTAATTGTTCCTACTAATGTTATTTATTCACAAACTTCATCATATTTCAAACCATAGAGAAGTGTTCCTAATAATGTTATTTATTAAACATATAAACAAAACATGTACCATAGGAAGAGAAAGACTGGTAAGATACGATCAAAATGATCTATATCAGATGACGCTCTTAGAAGGAATAATTGCAACAAAGAAACAAATAATGAAATTATCAAATCAGAATTAACTTACATTGCAGACAAAACATATAGCGGCAGTTGTTTCCAAACTATTAAACAGATTTATCAGCATCTCTTTTGGAAGCCTTTTTGCCATTTCAACAGAATCTTTTCCAACAGGATCAGAATTGTATTCTTTAACAAGAAGTGGGTGATCACAAGCCTGACGGAGACGTAAAAGCATCAAAAGAATATTTGCATAGTTTTGATTCACTGTACGGCAGCAGCATATGCCTGCAAATTACAAGCATTACTTTTCAAAATTACAAACTGAGAACATCCATCAGTGTAGAAATATCAGATGAACAAAATCATATAATTCGTAATTGACATGCCCACTGTCAAAATAAATTTCTAGACACTAATTTAAAAAAGAAAAGACAAACAGTATCATTACAGTATGTCCAAGTTAATATAAGAAATTTGAAAAGAAATAAACTTTAAATTGAGAACGTGAATCAGCTTCCAACTTTTTGTAGAAGGCCCGCTCTTCATGCGAGAAATTAACCTTACTCAAATTAATAGAGTGCCCTATTTTCATCGATTCTAATCGGTCCAGCGACATATTTAATCTAATAATCAAATCAAACCTTAAAACAACAAATTAGAAAACCTAAAAAATCATAAAAAGAAATAAAACCCTAAAACAACAAATTAGAAAACCTAACATCAATTCAATATATTCAAACTCAAAATCAATCATCACAAAGAGCTCAACCATAAGATTCCAGTGAATCTCCAATGCTGAAATCAATGGAAGAGAATGAGAGAGATGAGAACAATGCAAAAAGTGATACATAAAACTTACTGTGTTTGAAGAGATGAACGCAGAGGATGTTAAACTGCTTGATGTGCGTTTTTTGGTGTGAAGATGAGCGGTTTGAAGAGATTCCTTTCGGTGTCAAGGGGTTTCTTTCGGTGTGAAGAAGAACAGCATGAACGGCACCGTGAGTAGAAAAAGTGAACGCAGGAGTAGAAAAAGTGAACCCGTGAGTAGAAAAAGTGAACGCATGAGTAGAAAGTAGAAAAAGTGAACGCAGGAGTAAAACAATTCAAATGTGAAAGACACAATATCATCACTACAATGTTAAGAACATAAAATATCTAAGTTTCTATAATCAGATATAGCTTACCTTGCGAATACGTGCATAATCATAAAGGCGGGCATAAGCACTAGCACCGGCAACTATTAATTTTGGCCTAAAAAGTGCAGCACTTTTCTCCATCTGCAGGTATATTAGATAAGTCAAGCCATAAAGTACATGTTTAAATCTAGGACATGCAAGAAAGATAAAAAGCACTGTCAATAAGCACAAAACCTAACGCCTGCTCACAAAAAAAAAGTTTTTGTTTATTGTTTTTACCATTCGCTAGGACACTTAATGTGATAATAATAATAAAGAATAGATAGCATAATGATGAATGGTGAGGCAATCGAGTACTAAGCTATAACCAAACATTGAATGAGAAAACACTTGCATATTGACAAAGGTAAAGGTGACAACAAGTGAAACAAAAACAATACTGGCTACTTAGAACTAGAAAAATTGTCTTTGATTGAAACAGACATGTCCACAATACAGAAATACAATGCTACCTGCCTACCTGAGAATTTCAATTCTCTACCATCCATTTATATTTGCTTGCTGATCTGCTGCTGTATACTGAACTCCTACTGAATTTTCTCTTTTGGGGTATGAATTCAACTTAATATACTTACATTCCCTCTTGAAGTTTTTTGAATTTGATACATGAAGTAACAACTGGTTTCTGTTTAATTATCATTTGAACCGGTTCGACCTATTTTCACTAATTTGAATACATAATCTGTACTTGCTTCAACCTGTTTAATAAGCCAGTCTGATACATAATCTGTACTTGCTTCAACCTGTTTAATAAGCCAGTCTGATTTTTTAAGCAATGACCTATACTCGCGCCACATTATCCACAATTATAGTTTGATATGAGTTACTAAGCACTGTTATTTTTAATCTCTTTATAATTTAGTTTAGGTTTTAAAATCAAATGATTTGTTAGACACTTTTTTTGAAAAATGTCATTGTTTCTTTATTTTTAAGGAAGTATTTCTTCAACATTAGATAAGTAGATAATATCAGACAAACTTTTCTGCATAATTTTTTTCATACACATGAATCTCAAATCAAACCTAACATTATATGCTCAAGAATTTCATGAAAATAAAATAAGACAGAGCCTCTTTTATTTTAAAAGAAAGAAGCTAAAAGCAACAAAAATAAACTTTTGTTCAAGAAAACAAAGTTTTAGACTTTCAAAGTTAAACAATAATGCTGGAGTCATCAATTTGATATGAAGAGTTTTTACAAATGAAACAAGTGCTAAATATTGGAGCAAGGAGAATCTGCCTAACAATTAGTACAATTAGACTTAAGAGTGTGCTCTACTAGCTTCCCTACCTAAATTCCATGGTCTGCCACCGAAAGGATCGATCATTCACAAATCATGCCAGCTTGAGGACGGTTAGTTTTTCGGTATTAATGATAAAAACCCCAAGTTTGCAATTCATTCACCTGCCATTATCTTTGAATATGTTTTGAGATGAAAACACTTCTTAGTTCATATTTGATCCACTCTTCTGTCGCAGAAAATATACACCGAGAACCACAACTAGTTCTTTTTAGTCAATTTACATCCCTAACTAACACCTGTAGAACCAAACAAATTGCAAGTACAACTGTAAGTAGTGGTAATTCAAAGTGTAATGAAGAAAACCCTTCATGAATGTGCTTTACAATAGCTAACGTGTTCACGAACCTTAGCCAATCATTTAACCACTTTTCCAGCCAAAGCTTTGTGACTATCTATCAGTATTTCATTCATTTGTGTAATCTGGTGCAAAAGTTGGGCAATTTTCTGTAAATAAAACAATCAGAGTCAGCAAACAAACACCAGAGAAATAGAGGACAGTCAAGAATCTCCAAAAAGAAAAAGGCTTCAAGTGAGAGAATGAATAAACAGAAAGTAGAGAAAGACAAACATGATTGTATTTGTAGAGGTCAATGAACTAATAGAAACTAAGACAGACAAACGTGATCAAAATATTGGATCTTCTATTTGTGCACACTGCAAAAATGCAAACTACGGACTCAATCTAGAGAAGAATGTAGCCGAGTAGAATAAAACAAAATATTAAACAAGACAAGAAAACAAAATATTAAACAAGACAAGGTTATCATGCGCAGAGAAGTCAATAGCAGCGCTATCCACTATAGCAGAGCAGAGACTGGCCTCTACGGAAAGAGTCTTAGCAATGAAAAACACTATAGTGGCCGTTATAGGGTAAATAGCCCGTAGCGGGGAGCGGTTCTTGGCCTGGAGCGGTTTTTGTCTCGCTATCTTCCTCTCTAAAAATCCGAAATTACCCCTTAAAGTTAAAACATTTTAAGAGTAGTTAAAGAAACACTTATACAATAAGAAGTATTAATAGAGTCTTGAAACAAGTATAATTTTTGAAACAAGTAGCTTGTTGCATTAGTTAAAGTTACTAAGTTTAGTATCTATAAACATGTATAACTTTATCTTAAGGAAGAACCATAGAAATTTAAACTATCGTATACTAGCCAACTGCATAATATAGATATGTAATGTAACATAGCATAAATGCATAAAAATGCTGAAATTGTAATGAAAAAGAAAATGCAAAAAAGAAAAGAAATAGAATTAGAACGAACCCCATCTTTCTCCAGAATGATTTGCAGAAGACGGGACTGATTGGGTGTGAGGTTCCTCCTACTCTCCTTCCTCTTCATCAACATCAGGACTATGATAACCACCATGGCCGCTGGTAACCCATATGACCGAATTGCCCCTCCAGGGTTCCGAATAGAGGAAACCGCAGAAAAGAACTTGGAACGCAAGATCTGGAAGCCAATGCTCATCCACCCACCTTTCCGGAGGCTAGAATCGAGCGGTGGGGAGAGAGAAGAATATTGAAAGTGAATTCCAATTCCAATTCTATTTATATTCGGTGTCAAGGGGTTTCTTTCGGTGTGAAGAAGAACGGAATGAACGGCACCGTGAGTAGAAAAAGTGAACGCAGGAGTAGAAAGTGAATTGATGTTTTATGTATTTTAAGAGCTTTTTAACTTTTTTACGACGACGGGTGTTTTACCGTCGTGCCCATGAGAATTTTTAAAGGTTTTGGGTGCGACGGTTGTTTTACCGTCGTGAAATGAATTTTAGGACGGATAATTTTACCGTCGTGAAAGGTTTAAGGGTGCGACGAGTGCTTTACCGTCGTGATATACCTTTTAGGACGGTTAATTTTACCGCCGTGACTAGTTGTTGGTGAAAAATCAATGTTAAAAGTGTTAAATGGGGGCCGACGGTTGTTTTACCGTCGTAATAATAATATTATGATGGTTAAATATACTGTCGCAAAATAAATATTAGGGACGGTTGGTGTCAACTATCGTAAACACTGTCTCTATATGTCAATTACGACAGTTATCACATAACTGTCGAATTTTTGTGTCGTTAAACACTAATTTTCTTGTAGTGATGACTGGATGACACTTGTTTGATTTGGTGAACAGCACATCTATCCTTGAAATGAGACACTCAGATCTTTATGGATAGACTCTGATACAATCTGCATGTCTAACTTTCTGAAAGAAGATTGATCAGAAGTTCACAGTAAAATAAAACACATTCTGAAGGTTAATATATAGAATTAAAACATTTTCACTCTGGGCAGAGCTTCATGCTGAGATGTTTCAGAATGAAGTTGAACCTATCTTCAGAAAGTGGTTTAGTGAAGATATCAGCCCATTGATGGTCTGTATCAATAAATTTTAAGTTTAAAATGCCTTTCTGAATATAGTCCCTAATGAAATGATGTTTTATTTCTATATGCTTAGCCCTAGAATGCAAGATTGGATTTTTACTTAAGCAAATGGCAGAAGTATTGTCACAGAGTATAGGGATGTTACTCTCAAAGATCTGGAAGTCTTCAAGCTGACTTTTCATCCAGAGCATTTGTGTGCTGCATCCAGCTGCTGCTATGTACTCAGCTTCTGCTGTTGATAGCGCAATTGTGGATTGCCTTTTGCTGGACCAAGAGATCAGATTTTCTCGCAGAAACTGGCAGCTTCCAGAAGTACTTTTACGCTCTACTTTGTCTCCAGCAAAGTCAGCATCATAATAACCTACTAAGCTGTAATCACTAGATTTTCTATAAAATAAACCCAGATTAGTAGTACCTTTCAGATACTTAAAAATTCGCTTAACAGTTGTTAAGTGAGATTCTCTAGGATCTGATTAGAATCTTGCACAAATACATACGCTGAATAAAATATCAGGCCTTGAAGCCGTCAGATAAAAAAGAGAACCAATCATACCTCTGTAGACCTTCTGTTCTACCTTTTTGCTTACCTCTTCTCTTTCCAGAATGCACGTGGGATGCATTGGAATCTTTGATGACTTACATTCTGAGAGGTCAAATTTCTTCAGAAGTTCTCTGACATATTTGCTCTGATGAATGTAAGTTCCCTCTGGATTTTGATTGATCTGAATTCCCAGAAAGAATTTCAGTTCTCCCATGAGGCTCATCTCAAATTTTGCCTGCATACACTTAGCAAATTTTCTTCCAAGAGAAGGATTAGTAGATCCAAAAATAATATTGTCAACATAAATTTGACAAACTAAGATGTCATTCTTAACTGACTTACAGAATAAGGTAGTGTCCACCTTTCCTCTGGTGAATTCTTTTTCTAACAGAAAGTTACTTAGTTTTTCATACCAAGCTCTGGGAGCTTGTTTCAGACCATATAGTGACTTCTTTAGTTTGAAAACATATTCTGGATTTTTTGTATTTTCAAAACCAGGGGGTTGGTGCACATAAACCTCTTCTTCTATATATCCATTTAAGAATGCACTCTTGACATCCATCTGATACAGAGTGATGCCTTTATTAACAGCAAACAAAATTAAAAGTCTGATAGATTCTAACCTGGCGACTGGGGCAAAGGTTTATGTATAGTCTATCCCCTCTTACTGACTATAACCTTGTGCTACCAGTCGTGCTTTGTTTCTGATAACTTCACCTTGTTCGTTCAGCTTGTTTCTGAACACCCATTTTGTTCCAATGACGTTGAATCCTTTTGGTTTGGGAATAAGATCCCATACGTCATTTCTGGTGAATTGATTCAGCTCTTCTTACATTGCTAGAATCCATTCGTTGTCCAGAAGTGATTCATCAATTGAGGAAGGTTCAATCAGAGAAACAAGTCCCATGAGGGATTCTTCAGAGTTTCTAAAGCTGGCTCTTGTTCTGATTGGATCTTCCTTTCTTCCTAAGATAGTTTCTTCTGGGTGATCCATGCTGCTTCTGGGTAGTCTTTTCTGAGGTTGATCAGCAGTTGTTGCTGGATTACTTGCAGTGCTCCTTTCATATGTTGAAGGAGTGTCTTTATTGAGAGCTTCTGATGACTTGTCTTCAGAACCTGTAAATTCAACTTCCATACCTGCAAAAACTTCATTCTGCTTTGACTTTTCAGAGTCAAGCTTATCATTAAAATAAACACTGATTGATTCTTCCACAATCTGTGTTTCTGTATTGTATACTTTGTACCCTATTGAGCGTTCACAGTATCCTAACATAATACACTTCTGTGCTTTAGAGTCAAACTTGTTCAAATAATTTTTTGTATTTAACATAAAACAAATACATCCAAATGGATGAAAATATGAAATGTTGGGCTTTCTGTTCTTCCATAATTCATATGGAGTCTTTTCCAGAATAGGTCTTATGGAGATTCTATTATGAATGTAGCACGCTGTGTTTATTGCCTCTGCCCAGAAGATCTTAGCAACGTTTGTCTCATTGATCATGGTTCTGGCCATTTCTTGCAATGTTATGTTCTTTCGTTCTACAACTCCATTTTGCTGGGGAGTTCTAGGACAAGAGAAATCATGCAGAATGCCTTTGTCATTAAAGAATGACTCAAAATCTTTGTTTTCAAACTCTCCACCATGATCACTTCCGACTTTAACGATTCTAAGATCCTTTTCATTCTGAACTTGGTTACAGAAGGTGACAAACACAGAGTGTGACTCGTCCTTGTGTCTTAAGAACTTTACCCATGTCCATCTGCTATAGTCATCTACGATTACTTACCCATACTTCTTGCCACTGACTGAAGCAGTTTTAACTGGTCCAAATAAGTCAATGTGCAGAAGTTCTAATGGCTTAGAGGTAGAAACAACATTTTTAGATTTGAAGGAGGGTTTTGCAAACTTGCCTTTCTGACATGCTTCACACAGAGCATCTGAATTGAACTTCAGATTAGGAAGTCCTCTGACCAGATTGAGTTTGTTAATCTGAGATATTCTTCTCATACTAACATGCCCCAATCTTCTGTGCCAGATCCATTGCTCGTTATTAACAGACAGAAGACACTTTACATTCTGACTTTTCAGTTCAGAAAGTTTGATTTTATAAATGTTGTTTTTCCTCTTTCCATTAAATAGGATAGTCTCATCTTTCTGACTAACAGCTTTACATGATTTTTGATTAAAGATTATATCATAACCGTTATCACTTAATTGACTTATGGATAACAGATTATGCATTAATCCATCTACTAACAGAACATTGTTTATAGAGGGAAGATTTCCATTACCTACAGTTCCAGAGCCAATGATCTTTCCCCTCTAATTGCCTCCAAAGCCTACGTGGCCTCCAGGCTTAAGTTCCAGGCTTTGGAACATATGCCTTCTTCCCGTCATGTGTCGTGAGCAGCCAGAGTCCAGGTACCATGACTGGTGTTTCTGATTTGCTGCTAAAGATATCTACAACATGCATTATTTTATCCTTAGGTACCCATATTTTCTTGGGTCCTGATTTGTTAGCTTTACCAAAACTCTGGTTGAATTTTGGTTTCACAGAATAAATACCACTAGTATATTTAATGTCATGTGTGTGACCATACACAAAGTGTGAATTCAGAGGAGTGTGTTTAATAGTTAAATCCATGGCATTCTTTGGTGTAGGAACCTTACCTTGGTATCCTATTCCCTTTCTGTCGTTTCTGCTAACTCCATAGATCATTGAAGCCATTTTGCTTCTATCTATGCTTTTAGCAAGGAACTTCTGAAAGTTATGATCATACTCCTTGATGATCTCATCAGCGCTGCTGGGAGTTTCAGAAATTGTTTCCTTCTGAGAGTTTTGTAAAACATTTTCTAATTTTGAAATTTTATTTTTCAACTCAGAATTTTCCAATTTGAGACTCTCAGTTTTGTCAGAGTCAGAGTCAAGATTCCTTTTCAGGTTTCTGAATTTAACTCTGATCTGCTGGTACCTTTCCAGAATTTCGTTAAGGCTTTCAGCAAGTTCAGCCTTAGTAAAATTGATTGCAAAGTCAGGAAATACCTCTTCAGTGTCTGATTCTGAGTCTGATTCAGAAGCTTCACTGTCTTCTGATATGTTGGCCATGAGAGCTATGTTTGCTCTCTCATCATCTGATTCTGAGTCAGCTTCAGACGAGTCAGAGTCATCCCATGTAGCCATGAGACTTTTCTTCTTTTCTCTTCCAAACTTCTTTTTGGGCTTTTCCCTCTGAAGCTTTGGACAGTCACTCTTATAGTGTCCTTGCTCGTTGCATTCATAGCAAGTGATGTCCTTGGTGTTTGGCTTTCTGCTTCCTGAAGAGCCTTCAGATCTTCTGTATCCAGAGGAAGAGTCTGACCTTCTGTATCTGGAAGAGGACTCATTCTGATCAGATCTTCTGGGATTCCTGAACTTCCTTTGCCTCTGCTTCCATAGTTGGTTCACTCTTCTAGAGAGGAGGGAAAGTTCGTCTTCTTCTGATGAGGACCCATCAAATGTTTCTTCAACTGCCTGCAAAACTTTAGAGTCAGATTTTCTGTTAGATTTTAATGCTAGAGGCTTACCTTGCTTCTGAGGTCATCAACTTCTAGCTCTATCTCATGACTTCTGAGGGAGCTGATAAGTTCCTCCAGAGAAATTTTGTTTAGATCTTTAGCTAGCTTCAGCGCTGTAACCATTGGCCTCCACTGTTTTGGCAAGCTTCTGATGATCTTCTTGACATGATCAGCAGTAGAGTATCCTTTGTCCAGAACCTTGAGACCAGCCACCAGAATTTGGAATCTTGAGAACATTGTTTCAATGGATTCATTTTCTTCCATTTTGAATGCCTCATACTTCTGAATGAGCGCAAGAGCTTTAGTTTCTTTGACCTGAATGTTGCCTTCATGCATCATTCTGAGTGAGTCAAACATGCTCTTTGTTGTGTCTCTGTTAGATATCTTTTCATATTCAGTATAAGAGATGGGGCTGAGAAGAATGGTTTTGGCCTTGTGGTGATTTTTGAAGTCACGCTTTTATTGATCAGACATTACTTTCCTGTCAATCTTCTGACCGCTTGCATTCACTGGGTGCGTGTATCCATCTGTCACCATGTCCCACAGATCAGCATCATGTGCCAGAAAGAAGCTTTCGATTATGTCTTTCCAGTAATCAAAATTCTCTCCATCAAAGACTGAAGGTTTGCCGCTGAATCTGTCTCTATCTTTATTGTTGTCATTGCTGCTGTGTTGATATGTTCCTGCCATTGTGTTTTTCTGACGCTGGATCTTGTACTGACACGGTTAAGTGTTTTAGCTCAGAACCAGGCGCTCTGATACCAATTGAAGAAGGGAAAAACACAAGAAGGGGGGTTGAATTGTAAAACTTGAAATCAAATGCAGTCAACACGTTATTTTTATCCTGGTTCGTTTGATCTCAAACTACTCCAGTCCACCCGTCAAGGTGATTTCGCCTCTCTCCAACGAGGTCTTAATCCACTATATTCAACTGAATATTACAACTGCTTTAACAACTGCTAAAGCCTTCTTGAGTCAAAACCACAAACCGGTTTCTCAAGGAAATACTTTCTTACAGAGAAATGAAATCTAAGTGTGTTGAATGTTTTCTACAAAACTGTTTATCACAACTGTGATACTACACAAATTAAGCTTAGGAGAACAGGAATGCTAAAACAATAGAATAAGTAATTTGAGAGCTTTAGCAAACTGGGAATGAGGATGAATATGAATAGCTTTAGGCGTGTAGAGAGTTATAGAGCATTAGCCAATTCCTTCCTCACTAATTTGTTTATATAGCACGTGGAAAAGATACATTGTAGCCAATTATGCCATTTCAATGTCCATTACATTCTTTCCATATTGAGAAGATCTTTGTCTGGAATAATGCCGTTGATAATAAAGTATCTTGAATGCACAATACTGTTGCCAATTAAGCGTGTTCTGGCTTTGGCTTATTCTGACGCTGCTAGATGCTGATGAATCGTTGTTGTCTTGATCAGAGTTTAGATTGTTACGCGTAGATCTGTTCATCAAGCTTCAGCGTAAGCACATGCTTTGATCTTCTGGCATCTGATATAACATCCTCTGATGCTGATGTTGATATTTCATCTTCTGATGTTGATGATGATATTCTTATACTGATACTCATCAGTGTTTCTGTAAAACAAAACATGATTTTTAGGTAGCATATATGTCTTACATGAATCATACAATTTATATATTCTTGCATTTTGTTATCATCAAAACTTTAACTTAGGGTAGTAGATTCAAACTTTGTTCTAACAAGTTATTGGGACAAAGTCTCTGGCTTCCCAATTGCGAAGTCCTCCGTTGACAGTAGGAAATATCCAATCCTCCAAGCTGCAATCCTCTTCACCATCTTCCACCGCATTGATCTCTCGGTTTCTAATCTTCAAGGGTGGCCCTCCAGCACGGGCACGACGCATAGCCTTATGAGAACTTGAAGTGAACCCTAAGCCAAACTTGTCTGATTTATATAGAATATCTGGAAGTTTCCCCCAAATGGTGCATCCACCCTCCTCTATTACTGCTTTGGCGTCCTTTAGAGATGACATCCGGAGTAGAGGTCTTGTAATTTTAGGGATCTGGGACACCGTCTTGGTTACTGCTACCTCTTGAGAGACTTCTTCAAAATGATGAAAAGGAGTTTCAATGAATTCACCATCCAATTCCACACACTGGAAAGAATTGAGGTGGCTAATCATATACTTTTCCTTTCCGTGGACAGTGATAATCTTTCCATGAACCGGGTATTTCAGCATCTGGTGCAGTGTGGAGGTGACAACACCGACATTATGGATCCATGGCTGTCCTAGCAGACAGGAGTAAGAGGGGCAGATGTCCATTACATAGAAGGTTGAGTTGAAAATTTGAGTCCCAACCTTTATGGGTACATCTACCTCCCTGTGCACCATCCTCTTTGAGCCATCAAATGCCCTCATGACTATGTTACTGGGTTTCAACGTTAGTCCTTCGCAATATAGTCTGTCGAGAGCTTTCTTCGGTAAAACATTCAAAGATGAACCAGTGTCCACCAAGACATGGTCCATAGTTGTTCCTCTACATTCCACAGAGACATGTAATGCCTCGTTGTACTTTCTTCCCCTTGGTGTCAGATCAGCATCCGAGAAGCCTAGGCCGTTATCCGCCATCAAGCTGGCTACGGAATCTTGAAATTAGTCAGCAGACGTCTCTTGAGGCACATGGGCTATCTTCAGGAACTTTACCAGGGCTTTCGCATGTGCCTCATAGCACAGTAACAATGCCAGCATGGAGATTTTGGAGGGAGTTTGCCCCAACTGTTCAACCACGTCGTAGTCGCTCTTCTTTATTATTCTCAGGATCTCCTCCATTTCCTTCTTGGAGGTTTCGGGGATAGTCAGTGGTTGAGCCTTCGTCCGGACAGGCTCTTCTTGAATACTTTTCCCTCGAGTTTCAGCAGTAGGAGTGTTGGTAGGGATAACAGCAGGGGTTGTGTCATCTTCGTCAATAGGAGCACTTGTAGGTATGATTATTCGTACGGAGGTAACCTTCGGAGCAGCCACGGGTCCAAAAACTGCCTTTGGGGGGGAAATTTCTGGAGAGAAGATTCTACCGCTTCAGGTAATCTTACTGGTTCCGGCAATATTGCTAATGTCAGAGTCTTCTTCTTCGGAACTTATTTCTTCGGTGGCCAGCCCATCTTGTTTGATGCCATGGTAGTAGATGTCCCCACCGTAATTCCACAACACAGTTTTGTCTGATTTATATGGGACTGGCCCAGGCATTGTGATTATAAGAGGAGTAGCTTTTGGAACAGATGTAATTCTAACGGGTCTTTTGGAGACCCTGGAAGAATTGGCGGAGATGGTGATGATTGATATGTCTTCAACAGGAATAGGTAAAACAGGAGTACTTTCAAACAAAATCTCTTTGTTGTCTATCAAGCGTTGAATGCTTGTTTTCAACAAAGGGCAAATAGTTGGTGAGGATAAGCAGAGATGGCAGTCTTCATTACAACCTGGGAATACACCGACTTTCAACAAGTTTATCTTAAGGATCGGGAGTGGAGTCAAGAGTTCATCAACTGTGGTAACAAATAAATATTCTTCAACAGCATTGGTGTTGTGACCATGCCTAGGCATAGGAGCAGAAATGACGTTTGGCTTCTCGGGTACATCAAACTCAATCTCTTTTGCATCTATAAGGTCTTGAATTTTGTTTTTCAGGGCCCAACAGTTGTTAGTGTCATGATCCGGAATTTCAGAATGATATGCGCATCTGGCATTTGGGTGATAATGAGGGGATGATGTGTTGGGGTTCTTTGGAGCTTCTTTTAAAGTTACCAAATTGGATTTCAGAAGGTGCGGTAAAACCTGGGATAGAGTCATATTAATTATGGTGAATTGCCGGACTGGCCTTTCCACCCTTGGTTGATTACTTCTTGGTTGATCAGATGTAGGCTTTGGGATCATAACAGCTTCAACCATTGGTCGGTGTTCAGCTCTCCCTTGGTTCCTTTGTGGATAAACAGAAGATACCTACTTCTTCCCAGTGAAAGGATTTCTCACAGTTGTAGAGGCAGATGAATCCTTCTGAATCTTTCCACTTTTTATGCCAGCTTCCACCCTCTCTCTGGTTAGTATTAACTCAGTAAATCCTGCGGATGAGCTTCTAATCAGATGGTTGAAGAAAGGGCCCGATAGAGTGCCTAAGAACATATCCACCAACTCCCTTTCAGACAGAGGGGGTTTTACTCTCCCAGCTAGATCTCTCCATTTCTGCGTGTAATCTTTGAAACCCTCATTTGAAGCCATAGCCATACTCTGAAGTTGAGTACGAGTAGGCGCTAAATCAGCATTATATTGATATTGCTTATAGAAAGTTGCGGCAAGGTCTTCCCAGTTGTGGATGTTGGCCCTTTCCAATTGGTAAAACCAATTAAGTTGTGTTCCAGATAGGTTATCTTGGAAAAAATGCACCCACATGTCTTTATCGGTGGAGTGCGGATGGAACTTTCTCACATATGATCGGAGGTGCATCTTAGGACATGATACCCCATCATATTTTGCAAACAACGACACTTTGAACTTCGGTGGGATCACAATTCCTGATACTAGTCCCAATTCTTCAAAGTCTAGACCTGGCACCTTTTGTATTTCCATAGCGCTCAAACGCTCTTCAAGATGTCTGTACTTATCATCTTCTAGAGGATATTGTTCCTCGGAGTAGTCTTCCTTTTCTTCCTCCTCTTCAGATTCTGACAGAACCGCTGTTTCTTTTCCTTTCCCTTCTCCTTCCCTGAAAGTGGTTGCAAAATTCAAGGTTCTCCTAGTCTGTCCCTAAAACCTTCTCCCCATGTTCAAAACCCCGGTGGCCTTCTTTGTTTTCTTCTTTCTTTCTTCAGCTAATAGAGTCTTCAACTCTTCTTGCCCCTTGGCTAGGGTCATGAGCAACTGTTGAAACTGCGTGTTTTGAACTTGAAGATCTTTGACTGTCTGTTCGAGATCCATCTTACTGAAATAAACAGTAGAGAGATGAGGAAACTCGTTGCAAAAGACCTATTTATGTCATGATGAATGATATGTGCATATGTAATGTTTTCAAGGATTTTTAAAGATTCAAGTTCGTTTTAGACCAAAAAAGAAACACACGTTATATTAATAAGATAGAGTTTGAGTACACCAATGCCCCTTGGGCAGAATAATACAACACTCTAAGATAAAAAAGTAGTGCGCATCCTCTTTGGTGCAATGTAGGAATTTAGAGTCTGCTCCTCATGAAGTAGCCTAGTGAGCTCCAAAACCTTCTTCTCGCTTGCGTAGAATTGGGCTTCGAAAGTATCTCGCTCTCCTATGAGCTGTATCCAATCCCTTTGTAGGTCTTCAAGAGATGTGGGCATGTCAGGATGTAGGATAGTGTATGGAACATCTCCTTCCTTAACAGGCTCGATGGTCACCGGGAGAATGGAAGGATAAGGCATCATAAGACTTTGAGTGCGGGTTCGTACCCACTTGAGGTAAGGCTCAAGAGGGATGGAATCATTGTGTCCCAAAGTCTTACTATCCACCTTATTTAGCATCCTCCAAGCTCGGATGAATCTCTGGCGAAGACCTTGATCGTCATTGTCGTAGTCGAATACCAAGCCTTGAATCAGCATCTCGTGCGGGCCATCCCTTTGGGCATAACCAAACTGTCTTAGAGCTAAGCATGGGTTGTAGGTGATGCCTCCCCTAATTCCAAGTAGAGGGACATTAGGGAATTCCCCACAACAGTCAACAATGATAACATTCTCTTTGGATCGGGAGCACCAATGAATATCTAAATGTTTGAGCGTCATTAACCTTTGTGACCACCTTAATCCTTGCTCATTCTTTAATACTGATTGGGGAAGATGAGAAATAAACCATCTTTCCAGGAGGGGAGTGCAACACATAAGGACACCTCTTTTCCTCATTGTGCGAGTGTGAAAAGAGTGTAGGATATCCCCTAGCAATGTAGGGACCGGATTGCGTGAAATGAAGATTTTGACGGCACTCACATCTATGAGTTGGTTAGGATTGGGGAATAAGACCATCCCATAGATAAGAAGAGCCACAATTTTCTCAAAAGCTTACAAGTCTAAGGAATTCCAACAAATTTGGGCTTTCTCAAACAAGAACTTTGTTAATAAGCCTTTGACACCACTCCTAGTTTCCCAATGAGTTGTGACATCAGATGAGTGCAAGTGCAGAGCTTGAGCAATCTCTTCTGGCTTTGGGTCTCTTTCTGTACCGTTGAAAGGTAGTTGGTTGAGAATGGGAATCCTCAAGAGTTGAGAGAAATCTTCCAAAGTAGGCACAAGCTGATAGTCGGGAAATGTGAAGCAATGGTGCAAAGGATCAAAGAACTGGAAGAACACCTTCATCATATCCTCATCTGTGTTGGAGGTGACCAAGTTGAGTAGACAACCATGCCTCTCGGTGAATGGAGAGTTCTCAGGGATCCTTGAAGCTAGCTCCTTGAGTTGTGGAGGAATTCTTACAAGGTTGACTTGGATAATTTTCCTGCGAAGTGAATCCATATCCTACAAAACAAGAACAAAGATGAATCTCCAAAATCCTTGAAATGGTTAGTGGATGCATATGATGCTCATGATGTCCATGATATTATGTACAAGTAAGAATATACAAGCAAAACAAACAAGTTCTTAGTTTAGGCTTGCATGGGGTTTTATAGGTAAGTACCCTCTTGAAGTTTAGTTGGCTTAAACCTATCCTAATAATAGTAATCGGGTTCTAAGGAGCTCAATATCACCGGATTGTTTCCTTGGTCATTGTTTCAGCTCAAACCTCTTTAATGGCGACCGAAATATCCCAAGAAACCAACCCTCAATGAGTGTAGTATCGAGTATCTACCAACTTCAGACTGTACCAAAGTCGGTCATCTCACTACATCCTAAAGGCCAAGTTGGTCAAGTAAAGGGTTCTAGAAGTTCATTAGTGCTTCATGACATCACTCAGTGGCCCCGTATTCTCTTTGATTGACTCAAAGGCTACCGGTACCCACAAATATGTCGCACTAAAATATCTATTGCTTAGACCATGCCGGTATACCCCGCACAGTTTCCACAATGTATTGCTATTTACCTATAATGTTTCCCAAATCCGGGTGGAGGATTCAAACCCAAACAAAGAACCATAATGTAAAGCAAACAAGTCAAACAATGTAAGCAAATAAATGGGATCTAGCCCTAAGGTAACCCCAATTTTATTAAATTCCCCAACAGAGTCTCCAGTTCTGTGATACGGTGGGAGAACTGACTTGAGGGTTTTGTGTTTTATCGCAAATATTGCGGTTAGCAAGAGTCGCCACCGACTTTTATTTCATCCAAAAGGAAAGGTGAAAAAGCACAGGAAAGACCTTTAAGATGTTTTCTTGAGTTCGGGGGGTAGGTTATGAAAAGGGAAGGTATTAGCACCATTTTCATCCATGGTTTTCCATGGGCTCTTAGTTACTTGCTAGATCACTTGCTTTTGTTGTTTGAAAATGTGTTTGGTGTGGTTTTGAAAGTATTTTGTAAAAGAGGCCATTCGTTTAGGCAATCTTTGTAATGATTCTCGTTCGTAAGAATGTATTCAGAGATGTTTATCTTTTTGAAAATGTTTTCAATGTTTGTAAAATGTTTGGAAATGTGTGTTTGTTTTGAAAATATCAAGGATAGTCGTTTGGAAATAGAGCAAGTAACTAGAAGTAATCTACCTACTCAAATGTCTTTCTTGTGCATTTTCTATTCCTTTGACATCGTTGTCTTACCATTGATTTGGTAAGCAACCCTATCTTTGGATGTAAACGGGACGGGCGTGGGTCATCGTATAACCATGATTAGCAATGTTGCAAAGTATCTTAGCATTTTTTGAGGGACCAAGATCATTTTGTAAGGCAACTTTGAATAGCGTCATCGAGGGACTATGATCTTATACTTGTTTGTTTTTCCAAGATACTTCGCATGCGTAATATGGCCATTTTTGTATAAGGCAACCAAGTGGAGAAACCCTAAGGATGCTTGTGTGCAAGTGTGTTATTTTCATGCTTTGATTTTGTCTTGGATTAGGGTTTTCTATTTGATTTGTTTTTATCTTGCCATTCAAACCCTAATTACTAGCATGGTATATAAAAGCGGTAAATTGCGTAATTTAAAGATGACTATGCTATTACAACATTTTTATGAGAAGGGGGAATACAAATTTGAATGGGGATTTGCAAGAGTATAAATCTAAATAAGCTATTACAACCAAATCGAATTTATATGAATATCGGAATAAACAAATGCAATATTTAAATATGCAATATTATGTACATGCAAGAAAAAGATTTTGTTTTGTTTTTTATGTAAAAAAGTTTTGAACTAATCCTAACAATTTAAAAGAAGGAAATTAATTCTTAAAAAGGGGTTAACCCTAATTTCTAAATTAAAGTAAAGCTCTTTAAGTATTATCTTTTTGTTTATTTTTTTTGTATTAAAATAATAAGTAATATTTGGTGAAAATATTTAGTCTTTTTATATGCCAAAAATAAACATTTACAAGTGTAAAAACAAAGGATAAAAATATATCTAATTTTAATTTATTTTTTACAAGTTTATTTTAAGAAAGATAATTAGTATATATCTAAAATGAAAATATATTTTTTATGTGAAAATAAAGTAAAATAAAATAAAATGCAATATTTATCATATTTATGTTTTTTATGATTTTTTTTTGTATTTAAGAAAAATATTTAATAAAAATAAAAAAGAAAATAAAACAAATAAATAATAAAGATGAGTCAGGGGTGCTGTAAGGAGACAGGGAGTAATATGTTAGCAAAAACACTAAGGCCCAAAGAAACAAGCCCATCCTGCAAAACAACAAAAAATGAAAATGGAAAAATATGAAAAAAACAAAAGGTAGCGCCAAGGTTCGAACCCGTGACCTGGGCCTCACCAGCGCGCTACCTTGCCACTGGGGTGGCTATACATCTGTTGATTTATATGAAACAACAAAAACATAACACAAACAATGTCCTTGCTTTGTACTTCATCTTCTTCCTCAAGCTGGCCAGAAGCTCTGTAACTTTCTCATTTCTCCATGAAAATGAAAACTTCCAACATGAAAATGGTAGTACTCATTCCCATGATTTCAACCATGTAAATCATATAAGCTAACAATCAAAGATCAAAACGAAATTTAAAAGCCCTAAATTTAAGCCTAATTTTTCCAGGAACTTCAAGTTTAAAATTCTCTCAACTCAGGCCAAATAAATGCAAGTTATATATATGTACAGCTTCGTAGTAATTATATCTACATTGTTTATTCACAAATCATGGCCAATGGATGCCTGTATGAAGAGATATAAATTGAGATTCTTACCTCTTTCTGCTGAGATCGTGAGTGGAGTTTGAGTGGGATTTAGGAAGGCCTGAAGGTTGCTTTAGCTTGCTTAAACCTCCCTGAGTGTGTTCCAACACTTACCTTGCTTTGAAAGTATCTGAAACTCTCTATCCAAGTCAACCTGCAAACTTGGAAAAAAAAATGGCAGATGAAGGAGAAAGAGTTACTGTGCAAGGATGATGGTCTGGATCACTTAGATATGAAGTAGGTAAAGTGTTTGGATGATTGAAACTTGAAACGCACGAGCAAATTGATGGATTACTATGCTTGAACACCAAACTGCAAGTTTTGACAGTTTTTTGGTGATATGGAGTTTTGGAGTGTTTCAGGCCTCTTTCAATCGTGTGCTCAAATGTAATATGTTTGTGTATTAGTATGGAAAATGTTTCAAGTAAGCTCTTCAACAAATCCTTGAGTTGTAGCCTTTATGCACACTTTCTTGCGTTTGAAGCAAAGTGAAGGGACAAGTCTCTACCTGCTTGTACTGGCTTGCTTGGAGTTGGTATGAGCTCTATACAAGTTTCCTTAGGTCTGTAGTACTTGTATGTGCAGAGAAGACAAATTCAATGCTCAAGAATTGGAATGTTGCAAAAGTGAACCTTTTCCAAAATGGCAATGGCAACTTTGTGCCATTTATGGAATTACAACTTGGATAAAGACTCTAGGGCTTGGATTAAAGCTTTTTGAACTGAGTAAGCATTAAATTATGAAGTGAGAAACAAGTTTGGGACCTGTAAAGCATAGATTAGGCAGCATAGGTACTGATTTGAAATTTGTTCTTCATGAAATGGCTTGAATTCAAAGTGAGAAATTGCCAACTTCATCTCTTCGATTCTCCCTTCTCAAAAATGATCTCAAGGAGTTCTTGGACATTTTGGAAAGCTTGCAATGTGCTCTATAACTCATCTTTGAAAGGCATTTCAATATTCCTCTTGGAACTAGGTGAAAAATAGCCATGAAGTTGGGTCCAAAACCTGCCTAAATTAGGGCAAAATTTCACTAAGTTATTTAGTTCATGAGCATGTATTCATAAAATTATATCTTGAGATCCACACATATTTAGAGAAAAATGTGTGAAGAAAAGTTGTAGATTTCATGGAGATCTACAACTTTCATGTTGGGAACTTTCTTTGAATCATCTTGTATCATGGTGAAAAAATGGCTTAAAGTTGAGAAAAAATAAGAAATTTTCTATACTTAGAAAAATTTCTAAGTTAAGAAAAATTCAAATTTTAAAATCAAATCTTCAATCTTTGATTCCTTGATGAACAAGTTTAAAATTTTGACATGTTTTGATGAATTATGATCCTTGGAACTTGATTTTGACCAAAAAGTCAAAGTTTGACTTTTCAGTATACAATTGATTTTGATCAGTTGACTGTAAATTTCATCTGTCTATCCAATGGATTTGCAATATTTTGAACCATGTAATTAGGTCAAGATGATACAAATGAACCCTTGAAATCATGCTTCAAATCAATTGGTCATTTTCTAGGTCAAAAATCAGAAATTGCCCTTCCTCAATCAAAACCTTAATTTTGACCATTTTGCCCTTTTGATGATTTGATCAAATTTCTTGAGGAATTGTAATCCAAACTTGATAAAATGATACATATGAGTCTAAAATGTTGATGTTGATAAAAAATTAGGAAGTTTGACTGTAAATTGGCCATGGTTGTCTTTTTCCTCAATACAACTGATTTTTAGGTCAACTGTCCAATTAACTGATAAAAAATGTGGTTTAAGGCCTGAAACTTGTCATGAGTAGACTTAGGAGTCCATAATGATGTTTGAAAGTCATATGAAGAAATGATAGTCCAAAAACCCTTGTGAAAACTTAAATCCTAATTTTGGGTGATCAATGCATGATGACATGTTCTGAGCTGATCAAACTCTAATCTAGTCTTGAGTCAAAGAGATCTTGTGAGAATAATCTTGATAAGTGAGAGGGAAAATTTTGGGGTACAACAATCATTATTATTATTATTCATTTGTTTTTATTTTTATTTTTATTCTTAATTGTGAGAAAATGTTGACTAAGTCGACTAGGGTGTTTGAACCCTTAGTTCTAAGCTACACCCAGAAACATGCTCTTGTTCACTAATACAACAAAACCCAAAACTCCAAATTTCAAATAGAATCTGAGCAAATAAAAGATTGAAATAAATTTCTTTATTAATTGAATTGAACTTACATACAAAATTCTTCCAAATACATTACAAGAGTCAAAACCCTAATCTAAAATCTAACTAAATCTAATCAGTTACAACAAATTGAATCAATCAACAAGCTGATTGATGTGTAACTGCAAATCAACATAAACAATTTCCTAATCTAAAATAATTCCTAAGCTTATAAATAACTAATCCTAAGACCTACCTGGGGACAAGGGACCAAGAATTGGAGCAGCATAGAATCCTTGTTTTGTTGCGAATCCATCATCCTCATTCATCATACCTAAGACAAAGAAAGAGAAAATGATTAGAGACGTAGAACCAGAAAGATCAAAGGAAGGAAATTTTATGACCAGTATCACTGCAAGGAGAGGTAATTCAAATCACTTAGCTTAGGTTGATTAATTATTGTTGTTGATGTTTGCTATTGTATGTTTGGGGTTTGCATTTGATGATTTCTGGAAATTTAAGTTAGGGTTCATGTAACTTAGGGTTAGGGTTTATATAATTTAGGGTTAGGTTTCTTTAAATACCTAGGGTTCTAAGGGTTAGAGTTTGAGTTTGTTAGGGTTCTAAGGTAGGGTTCATGTGAATTTTCGGTTGGGGTTGAAGATTTGAAGATTCCAGTTGAATATCAACCGGAGATCTGGGTTGTATGGTGGCGTTTAGGGTAGTGACATTTTCCAGCAAACTAAATTCTAAAGAGAAGCCAGACCTTCTCTCTCTATGTTGTATAAATAAAGGGTCTTTGTTGGATTAGATAGAGAGAAAGAAGAGGAAAATGGTCTAAGTGCAAGACGTTTGGTTTTTATAACTCCCTCCATTCACCCAGATGCACACCACGTGGTCCCATGAGGACCATGGGATGGGGAGACTATTAACCAGTCTCCCTGTGCTCGTTTCCATGTTATTCCCTTATTCAAACATCCATCTCTTTCGTTCGCTTGTCCTACTTTCAATCATTGCCCCGGGATTAACTCCCGAGGGCCTTTTGATTGGAATCGAGCGTCCAAATTTGGCTACCATGCCATTAGCCCATAATATTCCTCACACTAAATCCAAATGAACCTAATAATTTTATTATCGGCCAGGTCCACTGATATTCACACCCCTCAACTGTTTAGCCTAACTATAATTTGCACCCCTAGTGTGTTGGATCTGAAAGATATATTGGGCTTAAGCCCTTGCTAATCAATCCCCCCTAATTGCTACGCTAATTAAAATGCACCCCCACTGTTTTAATTATAAATTTTATTTATTTGTTTTTTCAACATATTATTATTGTTTTTATTATATTATAATTCATTTTTATGAAAAATAGCAAAAATATTATTGTTACTAATATTCAGATAATTTATTTTGATGATTATACTAACCATTTTCCTTTTTTTGGAAAAATAATCAATTCTTTTACATACTTATTATTGTTAGTTAAAAGGCATATCATTTTTTTAAAATATTTTTATAAATACTAACCTCTATTTTTTCCAATAATTATATTATATTTACTTCAATTTCCAATTAATTTTTTTTACATTTATTCTAGTACTAATTTCACTTATATTTTTAAATACTGACTGTATTCTATTCAAGACATCTAACCAATCAAAATTTTATTTTTTTCACTAACTTAATTCAAACTTTGTATTATTTTCAAAAGGAGGATTATGTACCTACTTTCAAATTAAACTATGAACTACGTCTACGATAATCCACTTGTCAAACACAGACGAATTTCAAGGGATCGTTCAAAGCATTTACACAATCCTATAAGAAACTAACCAAACACATACAAACTATGAAATATGATCTTATTTCTTCGTAAGAGGATACGTAGGCACGCGGTTAAAACCAAGGAGAGTCCCATAATTAAAAAATTAAAAAATTAAATATTTTCTTATACATATGGAAATAATAACATTTAAATAGAAATATCAAATCTACCCTAAAACCTAAATGGGATGCCCCTTGAGAAAAAGGGAGATGAAGGGTGTCTAACACCTTCCCTTCATCTAACAAACTCGCGAATTTAGAATCTCTAAACCAAATTAAGGTTATACGTTCTTTCCCGTCCTTAGGACAAAAAGTACTGGTGGCGACTCATATTTTTTTGTCGATTACATCAGTTGGCTATTCTATAGCCGACACAACCCTAGGGTTAGAGTTTTCCCCTCCTTTTAGGTCTAGAATTTTTTGGGTTGTTTCTATTTATGACATGTTTTGGCTTCCATATTTATTTTTTATTGATTTATTGTTATTTAAATTTATTATCATATTATTTATGTTGTTGATGGGATTTTGTTGTAACAAAAATAATAAATCTTAGAAGAAGGATTGTCAATTGGCCAAGGGGGTTTAACATCCTGATGAGTTTTTACGACGACTTCGCCTAGAGTTGGTCGAATTTTGAGAAATATCTTTTAGAGGCTAGACTCACTTAGAGGTAGGACTTTGGGATTTTACCAATGACTCTTTGTATAACCCAAAATAAAATATCATGGTGAGACCTTGTATGACCTACGAGACGAAAGTCTTGGTCTACAAAGAGGCTCCACTTAAGGGAGGCTCTTGTGTATTTTATCTATAGTATTGTCCATGATACCCTTAAGGAAGCCACTCTTATTGAGATGGTAGAATATTCGTAGGACGAAACTAGTAACCTACGTACTAAGGATACCCTTATAATCCCACCACCAAATTGCATCACCATGCATAACATACATTTTATATTAAAAATATTCATTATTTTTGCATTTTTGTGTGTCTTTTTCACATGATTTCCTTGAAAAAATAATACAAAAAAGAAGAAAGGGTTTTTGTGAGCATCTCAAAATGAATACTAACAAGAAACCGACCATCCACATCAGTGATCTCACAAAAGTAATTGTACAAGAGGAAGCCATTACTGCTCTTGCTCAATTCTATGACCCTCCACTAAGGTGTTTCACTTTTAACAATTTTCAATTGGTGCCTATTTTAGAGGAATTCGATAGGATTTTGGGATTCTCTAAAACCAAGGATGAGGCTTATATAGGAACCGAGAATACCATCAAATTTCGAGAATTGGCTAAAGAACTAGGGATACCCTTCACTGACTTAGTGCTTAACTACAAGAAATATGGTGGAGTGCAAGGTATCAAAATACAATACCTAGAATCTAAGGCTCTTTCTTTTGCTGATAAGAAAGAATGGGAGGCTTGTGGAGATTGTTTAGCATTGCTTATCTTTGGCTTGGTTATGTTTCCAAATAATATGGACTATATAGATTTTGCAGCCATTAATGTGTTTTGGGCCGTGAAAGTATTAAATGTTGATCCTACTCCTACTTTGCTTGCCAATGTGTATTACTCTCTTCATATGTGTTATGAAAAAGGAATATGTGTGTTACTTTTTTGTCTCCATCTAGTGTGTTCCTTTGATTGGAAAAAGAGGGTGTATCAACTACAACATCACTTTGGCTTTACGTGAACTTGGGTACCCTTTGGAAGATAAACCCTCCAATGAGCAACTCCAATAATTGGTTCTTCATGACATGGGTAGAAGAAACCCCAAACTACTCCCAAAAATCATCCAAGATTTGGGTAGAGTTCATAAGAAAGGTGTTGAATTTGGAAGGAAAAATGTTTTGGTAAGAGAACCCTATTAGCAATGGGTTTTAGATAGCATCTGAATCAACAAAATACCATTGACATTGATCCTACGTACAAGCCAGACATACTAGATCCTCTTCCAATGTCAGTGGAAAAAATATAAGAGCTAAAGGATGCCCTTGAGCAAGCTCAAAGGGAAAAGGGATTTAAAACATAACCTTTAGACCTTTCATATGAGAAGAATCAATTACAACAAGAGCTTGAGCTGAAAAATCAAAAGATTCAAAAAGACCGTGAATTGGCTGAAAAAGAGAGGCTTAAGCGAAAGCGTACAATTGAGGGGTTGCTAAGTGTTACTTTAAATATTGGTTCCCACAACCAATGCTTGAATGATGCTGCTAGAGAAATTGGAAGACTAAGGGGTTGGTACGATAAAGCATTGTAAGACAAAAGGGAGTTGGAAGAGGTTCTGAGGATTCAAATCCAAGGACTAGAGGAAGGTTCTCAAGATCAGGAAGAGAAAATCCAAACCCTTATTGCAAGTCTCCAAGAAATCAAAGAAGCATAGGTGAGAGAATACCTTAGGAAGATGAGAGCAGAAAGACTTCTCTCTCAAAAGGTAGAGGAATATGAACAAGTCTGTCAAGAGTTTGAAGGCCCCCGAATGGATTTCCTTATACAAAGGGAACTCTATAGGGAGATAATAGATGAAAAGAGATATTGGGAAGAGCAATATACAAAGATATCCCAAGCAGGAGAAGACAACAAGATCATAATCACTACATTTTACAAGGAGTATCTGAGGTACAAGGACAAGCATGAAAAGCTTGCCTTCTTAGCGAAAAATCTCATTGGTGACCTTCCTAGGAGCTTAAGGGATACAGAAGCTACAATGATTTCTCTCCTAAAGGATGTTGAAGACTTCCTCAAGCTTTGTAGGGAGATAGTTGATGGTTTTAGGGAAGAAAATCTGCAAGCGTTCTTAAGATATTTTAGTTTCCTTTTTATTATTTCCTTCAGTATTTGGCATTTGTTTTTATTCAGTATTCCCGCTTTCAGTATTTTTCCATTTTTTGTTTTCATTTGGATTTTATTTCTCTTTTCAAGGATTATGGTTTATTCAATAAAAAGTACTTTGTTTCAGTATTTATCTGTGTATTTTTGGGTGCTCACCAATAAAAAAATATAACCTGAAAAAATAATACCGAATAAATAAAGGAAATTCCAAGTGGATAAGGAATTAATCAAATTCTTAGCATATTCATGTGCATTCGTCCAACCACAAGCATCCATTTTCGCATTTCATATGAAAAACTTATCTTTTTTACATCACCACTAGATAACTCATCGAGCAAGACAAACTGACTTCCCGACCTCCATATCAAACAAGAGCTCATCAAAAGAGAGTAATGGAACAAATTGAGCAAAATCAGGCCGTCTTCCAAGAAGACTTGGAACAAGTGAAAGGAAGTATTGACCCAGTTAAAGGAGACATGAGTCAAGTCCTGCTCGCCTTGAAGAACATCAAAGCAAGACAAGACGAGATTCCGAAGGTAGTCTTGGAAGAAGTAGCCCAAACTATTGGTGCATCGAGTGGCCACCAATTAATACGTGAGCCAGAATCCAGTGCCGTCAAGACAAATGTTTCCAAATAAGAGACCATCATGACTGAAGGTTTTGTTCCACCTCCTTCGAAGGTGGGGGCATCCCATACTTTGTAAATTTCAATCAACAATCCTCCCAACATGGATAACTATATGGACCTAAAATCAGGAGAACATGATTTGGAATGCATTACTCAAGTGCCACAACAAAGAATATTCCACACCAATGTCTTTGAAAATCCTATGGCGGCCAACCAATTCAAGGCCATTGAAGAAAGACTGAAGGCTGCAGAGGGTTATGATGCTTTTGACACCGATGTTCTAGAAATGGGTCAGTTCCAGATGTAGTGATTACTCCCAAATTCAAAGTACCTGACTTTGGAAAATATAAGGGACTCACATGCCCAAGGAGTCATCTATGCATGTTCTATAGGAAAATGCATGTATGCGCTCACGATCAGAAGCTGATGATCCACTTTTTCCAAGACAGTCTGAGTGGGGCATCACTATATTGGTATATGCAGTTGGAGCAAACATATATCCAGTTATGGGCAGACCTTTCTAATGCCTTCTTAAAACAATACAACTGCAAATTGGACATGGCTCCTAATCACATGAAACTTTAAAAAATTTCTCAAAAGAAAGATGAATCTTTCAAAGAGTATGCTCAACGGTGGAGAGAAATGGCAGCACATGTGCAACCACCACTCCTTGAAAGAGAATTAGTAGACGTGTTCATGAGTACTTTACAAGGTTTGTATTATGAGAAAATGGTAGGAAGCGTCTCTTCAGGTTTCTCCGATTTGGTGATAATTGGTGAACAAATTAAAGCTGGTTTGAAAAGTGGCAAGATAGAAGGGGCATCTAGTGCTTCTTACAACCCAAAAAAGCATATTCTGAACTTCTCAGAAAAGAAGGAAGGAGAAACTAATGATGTCGCATTACACTAGAGAGTGCAAAAACCATTGGTGATCCCATGAGAACAACAACAAAATAGGTTTGGAAGACCTCCAAGAAGATTTGATCATATCCCTATGCCACACAGTCAATTACTACAACACTTATTCAAGGCATCCATGGTAGAGCTAAAGCCACTAGCTCCTCCAATTGGAGCACTCCCACCAAAATATGATGTGAATGCAAGGTGTGAATATCATGTTAATTCTCTAGGTCATACCATTGAGAAATGTTGGGCCTTTAGACACAAGGTTCAAGATATATTAGACTCCCAAGATATCACCTTTGATAATCCGAATATCAAGACAAATCTCATGCCTTAACATGATGGACCAACTGTGAACGCAATTGAGATAGTAATTGATTATGGAGAGACTAAAGAGAAAAAGCTTCGATAGATATGTTGAATGAGCATTTATTGGAACACGTCTTTATCTTGGAGCACAATGAAGCTTTCAAGAATACTTTGCAGAAATTGGTAGACCAAGGGATAATCGAATTTGGGCACTACCCCGAGGAAGAATACGTAGCAACAATTAATAGAAATACAAGAAGACCATTGGTAATACCTTGCCAAGGACTTAACTCTATGAAGAGACCCCTTATAATTCCTTGTGGGGATCCAAGCTCAACAAAAACACTAGTAACAATACTATGCCAAGGTCAAACTTTGAAGATACCGATGCCTCCGAAGAGTACAATGGTGATCAGGGGGCCATCTCCCACTCTTTATGAAAGTGATAAAGTTGTACCATAGAGTTACGACATTACTTCCTATATCAATGAACAAAAACAAGAATGTGAACCATCAACAAGCCAAGGACCTGCAATTACAAACATAGCAGAAATAGAGGCATGGCTCGCAATGGTCATATATATGCTCCAGATCAACATAAGAAGGATGATACTTTTGCTAAGGATAAAAGAGAAGTTGTGGCTAAAACTAGTCAGGGGCAAGAACTTCCAAGTAAAACCTTCATCGACCAAGAGGCTGACGAGTTTCTAAAAATGATCAAGAAGACTGATTATAGGGTGGTGGATCAACTCCACCAAACCCCTACCAATATTTCAATAATTTCATTACTGATTAATTCAGAGACACACCGAGATTATCTAATGAAAATACTAAGTGCATCTCATGTAACAAAGGAGATCGCAGTGGATCAATTTGATGGATTCGTGGCTAATCTAACATCAGGATCACGCCTAGGTTTCAATGACAGTGAATTACCTCCACATGGTAGAGCTTACACAAGGTGTTGCACATCTCAATCCAAATAGGAACAACTAGCTTATCTTGAGTGCTTACTGATACTGCTTCCTCCCTAAATGTATTGCCAAAGGCAAGCCTGATGAAGTTGACAATGGACAACACCGTCATAAGACAAAGTTCTATGGTGGTTAAAGCTTTCGATGGTTCTAAAAGCACTGTGTTTGGAGAGGTGGATCTTCTGGTAAAGATCGACCCGCGTATGTTCTACATCACCTTTTAGGTAATGGATATAGAACCAGCATATACTTTTCTGCTCGGACGACCTTGGATTCATGCAGCAAGGGTTGTCACTTCAACCCTGCATCAAAAAATAAAGTTCCTCGTCGAAGGAAAATTGGTGATAATTGACGGAGAAGAAGATATCTTTGTAAGTCACTTGGAGTCCTACATATACATCAGTGTGGAAGAAGGCTGCATGGAGACACCATTCCAAGTCTTGAAGGTAGGAACAGTAGTTACTCTCCCGGTAGAGAAAGTCAAGAAACCTGGAACTACAATGGCATCATGGAGAGACTTACAAATAGTCGTCGAAGCCCAAACATCTAAAGGTTGAGGAAATCTCGTGGAGATACCTGGAAAGAAAGATCGCTTTAGTTTAGGCTATCAATCGTCAAAGGCTACTAAGAAAGGAAAAGGGAAATTTCCTCCCATCCAGGAGACCTTCATAAACAAAGGAATAGAGCATGGTGGGCAAGTGTCAATGATATCCAACAAAAGCAACAACAAAGAAGTGTCCAATTTCATCCGTGAATGTGCTCCAGGTGAAGAGCTCAAGAATTGGACAACTGTGGAGATTCCAGAGATCTTTTTCTTACCAAAGTAATTTTTTCTATTTTCAAAAGAACTTATGTCCCACCCAAGGTATATGGGTAGCTTGTAAGGGCCCCCATTTATTTTCTAACAATATTTTCAATTAATAAAAGTATTTGTTTTTCATTCAATTGAGATCCATGTCTTTCTCTTTTATTTACTACTTTTTCAAAATGGCAATACTTTTTCTTCATTCGCACTTTCCAATGTCGCATTCTAAAAAGCATCAAAACATGATAAAAGGTGCAGATCCACATCTAAACTCAATGATAATGATACTCCTACAATTTGATATGATTTTGATGTACCAATTAACCAAGCTGAAGAGGAAGATCTTGAACTCTCCTAAGAATTGGCAAGGTTACTAGATAAAAAATCAGATAGCATACAACCGTACCAAGAATCCATCGATATCATCAATCTTGGGATGGAAAAGGATCCAAAAGAAATCAAGCTAGGTGCAACCTTGGAAGAAAGTGTCATACCCCAAATTTGCCCTACCCTTATTTATGTTTAGGTTTCCTTTAATTAAATCGTATTATTTAATTTTTATATTTTACGGGGAGGTTAAAACATAAAATAGGAGTGTGTCGATTTAAAATGGGCCATCAACATCTGACAGCCCATTTGGATATCTAACAAGAGCCCATTTCTAATGCGGGGAGGTGTATTCTTTTAGAAGGTGAATAAACTTGTATAATTTTAGCCCATTTAGACTTTTGATGAAGAGAAACAATCTGCCTTTTTTATTTAACGACCCATTTCCTTGTTAAAAAAAACTGTTTTATTGATTTGTTAAAATGTTTGGCCCGTTCTACTTTTCTTTTGGTTTGTTTTAAATAATTATTTATGTTCTGTCATAACATTTTATTATTATCATTACTATTATTTTATTAAAATAATTATTAATAATTGCATCAATATTGATTTTAATTGAGGCGTTATATTAAAAAATTGATCAAAAATTAATTTCTATTTGTTTGATTCAAATAAATTACCAGCCTGGTAAGCCTAATGTCGTAGCTGATGCATCTAGTGGGAAGTCTTTATATATGTCGATGCTTATGGTTTGAGAGTTGGAATTTATTAAACAATTCATAGATATGAGTTTGATATGTGAAGAGACTCGTGGCAGTGTGAAGTTAGGTATATTGAAACTGACCAGTGGTATCCTGGATGAGATCAGGGAATGACAAAAGATCGACTTAAAATTGATACACTGATTAGCATTAATCAATCATGGTGAAGGTGGTAACTTCAAGATTGACCATAATGGTGTGATAAGATTAAGAGATAGAGTTTTTGTTCCAGATGTGACCTAACTTAGGAAGAGTATTCTTGAAGAAGGTGCTAGATTCATGGTTTTAGATTGACATAAATTTTGCTAAAACATGGTTCACAACTAATGTTGAGAAATATGTCTCAACATCTTGATCAACAATCATGACAGATGTTGAGCCAGATGTCTTGACATCTTGGCTAACTGTACAACACGTGCTTCTATTATTTTTCTTGACAGATTTGATTGGATTTTGTGAGATCCTCTTGGATATATTTAACTGATTTACGCAGGTCAAGAAGATTTTATTAGGAACAATGCAAATTTGATTTTGTTTCATAAAAAGGATCTTTGAGACTTTTTAGAAAACTTTGAAGATTGGTTCCTATTTTGTCAAAGATGTTGCAGCTGATTTAAAATTAGAAGATTGAATTTGATTGAACAAGTTCAAACCTATAATGCAAGAGTCTATATATAAGAATTTGCTAAACCTAATATAAGCAAGCATTCACATAAAAAAATCACGGGTGCATAATATAATGATTTAGGGTTTTGAGAGTACTTTAGGTGCTTCATTTGTTTTTATGTGTCACCCATGTATCTTTTGATACATTGAGGTAAACTGATTGCTCATTATACTTTCATATCACTCATGAGCTTTTAAGAAAAATAGTTGTTCCTGTGTCAAGTTATTGTTCTCAGTTAAAATCTTTTAAGCAAAACTGAGTATTGTAATTGGAAGTGTGTTCTTCTATTTTTGTTATTGTTACTGAGGTGACTGTGGTAAGTGAAAGAGGGATCTCATATCTAGAAGATTTCTAGGTAGAAGTAGTACAAGGTAGTGATTAGGTTATAAGTTGTAAACTAGGGTTGTTTAGCTTTGAACTAATACTACCATGGTTGATTTCCTTCCTGGCTTGGATGCCCTTAGAGTAGGTGAGATACGCTAAACTAGGTTAACAATTAATTGTCTCTTTTACCTTCTTCCATTTACTTCTACATAATTATTATTTTAGTAAAAGTGTTTTCTATCAGCAAATGATGTCATAACATCTGTCTTGACATTGTGTTTTGCTATTGGGACATCAGTCTCGACATCTTTTTTTAAAGTGCCAGAATTTCAATTGGTATCAGAGCAGGCACCATGTTCTATTTTTGGGTGAGATCCAGGTAGAATAATTTCTGGTACTATAGATAAGGAAGGAGGATACAACAACAAACCACCTCTATTAGATGGTGCAAATTATGACTATTGGAAGGTTAGAATGATAGCCTTTCTAAAATTCATGGACAATAAATCTTGGAAAGCTGTGTTGAAAGTATGGAATCATCCTGTTGTAAAGGATGAAGATGAGAATGGATCTTTGAAGTCAGAAGAAGATTGGTCTAAGGAGGAAGATGAATTAGCTCTTGGAAATTCCAAAGTCCTGAATTCTCTATTCAATGGAGTGGACAAGAATGTTTTCTGGTTGATAAATCCATGTACTATAGCGAAATATGCTTGGGAAATCCTCAAGACAACTCATGAAGGTACATCCAAAGTGAAGATCTCCAGACTTCAACTTCTCACTACCATATTTGAGAACCTAAAGATGAACGATGATGAAAGCATTCAAGACTTTCACATAAATGTTCTTAAAATAGAAAATGCATCTAGTGCCTTGGAAGAGAAGATGTCATAAGAAAAGCTTATTAGAAAGATTCTTAGGTCTCTATCTAAGAGATTTGACATGAAGGTAACAACCATTGAAGAAGCTCATGACATCAGCAACATGAGGGTTAATAAACTTATTGGGTCACTTCAAACTTTTGAATTGACTATTAGTGACAAGTCTCATAAAAAGAACAAAAGCATAACTTTTGTAACCAATTTTGAAGATAAAGAGAGTTAGATATATTTGGACAGAAGAGGAAGACCAAATGGCAATAACATCTCATCTGACATCGCAATGATCACGATTTTCAGAGGAAAAAACTAGAACCGAGGAGAAGTCCAATCAAAGCAAAGGGTTCAATATTTTGAGTGTGAAGGATTTGATCACATTAGGCTAGAATATCCAATCTATCTCAAGAAACAGAAAAAATGACTTTTTGTATCTTAGTATGATGATGATGATGAGTCAGAAGATGATCCTGACTCAGAGACTGACAAACTTGTGACTGCTGTCATACTCCAAATTTATCTGCCTTATTTTCTACAATCAAATGATTTTCAACATTGAATTTTATAAATTTCTTTGGGTTAAATATCTTTGATTCAAAATCACAAAAATCATGTGTTTTATTATTTAAATATTATTTTTGTTTTCCTTCTTTATTGTATTTTAAAAAATATTTTTTTTATTAATATTATTATTTTATGTAAAAAATAGTCAAAAATCTTTAAAATTAAATAAAATCTTTTAAAATCAAATTCTTGTCAAATCAAATCTTGGACTAGGTCACTAAACCATCCAGATTCATAGTCTTGCTCACCAAGACTTGAATCAATTCTCAATCAATTTTTGATCTTCAAAATCATGTCAAAAATATACTAATTTTATTTAATTTTTGACCTAATGCTCACCTATAAATAGACCTCTATTTTCGTATTTTCACAATTTTTCAACATTTTTTCTTTGCACATTTTTTTTCTAAACCCTTTCAAAATTTCTACGTTTTTATCAATAATTTTGACTAATAATTTTCATATGAGTCTTTCCTTTTGTACTCGATTTTATTTTTAAATTATTTGCTATTTTAACCCGATCATGAATGTTCGGATAATTCCTTATTTTAAAATCATCAAATCCACAATTTTCATAATTGACTCTCCTCTCTTACTCACACTTTTTTTCACTTTAATTTTGTTTTGTTTTTGTCTTGAGAAGACACTAATATATTCTATTCACGGACGTCATTCACAAAATTTCAAACACATGTTGTTTGTCTATTTTATTGCAATGGTTGTTTTTTAGTGTATTATTATTTTATTGCAATGGTTGTTTTTTGGTGTATTATTTCTAAATCACAGACAAAAGATCTTAGTTTTTTTATTTATTTGATACTCTAGTTTTTATATCTCAGTGCTAAGTGTATGCATCAAATTTTTTCTAAGTTCTAAGTTTGTTAAGTTCTCACGCTTCACCAAACATTTTATTGTCACTAACTTCTACTACATATACACTCGCATAATGATCACCTCACAAACTTTTCATAAACTCCACCATGTATGAATCTGCATAAACATCACCATCATTTAAAAAAAAAAAAACTAATTTTCCATAATCATAAAACACCATAATTAAATTAACAACAACACCTTCTTTATCAAACTAACATCACCTTTAATCTAAATTAATAACAACAACTATATCTATTTCTATTATATCGATATTTATACAATATTTGTTTTTTTTTCAGAAAAGAAAAATGAGAAAGTTATTTGCGAATCAATAAAACCGTATCTCTTAATATATGGTGTAATTTTTAGTTTTTATAATAAAGAGCTACGTGTCTAATAATAAGTGGTTCTTGTGTTAAATTTAAATTATAAACCAAATTTTCTAGAAAAATGAGAGGAGTGTTTAATAATATATGTAGTTGTATTTTAGTGGTGTCCTCAATTGACCTATCTTATAAATAAAAAATTGTGAATAAAGAAATATAAATGTGTGTATATAGTATCTTTCACTTTTAATATGATAAACGCGTTCAATCTATATAGCATCTTTATGTGCTAATATGATAGACATATAGGAATGCACGGGTCAAATAATATGAATAATAATAATAGTAGTAATAAATAAAAATATTTTAATAAAAAAAGAGAAATAAAATAATTGAAGAATAATAAATTTGTGTTTTTCATTAAATAGTTATGTTTTTCATATATCATAATTGTCTCATATTTTTTATTGAAATAAATATTTATAACATATTTAATATAAATATTACCATTTTATCATTAAAAATATAATTTATATAAATAATTATTTATAATTTTAATATGTATATTTCTAATACTAAATTAAATTATTTTTTATTAAATTACTTTATAATTAAATTATTTTTTTAATATAACTAAACTAAATTAAATTCTTAATAACTCATAGTAAATATGTACTCTTTTATTTTGTTATAAACACATATAATCTTTTTCACATATTTAAAAAAAAAAAGTCAATAAATTTAATAGAATTAATTTATTTATCAATATTTCAATAATATTATCATATTATCAAATATATATTAATACTTATAATTTTTAATTTATAAATTAAATTGTCTTATAGACAAAATTAAAACCCATTAAATTTTTAATGACTTTCAATTATAAAAAAAAAACTATAATACTCATGTTTTATATTTAACCCACATTCTCAATTAATTCCCGTTACCAAAAAAAAAAATTAACCTACAATCATGTTTCAAACTTGTACTAAACGTGTATTTTTGTTTTATTTGATATATTATCTATCAATTCGCTTTAAATAGAATGATAAAAAAACCATATTAATTTATAAAATTTTGTAATTAATGCATCTAATTATATATGAATATCAATTAATATTTGATGAGTTTAATAATTAATGAATTATAAATGTAATTTTAAATAGTAACGTATATTAATTACCATAAAAAATATTTATTATCTAAAAAAACAGAATGGTGAGAAATAAAATGAAATTATATTTGTTATTAATCCAAAATGATATCGATGATTGAAACATAATTTAAAACATTATTATATAAAGCATGTTAATTTTTTTAAAAGAGCAAATTAAATTAATAAACTAAAAACATAGTTATAAATAATGTTAATTACATCATGTGAGGTCCAAATCAAAGTATACATGACACTAAAACTCCGACTCTAACGTACTTTAATATCAAACGTTATTTCAATTCATTGTTAAAAATAATTCTTTAATATCAAAAGTTATTTCAATTTATTTTTAAAAATAATATAAATTATTACAAATCTAAAATTATAAAAAAAAAGTTACTTGGAATTGTTGATGCTTCTCTTCTTGAAAAAGATATCTTCCAATATATCATATTTTTAACGGTGTACTCATGTAAATACTTCTCTTGACTCA